>CM059192.1:21903047-22258354 GCA_030323885.1 Branchipolynoe longqiensis | reverse complement strand
AAAATATATATTATTGTTGTTGTAACAGTCTTCTTGTTATCTTTATTTAATTAGTAGTGAAGCCCTAAGATGTAAGAATAGCTAGGTTTGGTATTTCCAATATACTATTAATTATAATATACGTTATACCTTATCAAGTGGCATTGGTGCTGGCAACCTTTTTTAATTTCTCAACCCCAGCGGATTGCAATGCATCTACAGTGTTCTATTCTTCTTTGTCTCTTCATCCTCTTTTCCAAATGATCCCAGTTACACTCACATTTGGAGAATTTTGAATTTGTCTGACTCACTTAACCTGGAGAGTTTTTTGCCAGAAGCTTAGGCTTAGCAGAATCAACGCTGTGATGGATGCTGCTCAGCCGGCTGAACCTTTACTCCGATTGAAAACACCGCTGAGTGACTGACACTTTCGATACGCCCGGTTTTACTCCTTTGACGTGTCATGGGATTTTCAAGGAAAGATCTCGAGGTGAAAACAGAAACCAGCAGCTTCAATGTATCTAATAATGTCAGTAAACAACTTACCCAAAAGGGACTGTCACAAAACTCCCCCATCCAGCCTGAAGTTCATCAACTACCGTTGTCACATTCGCGTAACCTGCAGACAGTATGCACGGCTCAGGGTTGTAGGTTGCATGGACGCAATTCACCATTTAATTCAAGTCCGCACTGAATACGCACTGCTCATGGAATGGTTAATATTGTATTCACAATAAAACTAGGTAATTTCCTAAAATTGCATTACGTTGGTTTAATGTATATACCACCACTGATTAACTCTGACGAAGTAGTATGTCATATACAATTTATTTGAGGACAAGTGTCGATGTGAAGATGGTTGGGAACTGGTGTTGAAGTTCTGCATCAGCGTTAAGATTCAGTAGTGTCACTTCGATCCACCAGGGGCCAGCACTTTACAGTGCGTGGACCATGAAGGACTCGAAATAGCGAAATAGTGATTGGTAGACAGGAAGCGTGAACACTTATTTGTCTCTCACTTTTGTTTGAGTGCATTAAATAAGCAACACAAGGAATAATTAGTAGCATGTGGTGAATAAGGGGTCAAATCTCCATGGATCATCAGCCCATGCTTTTTCTAATCTCTTCTTGAATGAATTTATTGACTCGGCATCAATAACATTTTGTGGGAGACTGTTCATATATTTATAATCCTATTTGAGAAACTGTGTTGCATTAACTTTGAAATGGCTCTGGGTTTTACTAGTTTGAGAGTATGACCCCGACTGCCTTCTCTTTTATTCAAGGTGAAAAATTGGTTCATATCTATTTTATCAAAACCTTTCATAATTTAAAATACTTCAATTAGGTCACTTCTTTTCCTGCTGTAGGAAAGGGTAGGAAGTTTCAATTCCCTAAGCCTTTGTTCATAGCGTAAGTCCTTTATAACTGCAACTAACTTTGTTGCACATCTCTGAACCTTTTCGATCTCTCCAGAATATCTTTCCGAAAAATTGGGCTGCAAATTTGTGGACAGTATTCTAAAATTGGCCTAACAAGAGACTTAAATAGAATGAGAAAATTGTTCTTGTTGAGGCGATGGAAAGTTCTTTTAATTATTCCTACTCTCTGGTTAGCATTTGAGATGATAGTCCTCATGTGTTTCTGAAAGGAGAGTTGGGAGTCGAAGGTTACACACAAGTCCTTTTCATAGCTATCTTGTTGCAGGACAGCGTTCTTCATACTATGGGCATAATGAGGATTATTTTTCCCATAATGGATAATTTTGCACTTCTTTTCATTGAAGGGCAATTGCCATTTCTCAGAGTTTCAGAATATCCTCTTGCAAGAGACTTTTATCTCTTACATCTTTTATTGCTTGAAAGACCTTTGTGTCAGCACTCTTCCCTGAGGTATTCCTGAGATGACATTCTTAAATGAAGATTTTTTATTACCTATGACTTCCCTCTGCTTTCTCTCAGACAGGAAGTCCTGTATCCATTCAAAAATTGATCCTGATATTCCCAGAGCTTTGATTTTGTTTAATAGTTCCATTCGAGGCTCTGTGTCGGGGGGATGCACTTGGAGGGGGACAGCACAAGTCCGAGGTCTGCCACGAGGTCTATGGTTACGTATGCTTTGACCGCCTCCTCTTCCGTGGCCGCCACCCTCACAACAATGCCGCAACTCGAACTGGTGGTACAATACTTCCAGTCGGCGCGTTCCTGCGCGCGAGAACTGACATCCGCCATCCTGCTGGGTTTCTTCACACTCCTAGAACAAGGGAACTTGTTGATCACCGGCTGATTCAACGACCCTTGCCACACCCTGAAGGCTTCGGAAGTAACGGACTGGAAAACCCAACTAATAGACCAACCCACCTCCTCCGAGTGGCGGCACCGGCGCGCGCACCGTCCACCTCTGACATCACTTCCGCCCATCCCGACCCACCAACGGCACTCGCCCACCAGACCGACCACACCACCCACCTTTGTACCGTCCCACCCGACCGTACTATTAATAGGAGACTTTAGGGTTGATTGCCGGGTCGTCCAGAAAATATTAACCGCATACCGAACATTGTATGACATTTGAACTTGAACTGTACTCTTCAAACGTACACTAATAAATTACCCATACTATGTAGTTCCGTCTCATGTCATGAATTAGCGATCTGACACACGAATGGTCACTGCCTTTTTTGTTGTGTTTAAAGCTGCATAGTCCGATGAAATATCAAATTTTCAAAACCAAACCAATTATCTAGATTTGATTTTACATATCTAACTTAGATACTGATGCACTTATTAAGCATTCGTTTCTGCGTAGAAGGTGTCAGAATTTTGGCAAGCTTGCCAAAACTAATTTTCCATGTTTGCCCTCAAAATATCTAAAAAGTTTACCATTTAAAATAAAAGTAACTTTGAACTAGTGGTCGATTTAATATATTTATCTCAGAAAAAATACAGAATTTCAAAACCATCGGACTATGCAACTTTAAGCGAATGCTTTGCCGAAGCCTTTGGATTTCAAAAGGGAAAAAAAAGTAATCAAATATATATATAAAGTATATACCTGATGATATAATATATATATATTATTATTATTATTATCCTCTTCTTTGATGCAGGTGTGTGGTAGCCTATACAAAACTCGTAGCTCTCAGCTCTAGTGGTATGCAGCACTTGCTATCCGGTCCGCACTCTGTCCACACCTCTCTCTATCACCTCTCCGCCGGCCATGCTCCTTGATATGTCTGAAAAGAGTTCCAGGAGGGGGAGCCCGCCAGCATTTCACTTTCTACTCTTACTCTGTCCGTGTCTATGGCTCGCTGGACGGTCACCATAGAGCAAATAGACACGGTCCTTTGACTCAACTCTCCTCATTTCTCTTTCCTAGACTCTGCCCTTTCAATTTCTCCCAGGCACACTTCTTCCCCTGACCAGGGTAGTTGTGTTCTTGGGTGGGGCCCTTCACCTTTACGATTTCTCTGTCTTGTTCTTGTTGCTGGAACGACCGCTGCTCCCACCTTTGCCCGCCTTCCTCAAACCCCTGCTGCTGACCGGATTCAAGTGCTACACTACACTACACTACACCTACAGCTCAACTACCGCCGGACCGAAGAGATTCGCTGCCGCCCCAACGCCTCGCCGTTACAACGTTGTGAAGATGTCCCTAGCTTCTACAACACTCCCTACTGAAGTTAAGTCTTCAACCAAAGATTGGGCCAATTTATCGGAGCCTCTCTACCCAATGTTTCAGTTCTGCAACCAGTAACCGTCGTAAGGTTACAAACACCCCCAATCGTCGTTGGTATGCAGCATCGAAAACGTATATAATAGTTTAAATAAATTCTAAAATATCTCCTTTTCACGGAACTCATATGTGAAGCATTAAGAAAACTTTTAATCATATTTAAATCATCCAGTTATTTCCATCAGAACGAGCCTGAGTAAGCGTCGGTATTGGAAATGGCCATAAGACACTACTGTGTGCTGATGTGTATGAACTACTACATAAATTAAAGGAGTAAAATTTGAAGATATTAACTGTTGAAACTATTGTCATGGGGGCGATGAAAATGGGAAATATTGCGCCTAGAGCAGGACTTGAACCCACATCTCTTTGCATTCCGGGCCAGTGTGCTAACCATTACACCACATAGGCTCCCTGATATCACCATTCTACCCACACCTACCTGTCTATGAGGCTCCTTGCCTGAGAGGTCAGTGCAGACCACTACACTATCATAATCATTTTTGCTTACCTTTTTTCTATTTATTGGTCAATTTTCATGAAGATTGAGTGATGATCAGATGCATTTCAGTAGGCAATGTCAACAAAGTCACTCACCTTGGCTGCCAATCTTTTCTTAAATTCAAAATTGCATAACTGTCTTAATAATAATATAGATATATTAAACAAATATATTTGAGCTCTTTTAAAGTTTTTATTAATTTGTAATTACTAAGACTAGTTGTTTAACTGTGTTACACGGATAACTACGCTGACAGTGCTGCATGGTGCATGCTCCCACCATAACTATGCAGACTTGAAGTTGACAGTCACAATGTAGTTAAAGAATGGGAAAAGCACCATGCAAGGGTCACCCAATCTTCGTGAAAATTTGCCAATAGATAGAAAACAGGTATGCAAAGATAAATATGGTACTTTCAAAAATGAATACCCTCAAATTTGATTGATTTCGACAGGTATTGGTCGACAAAAAAGTATTTGCATGACTTTTCATACAGTGGCATCTCGCAGACGTGTACTTGGCCTCGGTATGGTTTCAACATGGCCGCGGCGTGAATGTTGTTGTTTTGGGGAGTTTTCAGTCGCATTGGTGCGCTGAAGGCTGCAAATCTGCAGCACTGAATGGGCACCGCTGAAAGCAGTCCCATGTGGTCGGGAGTTGGGTTCCGGTGTGTAGTGATCAGAGGAATTGAGGGGCAGGGGGGAGGGGGCGGAGGAAGAACAAGGCAGCCTAAGAGTCCAACCACAGTCCTCTGAGAGGGCCGGGGGAGGCTGGGTGGTTGGTGTAGTTTTACACCCCCGTAAGACCCTAGGCCATACAAGGATGTGCACCGACTTGTAACAGCGCGCACTCATGGCGACTTTATAGTGCTGCCCCACTGGGAAATCAGGCCGCCGGCGCCATGACCCGATGTCCCACACAGTCACATTATCCTGACACTGTGCACCCAGTCCCTGTCCTGATTTCATAACGCCAAGCGCCTAGCAGCAAAATGTACCCATTTTATAAGTCATTGGTTTGACTCGACCAGGATCCAAACTTCAGTCCCTCCAGATTCACCGGTATGCACCGTAAGTCCGGCCAAGGCCAGAGGAAGAAGTGAAGTGAGGAGGATTAGTTAGGCAGAGGGTGGGGTTACCTGTTTGTTGCAGTGAAAATTAGTGGTTAGTTAGTAGTGGCACCAAGTCAGCTATGGCGATGAGGTGGGGCCTGCTAGTCCCCGATGTCATGAACTGGGCGACCGACAGTGTTGATGATGTCTGCATTCTGGCGGTAGAAGCGCGCAAGTGCGTTCCAGGATGACTTGGAAATCCTGGAGAGGATAGCCAGAGCGGCCCTATTGTCGCTGAGTTGGCGGTCAGCATCCTCCATGAAGTCGCTGATGGCAGATCTGTCGATGGCGCCACATGAGGCGAGTATGTGGGCCACATTAAAGATATTAGTTCCGCAGGGACAGCGCTGGAGGGTGGGGACATCAATCCAACGGCGGTAGCCAGTCCTGAAGCGGTTGATGGCGACTTGTGTAGAAGCAGGAAGGCCGACTGGATGGGGGATGTTCGTTCTGACCAGGGTGTACCAGAGCCAGCTTATTGAATAAGGGTTCCGTACTTGTTCCTTCTGTGTGGCTCGTTCCCAGAGTTTGGTGGTGGCTCGAGAAGCGGCGGCGGCCAGTTTGGTGATGGATGGAAGGATGGCTGTCTCTACGTCTGCTCGGTTGGCACCGGCTAGAGCGGCATAGTCGGCCTGGTCATTACCATACAGTCCTATATGCGAGGGGACCCATAGCAGGACTGTTTTGAGGTGTGCCTGATGTCTGGTGAAGATTTTAATATGGATTGCGTCGGCAAGGGAGTGTCGGGCATTTGGGTGGGCGATCTCTTTGATGGCATTCAAAGAGTCGGTAATGATGATGGCACTTGAGTTGTGGAGGTCTTCGAGGGCCAAGTGAATGGCGGCGAGCTCGGTATCGAGAGTGGAAGCAAAGTCTGACACCCTGGTGGTGTTCTTTGTGTTGGAGAAGGGGATGAAGATTCCGGCTCCTGCTCTACCTGATGTTGGGTTAAGGGAGCCATCGGTGTAGACAGTCTTTGCGAGAGGAAATTCCACCTTCGCCTGAGTTATGGCCTCGAGAGCCAGGGAGTGGAGTTCTGGGGTGGTGTAAGCCGCCTTGGCAGCAACTAGGTTGGTGGTTCGGGTTTCCACTGGGATGGAAACCCAAGGTGGCTTGAGAGGGCTCAGGGCGAAGTCTGCAATGTGGAGTCCGTGGGAGTCCTTGAGGGTGGTGATGGCGTTCTTGAGACGGTAGGAGATGTGAGGGTGAACGCGGGTCCCATCTCGGAGGTAGGCCGCGGCTCTGCGGATTGTTGTTGAAAGGCCTGAGGAAAGGGTTCTTGTGAGATGGGTGGTGAGAAGTTGTTTGCCTCGGAGGTGGAGGGGAGGGAGGCCTGATTCAAGGAGGAGGATCTCGATCCTGGTGGTGCTGGGAACACGGAGGACAAGCCTGGCAGCCCTGTGTTGGATGTTCTCAAGTTTCCGGAACTCGTTCAAAAAGATCTTGTTCTTGGGTAGTTGAGTTTGGGGGTTGTCAAGCCCGAGGGCTGTGAGAGCGAGTGTGGGCGCAGCGTAGTCGAAGAGGGAGCGGACTGCCTGGCGGTAGAAGAGTGCGAGTACACTGTCCGGGGCGCCCCAGGAGAAGCCGGAGATCCTCTTCATGAGGAGGAGTCTGTTGGTCATTCTGGTGGCCAAGTGGCGGCAGAGGGCTCTCATGTTCAGGTCTCGGTCTAGACGGATACCTAGGTAGTCGAAGGTGGAGACCCATTCGATAGGGGATCCATCTAGGTAGAGGGGGTGAAGTGGTTGACCTCTGAACATGTGCATGATCTTGGTCTTGGTGGGGGAGATTTTTAATCCAAGGTCCCGGCAGGCGTTTCCTACCAGGTGGAGCACCTGCTCAGCGAGATCCTGTGCATTGATCGCATGGGAGCAGGTGATGGCGATGTCATCTGCGTAGCAGACTATGGTTGTGTCTGTGATCTCTCGGGTGGCTAGGTCTTGTTTAAGCCTCCTAACGAGAGATGCCATCACTGCATTGAAGAGGAGGGGGCTGAGCACTGCACCCTGGGGGACACCATTTTTTAGTTTGAGGTAGGGAGAAGAGGTGCCTTGGACACATACTCTGGCTCGCCTGTTCTGGAGGTAATTTCGGAGATATGCAAGAGGCCGGCCGGCAATGCCAAGATCAGCCATTGATGTCAGTACCACGTTGTGGTCGATGAGCTCAAAGGCTTTCTCGAGGTCAAGGAAGATGATTGCAGTTTCATGTCCAGTACCAAGGCCATAGGAAATGCTCTCAATGAGGGTGGCGACGGCGTGCTGAGTGCCTCGTCCTCCTCGGTAGCCGATGACCTCCTCTGGTAGGCCAGTGGTGGGGTCTTCTGTGACCATCTGGAGACGGGCGAGGACAATTCTTTCACTAACCTTCCCGAGGGATTGGAGAAGGGAGATGGGTCTGACTTCGCCCGGGGTTTTCTTGGGGATGGGGATGATATCAGCATCCTTCCAAGATTGGGGTATGTCCGCATTGTAGAAGATATTGTCGAGGAGGGGGAGGAGAGTTTCCCTGTTAGTGGCAGATAACTTTGTCCATGCAGTGTTAGGGACTCCGTCGGCTCCCGGGGTTGTCTTCTTTGTGGTTTTGCCTAGGGCTCGGTCAAGCTCAGCCCTGGTCAGGTGGGTGTCAAGATTATGGGTGGATGGTGTGGCTGTTGAAATGTCTATGAGGTCGGCTCTCCAGGTGGAGTTCCTGGTGAGCGCTTGTTGGTGGGCATAAGGGAGGTTGATTGCAGGGTCTGTTCTGTCCGTGAACATTTTGTTGTGTTCTGCTGCAATTTGGCCAGGGTGTGGGTAGAGTGGGGGGGTGGTGGGTGAGTCTCCCCTGGATGCTGTTAAGTTTGCGCCAGAGTTGTCTGGAGGTGGTGTGAGAGTTTATTTTGGTACACCAGAGTTTCCACTTCCTGTCTGATTCGGCAAGCTCGACATCTTTGGCCCAACTGGTGGCTATTTTAACGAGATTCTCAGTGCCTCGGTTGGGGTTCGTGCGTAGCTTGTAGAGGAGTTTGTTGCAGAATCTTTTTGCTCTCCTCATTGCATTGGAGGTGGTGCGGCCAGTGTGATTACAGGAGATGGTTTGCTTTATGGTGTCTGTCATTGCTTGGTAAGTGAGTGTTGTGAACTCATCACATGTGGTCGGTGGGTTCAGATCTATTAAGTTTTTTAGACGAAGGTTGAAGGTTGCCCAGTCCGCGTGGTTTAGGTTGAATCTGGGTGATGGTGGGGGGTGGGTGACTTTGGGTGCATTGGTGTGGAGGAGAGCTGCGTGGTGGTCTGAGTATAGTGTTGTGAGCTCCCAGGAAGCTGCGGCTGCAAGGCAGGAGTCGGTGATGCAGAGATCGATTGATGTGCTTGCCCTGTAGGTAGGCGAGCCATCGTTGAGGATAGAATGGGATGTTGAGTCGAGGATCTCTGCTAGGAGGACACAGCCTCGAGGGGAATCGATGTTGTTGCGTCCCCAGGAGGAGTGGTGGGTGTTAAAGTCTCCCATGACAACCTGGTGATCTGTGCCGTTGCTGAGGGCCCGGAAGATGTGGTTTAGAGTATAAGTAGTGTTGACAGGGTTGTAAATGTTGTATACATCCATGACGGAGTGTGCTAGGTGGAGACGTATGCGAAGGGTGTCAGCATGAGGGTTGAATCTGTTGGGTGGGATCTTGGTGGAGTGGATGTGGTTGCTTACGAATGTGGTGGGTTCCTCTTGAGGGTCCTGCCTGCTGCTGCGCGTCTTACTGCGGGGATGTGGTATGTGGTGTAGCCTTTGATATGGGGTGGATCGATGAGGAAGGTTTCTTGGAGAAGTGCGACGTCAATTTTCTCTCTTTTTAAGGTGTTGCCAAGAAGAGCCATCTTGGATTTCAGTCCGGCACAGTTCCAGGAGAGAATGGTTAAAGAGTTGTTAGTGGAACGGGGATGAGAGTGCGGGCTGGTGGGGGCATTATTGTGTACCTCCATTTTGAGCTGTCAGGGCGGCACAAAAAGAAGCTGGCAGGTCTTTTGGGACATGCGGAAGGAGATGCTGGATGTTGGAGTCGACTTGGAGCCAGTTAATTAAGCCGAAGGCTAGGGCCTCAACTGAGATACTGGGTGTTATTCTGGAAAGTGATGTATTAAGAATGTGGAGGAATATAGGGGTGGGATTTGGGTCGGGGGCAGGGGGGTCACTTGGTGTGGAGGGGAAGGTGGTTTGGGTGAAGGAGTCAGCAGTGGCTACAGTTTGAGTGGAGATGGATCTGGTCTGTGGGTGGGAGGAGTAGGGGTGGGAGATCTTGGGTTTGGGGGCGGTGAGGTTGAGGGAAAGGAGTGAGGGGGGCAGAGGGGCAGGGCTGGGGTGGAGGGACAATGCGTTGGTGGTGGTGAGGGGTGGGTAGGAGGAAGCAGAGGGAGAAGGACAGGCAGGGGCTCAGGTTGGGTGGGGGGAGTGGGGCAGGCAGTGTTATGTATGGTGTTATCTGCAGGGCAGCGGCGCGACGGCCGGGACCGAGCAGAGCGGAGGAACCAGTGTAGTGGTATCGCACGGACTGAATAAAGCATTAAGTAACTAGACCTCAACATGTGCAGTCGTTGGTCGCTTAATCACATTACATGGTGTCAGACGTGGAACCTTAGACGGACATGTCACTACCAGGGTTGAAGCCTCCCGGCCCGTTGAATTTGGAGGAAAACATTTCCGCGAATTGGAAGACATGGCTGCATGCTTTCAATATATACGCCTCCGCAGCAGGAGTCCAAAGCAGGAGCGAAAAAGTTCAGTGTTCGGTATTCCTGCATGTCGCCGGAACCGAGGCGCAGAAACTACATCAATCGATGAGGTTTACCGCCGCCGAGCGAGACAAACTACAACCGCTAAAGGAGGCATTCCGGGCTTACTGTGAGGGCAAAACCAACATCACGGTAACCTGGTACAAATTCAACACCTATAACCAGGGCCAACAGTCAATGGACGCGTACATCCGGGAGTTGAAACACCGAGTTGGCCTATGTGAGTACGATGCACTAGAGGAATCCCTGTTACGGGACAGACTGGTAAGCGGTATCAGGTGCGACAAGCTGAGAGATCGCTTACTCCAGACACCAAAACTGACTTTACAAACATGTGAGGAAATGTGCCGTCTAAGCGAACACCAAGCCAACCAGTTATCCGCCGGGAACACGACCGACTACACGCTGGATGCAATACAACAGCGCGAGTCGGCACGCCGGCAGTTCCAACCATCAGGAGGCCGCCAACAATCCTACCGGCGACCCGCCGCGAGGGGCGGTCAACAAAGCCGAAATGCAGCCAGCCAACCGAGATGCGGCTGGTGTGGCTACTCACATCGCTCCGACCGAGACGCTTGCCCGGCCAGAGGAAAGACGTGTGATGTCTGCAGCAAGGTCGGTCATTTCGCAAAGGTGTGCCGAAGCAAAACATCAACGGTCAACGAGATTACGGTGGGACACGCAGACAACGATGATGAGTGGCAGGGCGACCAGGATGACACAGACCTGTTCGTGGGCGAGATGTCTGAGGATGCGCAGGATCGGGATCAGTTATGGTACGAGACCATACCTGTAGGAGGGCGTGACATCCGTTTCAAGCTAGACACCGGGCAGTCTCTACTCTTGGCTTTGTGATTACCTTTGCAGGCAGAGCACCTGACGGGTGCCTCACAGTTAGCGGCAATGTGCCCCGGAGCGGCACAGCGTGCGCAGACAGCGGCAGTGGCTTTGCATTCATGCCTGTAATGGCCGTATTGTTGGCAGGTGGTGCAAAAGGTTGGTCTGAGGTGAGGAATGGCGATTCGTTGGAGACCGTAGGCTCCACAGTCAAGCCGGCAAGTGGTGTCTATTGGATGGTCAGTGAAGACATTGGCACAGTAAGTGGCAATGTCTCCCTTATTTATCCGGGAGGCGCTGACAATGGAATGTCGTCCTATCAGGTCGGCGGGGTTTATGCGTGGGTGGAGGCCAGAGATGACATAGTGGTGCGTCTTGGCTGATCCACGCATCTCCGTAAAAGTTGTTGAGGCTCGGAGTCTGTCGAGGGAAACCTGTGTCTTGGCACCAATGACGAGGTGGTCAGGGTATTTATCCAGGGAGAGGGGTAGTGCCTTGGGTGCGATCGAACTTGTCGAGTTCCTTCAGCGTGTCTTCTAACTTGCCATTGAAGAGGAAGAGGGCAAGGAACCTCTTGGGGCGGCGGCTATCACCGTGGTACTCGGTTTGTGGAGGTGTAGCGGTTGTGGGCGTCTTGCGTTTGTTCTTTCGAACTACCTTGGACCAAGAGTCAGCCTTGGTGGGGTATTTGGAGTGGGGGGCTGGTTGGGCTGCGGCTGCTGGGCGTGTGTCAACGGACTCAATCGTCGCTGGACTTGGGGTCCTTGTCGGGCACACGGGGTGGGGAGACTGACCTGTTGGTGATGGTGTTGTTGTTCTTGTGCGTGGAAAAGGAGGTGATTGTGGTGGTGGGGAGGCTGGACGAAGAGGTGATGGCAACTGGGTGTGGAGTGTGATTGACGATGTTCCGAGGTGGTGTGGGAGGGCCTCGCGGAATGGGCTTGGCAGCAGGTGGCGCGCCGCTGGGTCCAATGGTTGGTGGAGTGGCACAGCTGGAGTAGGTGTGGTCCGTCGTAGGAGTGGTGGGGAGAGTGGTATCATCTTGGTCACTGAACACCGGCTTTATCAGTGGTGCTGGTGGCACGGCGCGCGGCAGTGGTTTCTGGTTCGGGTATAGGTGTTGGTGAATCGACCTGCACTGCCTCGCTGTGCACATGTTCCTCCAGTATGCGCCACAGCTTCTTCTCGTAGACCCGCGCGTGTCGACTCTAAGATGGGTCCAGGGTTGATTCCATGGTCCTTCAACTGAGCTCTGAGGTCATCGTCCGACAGAGCCGAAACTTCATATGCTCCCTGCGCCATTCATTTGTGTGAGATGTCTTCTTTGAGGCAAAACCGGGTTTTTGGTTACGTTTGTTGGCTGCGGCAATGCTATGTCATGGGGAGCATTTATTTTTGTAAAATAAATTTAAAAACTTTCCATCGCACAAAAAGAACTGCAGGTCTTTTGGGACATGCGGAAGGAGATGCTGGATGTTGGAGTCGACTTGGAGCCAGTTAATTAAGCCGAAGGCTAGGGCCTCAACTGAGATACTGGGTGTTATTCTGGAAAGTGATGTATTAAGAATGTGGAGGAATATAGGGGTGGGATTTGGGTCGGGGGCAGGGGGGTCGCTTGGTGTGGAGGGGAAGGTGGTTTGGGTGAAGGAGTCAGCAGTGGCTACAGTTTGAGTGGAGATGGATCTGGTCTGTGGGTGGGAGGAGTAGGGGTGGGAGATCTTGGGTTTGGGGCGGTGAGGTTGAGGGAGAGGAGTGAGGGGGGCAGAGGGGCAGGGCTGGGGTGGAGGGACAATGCGTTGGTGGTGGTGAGGGGTGGGTAGGAGGAAGCAGAGGGAGAAGGAGGGGCAGTGGAAGGGAGGGCATCAGGTTGGACAGGCAGGGCAGCAGTAGGGGGGGCCTCAGGTTGGGTGGGGGGAGTGGGGCAGGCAGGAGGGGGAAGTAGGGGTGGGTTTAGCCGCTTCCACAGCTGGATGCGCACTGGGCAGTCTCTACTCTTGGCTTTGTGATTACCTTTGCAGGCAGAGCACCTGACGGGTGCCTCACAGTTAGCGGCAATGTGCCCCGGAGCGGCACAGCGTGCGCAGACAGCGGCAGTGGCTTTGCATTCATGCCTGTAATGGCCGTATTGTTGGCAGGTGGTGCAAAAGGTTGGTCTGAGGTGAGGAATGGCGATTCGTAGGAGACCGTAGGCTCCACAGTCAAGCCGGCAAGTGGTGTCTATTGGATGGTCAGTGAAGACATTGGCACAGTAAGTGGCAATGTCTCCCTTATTTATCCGGGAGGCGCTGACAATGGAATGTCGTCCTATCAGGTCGGCGGGGTTTATGCGTGGGTGGAGGCCAGAGATGACATAGTGGTGCGTCTTGGCTGATCCACGCATCTCCGTAAAAGTTGTTGAGGCTCGGAGTCTGTCGAGGGAAACCTGTGTCTTGGCACCAATGACGAGGTGGTCAGGGTATTTATCCAGGGAGAGAGGGGTAGTGCCTTGGGTGCGATCGAACTTGTCGAGTTCCTTCAGCGTGTCTTCTAACTTGCCATTGAAGAGGAAGAGGGCAAGGAACCTCTTGGGGCGGCGGCTATCACCGTGGTACTCGGTTTGTGGAGGTGTAGCGGTTGTGGGCGTCTTGCGTTTGTTCTTTCGAACTACCTTGGACCAAGAGTCAGCCTTGGTGGGGTATTTGGAGTGGGGGGCTGGTTGGGCTGCGGCTGCTGGGCGTGTGTCAACGGACTCATCGTCGCTGGACTTGGGGTCCTTGTCGGGCACACGGGGTGGGGAGACTGACCTGTTGGTGATGGTGTTGTTGTTCTTGTGCGTGGAAAAGGAGGTGATTGTGGTGGTGGGGAGGCTGGACGAAGAGGTGATGGCAACTGGGTGTGGAGTGTGATTGACGATGTTCCGAGGTGGTGTGGGAGGGCCTCGCGGAATGGGCTTGGCAGCAGGTGGCGCGCCGCTGGGTCCAATGGTTGGTGGAGTGGCACAGCTGGAGTAGGTGTGGTCCGTCGTAGGAGTGGTGGGGAGAGTGGTATCATCTTGGTCACTGAACACCGGCTTTATCAGTGGTGCTGGTGGCACGGCGCGCGGCAGTGGTTCTGGTTCGGGTATAGGTGTTGGTGAATCGACCTGCACTGCCTCGCTGTGCACATGTTCCTCCAGTATGCGCCACAGCTTCTTCTCGTAGACCCGGCGTGTCGATTCTAAGATGGGTCCAGGGTTGATTCCATGGTCCTTCAACTGAGCTCTGAGGTCATCGTCCGACAGAGCCGAAACTTCATATGCTCCTGCGCCATTCATTTGTGGAGATGTCTTCTTTTGAGGCAAACCGAATTTTTTGTTACGTTTTGTTGGCTGCGGCAATGCTATGTCTATGGGGAGCATTTATTTTTGTAAAATAAATTAAAAAACTTTCATCGAATCGATTAAAAATATCTCAATGCGCGATTGAAGAGGAAGATCTGAGGTATTTAATTTAACCTAAGAGCAATTTTCTCTGAAAGTATTAAAAACAGAGATAATAGTGAAAGTTGGGATATTCTGAGTGTCAGTGCCAGTGTTAGCCTTACCAGATCATGGCCTAAAAAACTATTTTCGCCAAATAAATTCAAGAACTTCCAATTGGCTGATAAAAAAAAGCTGAACATGAAATTATAGAGAAAGATCTGAACTATTTAATAGAAACAAGAGAAATTTGCTTTCAAAGCACCAAAAAGCAGAAATCACTGTGATAGATAGGGTAGTTCTAATGTTGTTTCTATGGGAGTAGCATTTGTTTTACCCTTCGCGCGCCGTGAACCCCAAAAGTGCCCGGATGTCCGACATCGAGAATATGTAGTTACCAACATGACTATTCACGCCGCCAGTGGAGAAAAATGGCGACCGTCACGGTGGACGCGTGCGAGTTGGTTTAGCAGTATTTTAAAACTAAATACACCATAAATCGAAGGAATCTTATGGAATTATTTTACAGGATTGTTTGTTAATATGTTTTGTTTATTTTGTCAAAGTTTTGTAATTGATAAATATATCAGTTAAATGTGTTAGAGTGATCATTAGTTAGAGTGCTTAAACCTAAGTTTTGTAATTGATAAATATATCAATTAAATGTGATGTAGAGTGATCAATAGTTAGAGTGCTGGAACCTAGTATTAGCCAACATTACACAAACGCTAAGTTACATTCAACCCCTCCTTGTTTCAAGTTGCACAGCCACATAAAAACATTTATTCATGAATACTCAGCCTGGTTTGATGGAGCATATAAATTCTCCACGTCAATGGGGTACCATTTTGCTTATCAGCACCATTACATCTACATTGTCTTTGATGTGATCTATTTTGTTGAATTGTTTCTCTGTTCAGTGGACGCACGCTCTCATTCCCAATTTTAACTGTCAGAAGCTGACACGGTCCTTTCATTAAGTATTAATGAATAAAAGTGACGATACTGAATTCGCCAACAAAACGTAACAAAAAACCCGGTTTGCCTCAAAAGAAGACATCTCCACAAATGAATGGCGCAGGAGCATATGAAGTTTCGGCTCTGTCGGACGATGACCTCAGAGCTCAGTTGAAGGACCATGGAATCAACCCTGGACCCATCTTAGAGTCGACACGCCGGGTCTACGAGAAGAAGCTGTGGCGCATACTGGAGGAACATGTGCACAGCGAGGCAGTGCAGGTCGATTCACCAACACCTATACCCGAACCAGAACCACTGCCGCGCGCCGTGCCACCAGCACCACTGATAAAGCCGGTGTTCAGTGACCAAGATGATACCACTCTCCCCACCACTCCTACGACGGACCACACCTACTCCAGCTGTGCCACTCCACCAACCATTGGACCCAGCGGCGCGCCACCTGCTGCCAAGCCCATTCCGCGAGGCCCTCCCACACCACCTCGGAACATCGTCAATCACACTCCACACCCAGTTGCCATCACCTCTTCGTCCAGCCTCCACCACAATCACCTCCTTTTCCACGCACAAGAACAACAACACCATCACCAACAGGTCAGTCTCCCCACCCCGTGTGCCCGACAAGGACCCCAAGTCCAGCGACGATGAGTCCGTTGACACACGCCCAGCAGCCGCAGCCCAACCAGCCCCCCACTCCAAATACCCCACCAAGGCTGACTCTTGGTCCAAGGTAGTTTCGAAAGAACAAACGCAAGACGCCCACAACCGCTACACCTCCACAAACCGAGTACCACGGTGATAGCCGCCGCCCCAAGAGGTTCCTTGCCCTCTTCCTCTTCAATGGCAAGTTAGAAGACACGCTGAAGGAACTCGACAAGTTCGATCGCACCCAAGGCACTACCCCTCTCTCCCTGGATAAATACCCTGACCACCTCGTCATTGGTGCCAAGACACAGGTTTCCCTCGACAGACTCCGAGCCTCAACAACTTTTACGGAGATGCGTGGATCAGCCAAGACGCACCATTATGTCATCTCTGGCCTCCACCCACGCATAAACCCCGCCGACCTGATAGGACGACATTCCATTGTCAGCGCCTCCCGGATAAATAAGGGAGACATTGCCACTTACTGTGCCAATGTCTTCACTGACCATCCAATAGACACCACTTGCCGGCTTGACTGTGGAGCCTACGGTCTCCTACGAATCGCCATTCCTCACCTCAGACCAACCTTTTGCACCACCTGCCAACAATACGGCCATTACAGGCATGAATGCAAAGCCACTGCCGCTGTCTGCGCACGCTGTGCCGCTCCGGGGCACATTGCCGCTAACTGTGAGGCACCCGTCAGGTGCTCTGCCTGCAAAGGTAATCACAAAGCCAAGAGTAGAGACTGCCCAGTGCGCATCCAGCTGTGGAAGCGGCTAAACCCACCCCTACTTCCCCCTCCTGCCTGCCCCACTCCCCCCACCCAACCTGAGGCCCCCCCTACTGCTGCCCTGCCTGTCCAACCTGATGCCCTCCCTTCCACTGCCCCTCCTTCTCCCTCTGCTTCCTCCTACCCACCCATCACCACCACCAACGCATTGTCCCTCCACCCCAGCCCTGCCCCTCTGCCCCCCTCACTCCTTTCCCTCAACCTCACCGCCCCCAAACCCAAGATCTCCCACCCCTACTCCTCCCACCCACAGACCAGATCCATCTCCACTCAAACTGTAGCCACTGCTGACTCCTTCACCCAAACCACCTTCCCCTCCACACCAAGCGACCCCCCTGCCCCCGACCCAAATCCCACCCCTATATTCCTCCACATTCTTAATACATCACTTTCCAGAATAACACCCAGTATCTCAGTTGAGGCCCTAGCCTTCGGCTTAATTAACTGGCTCCAAGTCGACTCCAACATCCAGCATCTCCTTCCGCATGTCCCAAAAGACCTGCCAGCTTCTTTTTGTGCCGCCCTGACAGCTCAAAATGGAGGTACACAATAATGCCCCCACCAGCCCGCACTCCCATCCCCGTTCCACTAACAACTCTTTAACCATTCTCTCCTGGAACTGTGCCGGACTGAAATCCAAGATGGCTCTTCTTGGCAACACCTTAAAAAGAGAGAAAATTGACGTCGCACTTCTCCAAGAAACCTTCCTCATCGATCCACCCCATATCAAAGGCTACACCACATACCACATCCCCGCAGTAAGACGCGCAGCAGCAGGCAGACCCTCAAGAGGAACCACCACATTCGTAAGCAACCACATCCACTCCACCAAGATCCCACCCAACAGATTCAACCCTCATGCTGACACCCTTCGCATACGTCTCCACCTAGCACACTCCGTCATGGATGTATACAACATTTACAACCCTGTCAACACTACTTATACTCTAAACCACATCTTCCGGGCCCTCGGCAACGGCACAGATCACCAGGTTGTCATGGGAGACTTTAACACCCACCACTCCTCCTGGGGACGCAACAACATCGATTCCCCTCGAGGCTGTGTCCTCCTAGCAGAGATCCTCGACTCAACATCCCATTCTATCCTCAACGATGGCTCGCCTACCTACAGGGCAAGCACATCAATCGATCTCTGCATCACCGACTCCTGCCTTGCAGCCGCAGCTTCCTGGGAGCTCACAACACTATACTCAGACCACCACGCAGCTCTCCTCCACACCAATGCACCCAAAGTCACCCACCCCCCACCATCACCCAGATTCAACCTAAACCACGCGGACTGGGCAACCTTCAACCTTCGTCTAAAAAACTTAATAGATCTGAACCCACCGACCACATGTGATGAGTTCACAACACTCACTTACCAAGCAATGACAGACACCATAAAGCAAACCATCTCCTGTAATCACACTGGCCGCACCACCTCCAATGCAATGAGGAGAGCAAAAAGATTCTGCAACAAACTCCTCTACAAGCTACGCACGAACCCCAACCGAGGCACTGAGAATCTCGTTAAAATAGCCACCAGTTGGGCCAAAGATGTCGAGCTTGCCGAATCAGACAGGAAGTGGAAACTCTGGTGTACCAAAATAAACTCTCACACCACCTCCAGACAACTCTGGCGCAAACTTAACAGCATCCAGGGGAGACTCACCACCCCCCCACTCTACCCACACCCTGGCCAAATTGCAGCAGAACACAACAAAATGTTCACGGACAGAACAGACCCTGCAATCAACCTCCCTTATGCCCACCAACAAGCGCTCACCAGGAACTCCACCTGGAGAGCCGACCTCATAGACATTTCAACAGCCACACCATCCACCCATAATCTTGACACCCACCTGACCAGGGCTGAGCTTGACCGAGCCCTAGGCAAAACCACAAAGAAGACAACCCCGGGAGCCGACGGAGTCCCTAACACTGCATGGACAAAGTTATCTACCACTAACAGGGAAACTCTCCTCCCCCTCCTCGACAATATCTTCTACAATGCGGACATACCCCAATCTTGGAAGGATGCTGATATCATCCCCATCCCCAAGAAAACCCCGGGCGAAGTCAGACCCATCTCCCTTCTCCAATCCCTCGGGAAGGTTAGTGAAAGAATTGTCCTCGCCCGTCTCCAGATGGTCACAGAAGACCCCACCACTGGCCTACCAGAGGAGGTCATCGGCTACCGAGGAGGACGAGGCACTCAGCACGCCGTCGCCACCCTCATTGAGAGCATTTCCTATGGCCTTGGTACTGGACATGAAACTGCAATCATCTTCCTTGACCTCGAGAAAGCCTTTGAGCTCATCGACCACAACGTGGTACTGACATCAATGGCTGATCTTGGCATTGCCGGCCGGCCTCTTGCATATCTCCGAAATTACCTCCAGAACAGGCGAGCCAGAGTATGTGTCCAAGGCACCTCTTCTCCCTACCTCAAACTAAAAAATGGTGTCCCCCAGGGTGCAGTGCTCAGCCCCCTCCTCTTCAATGCAGTGATGGCATCTCTCGTTAGGAGGCTTAAACAAGACCTAGCCACCCGAGAGATCACAGACACAACCATAGTCTGCTACGCAGATGACATCGCCATCACCTGCTCCCATGCGATCAATGCACAGGATCTCGCTGAGCAGGTGCTCCACCTGGTAGGAAACGCCTGCCGGGACCTTGGATTAAATATCTCCCCCACCAAGACCAAGATCATGCACATGTTCAGAGGTCAACCACTTCACCCCCTCTACCTAGATGGATCCCCTATCGAATGGGTCTCCACCTTCGACTACCTAGGTATCCGTCTAGACCGAGACCTGAACATGAGAGCCCTCTGCCGCCACTTGGCCACCAGAATGACCAACAGACTCCTCCTCATGAAGAGGATCTCCGGCTTCTCCTGGGGCGCCCCGGACAGTGTACTCGCACTCTTCTACCGCCAGGCAGTCCGCTCCCTCTTCGACTACGCTGCGCCCACACTCGCTCTCATAGCCCTCGGGCTTGACAACCCCCAAACTCAACTACCCATGAACAAGATCTATTTGAACGAGTTCCGGAAACTTGAGAACATCCAACACAGGGCTGCCAGGCTTGTCCTCCGTGTTCCCAGCACCACCAGGATCGAGATCCTCCTCCTTGAATCAGGCCTCCCTCCCCTCCACCTCCGAGGCAAACAACTTCTCACCACCCATCTCACAAGAATCCTTTCCTCAGGCCTTTCAACAACAATCCGCAGAGCCGCGGCCTACCTCCGAGATGGGACCCGCGTTCACCCTCACATCTCCTACCGTCTCAAGAACGCCATCACCACCCTCAAGGACTCCCACGGACTCCACATTGCAGACTTCGCCCTGAGCCCTCTCAAGCCACCTTGGGTTTCCATCCCAGTGGAAACCCGAACCACCAACCTAGTTGCTACCAAGGCGGCTTACACCACCCCAGAACTCCACTCCCTGGCTCTCGAGGCCATAACTCAGGCGAAGGTGGAATTTCCTCTCGCAAAGACTGTCTACACCGATGGCTCCCTTAACCCAACATCAGGTAGAGCAGGAGCCGGAATCTTCATCCCCTTCTCCAACACAAAGAACACCACCAGGGTGTCAGACTTTGCTTCCACTCTCGATACCGAGCTCGCCGCCATTCACTTGGCCCTCGAAGACCTCCACAACTCAAGTGCCATCATCATTACCGACTCTTTGAATGCCATCAAAGAGATCGCCCACCCAAATGCCCGACACTCCCTTGCCGACGCAATCCATATTAAAATCTTCACCAGACATCAGGCACACCTCAAAACAGTCCTGCTATGGGTCCCCTCGCATATAGGACTGTATGGTAATGACCAGGCCGACTATGCCGCTCTAGCCGGTGCCAACCGAGCAGACGTAGAGACAGCCATCCTTCCATCCATCACCAAACTGGCCGCCGCCGCTTCTCGAGCCACCACCAAACTCTGGGAACGAGCCACACAGAAGGAACAAGTACGGAACCCTTATTCAATAAGCTGGCTCTGGTACACCCTGGTCAGAACGAACATCCCCCATCCAGTCGGCCTTCCTGCTTCTACACAAGTCGCCATCAACCGCTTCAGGACTGGCTACCGCCGTTGGATTGATGTCCCCAACCTCCAGCGCTGTCCCTGCGGAACTAATATCTTTAATGTGGCCCACATACTCGCCTCATGTGGCGCCATCGACAGATCTGCCATCAGCGACTTCATGGAGGATGCTGACCGCCAACTCAGCGACAATAGGGCCGCTCTGGCTATCCTCTCCAGGATTTCCAAGTCATCCTGGAACGCACTTGCGCGCTTCTACCGCCAGAATGCAGACATCATCAACACTGTCGGTCGCCCAGTTCATGACATCGGGGACTAGCAGGCCCCACCTCATCGCCATAGCTGACTTGGTGCCACTACTAACTAACCACTAATTTTCACTGCAACAAACAGGTAACCCCACCCTCTGCCTAACTAATCCTCCTCACTTCACTTCTTCCTCTGGCCTTGGCCGGACTTACGGTGCATACCGGTGAATCTGGAGGGACTGAAGTTTGGATCCTGGTCGAGTCAAACCAATGACTTATAAAATGGGTACCTGTTGCTGCTAGGCGCTTGGCGTTATGAAATCAGGACAGGGACTGGGCGCACAGTGTCAGGATAATGTGACTGTGTGGGACATCGGGTCATGGCGCCGGCGGACTGATTTCCCAGTGGGGCAGCACTATAAAGTCGCCATGGGTGCGCGCTGTTACAAGTCGGTGCACATCCTTGTATGGCCTAGGGTCTTACGGGGGTGTAAAACTACACCAACCACCCAGCCTCCCCCGGCCCTCTCAGAGGACTGTGGTTGGACTCTTAGGCTGCCTTGTTCTTCCTCCGCCCCCTCCCCCCTGCCCCTCAATTCCTCTGATCACTACACACCGGAACCCAACTCCCGACCACATGGGACTGCTTTCAGCGGTGCCCATTCAGTGCTGCAGATTTGCAGCCTTCAGCGCACCAATGCGACTGAAAACTCCCCAAAACAACAACAACAACATATCACGGCGTATTTTACCCTTCGTGGGCTAGTTTCCGGGGTTGTGACGTCATGCCGACATCGAGAATATGCATAATATTCAAACCAAGTTGTGAAACCATGGTAGATTATGTATATTAAGCGATGATAATTAATATCAGATTGTTCTAAGGTTGTATATCGTATGTGTATTAGAATAGCCTGGTCCCCTGGCCTTTGTTTCAACAGAGGTCGGCACCTAGCGGCAGAGAGCGTGTATATAAACAATCTGTTTATATACACGCTCTCTGCTAGGTGCTGGAACCCGACTCGGTAACCAAAACGAGGTTGCCATAACAACCGTGGCGACACTTGTTGAACCGTCAAAAGCTTGCAACCATGTCAAAGGAAAATGTCCAAGGAAGCTTCTGCTTACCCTCCAAGATCGGTAAGAAAATATGTTTATATTGATCTATTGTCATTCACAGGGTCTAAAGGAAAAGTGTCAATAACTTATTGAGCCAAATCAAACCCTCAAATTGTATTGTAACCAAACTAGTGCCATCACCATCAATTGATGCCCATGACAATGGTCGCGCCCTCACGGTGCCATGCCGTTAATATGATTAACTGGCTGTCACATTACGGCGTATGGCGGGAGCGTATGGCGGCGTAGCCGCTTTACGTCATATACGTCGGCATACGCCGTATACGCTACTCATACGCTATGCATACGCTACTCATACGCCGCCAGATGCCGGCTTATGAGGCATACGCCGCCATACGCTTTCATAAATCCGTTCGTCCACATTTTTTTGTGCATGCTAAAAAAATCTCGACCTATGAGGGCGTATGGCCCATACGCTACTCATACGCCGGCATACGCTCCTCATACGCCGGCATACGCTCCTCGTACGCTAGGGGTACGCCGGCATAGGTTTTTCATACGCTCAACTTGTGTCACCGGCGTATCTCTAGCGTATCTCTAGCGTATGTAGCGTATGCATAACCTATGAGTTACGTATGGGAGCGTACTCCTAGCGTATGCACAGCGTATGCACAGCATATGCACGCTACTCATATGCGCATACGCTACGCGTACGCTACTCATACGCTACTCGTACGCTCCACATGCCAATCAAAACTGTCAAAAAATGTCACAGCACGCTCCCATACGCTCCTCGTACGCTCCTCATAGGTTCCACATACGCTCAAAACCAGCCGAAAGGTCACCAAATGTCATCATAGGCCGGCACGCGCAGGACCTACGTAGGTTTTCAATACGCTCCCGCCATACGCCGTAATGTGACAGCCCCTTTACTTATTAACTTAATTTACAGATCATCTTCTGGCTGATCTATGTGCTATTGGGCCTTTAATTACAGCTCGTTATGGTAAAAACGAACCCTTTCTTTGTGCACGTGTATGGAGGTGGACGGAGCACTGAAGTAATATAATTGTGGGTGTCCTCTCCAATGGCAATGTCTATCCTGCTATCCAGCCTTCTCTCGAATGGAAATTTGTGTTACACAATTATCAATTATTTCTTCAGTAAGATTGCTTATTCACTGAAGAACTAGTTCACATAAATGTTGGATGTAAGCTGGTAAGCATATGCAATATTAGAAGTGTAGTTTGAATAACTTAATGTTGAAATGTTAAATATGCTTTCCACAAGTTGCAGGTCGGTTTTCAAGTGGCATGTTCAGCGAATAATATTCTAGAAACTAGTACCAAGATAGTAAATGTATAACCTCTGGTCTATAAAAGTATGATAGTATTTATAAGCTCACGATGATACATATTTGTTTATCGATTGGTAAATATAGACAATGTGTGCACTTGCTCCCGGGAACGCAATAACGCAAAAGCGAAACGGTTTCACGAAAATGGCGTATGCCACTTATGACTATATTCTTATTCTCTGACCCGCCTCTTCTTCCTGGTGTTCAACGAAAAGGCACAGTTGATTATCTGGATTACCTTCCAGGTGCATGGTTATGTCTATATTTAAGTTTTGTGATGTAAGAAGGACATTGTTGCAACATTAGAACTGGATGGCACCTATGCCATTGGTGTCACTGTGTAGGCCTACATGCTTAGCTTCGCATTTAATTACCTTGGCAAATTTCACACAGATCATCGCAACTTTAACTATGGGATAAAATAGAGTTCACAGGTTTTTTTTTTTTTTTTACTAAATGTATTTTATTCAGCGAATATTCATGACCCCACGAATTACCAACACGGGAGACGGACGCTCTAACTCGAATCCTGGTTGAGTCAAACCAATGACTTTAAAATTGATACTTGTTGCTTCCTAGTCTGGCGCTCGGCATTATTAGGATAAGACAAGGACGGGTTGGCTCAGTGTCAGGATAATGTGACTGAGTGGGATATCAGGTCATGGTGCTGGTGGCCTGGTATTCCAGTGGGGCAGCACTATAGAGTTGCCATGCGTGTGCACTGTCACAAGTCAGTACCTGTCCTGATATGACCTTAGATGTTGCTAGGACATAAAACAACAACAAACAAACAAACAAACATACATGTATACATACATAAATACATACATACATACATACACACCTTGTATATGTGACGTCCTATACACAAATAGCCTGAAGTGAGACTAGTAATCATGTGTGGTCTATGTGGCCTAGTGCTTAGAGTGTTGAACTTGTAATTGGAAGTTGTTTGGTGGTGTCAGAACCTTTCTTACATTCATCGATAAAAAAAACGTTTTTCATCTATAACTGTTTCTCATTGAATTATGCAATGTAATTGTACTAACATATATTTTACATTACACAAATATATTTCCTGATTGAACTACTCTAAAGAAGATTGAAAATACCCCAGTTTTACTCTCCCTTATCTCCACTCACCCAGCCATTTTTAAAACAACAGCTGCCAGCTAGTCCCAGCCTCAGAACTAACCCACTTCTGGTGGTGAAGTGGGACCCCTACTCTCCCCACACATATTTGGTTCTTTAAACATAAAAACCAAAGAAGGTTGTGCTTGGAGAGCATTTGTCGGAGTATGGTTCCTGTTGCCAGCGACCTATATCTGCTCCCTTTAAAACAAAGTATTAAAACAACACGGAGGAGTTGTACCGGTAGGTGTTATACTACAGGTACCAACCCAGATGTGACGTCATCTCTCCTGGCAAACACCAGCCAAGAGGTGGGTTACTGAGGTCGGATCTTTTTGCACACGGCACTCGCGGTGTTCGATTTGAAATTCTGACGACTCGGGTCGCCCGAGTCGCCCGGTGTGGCGTTTTCAGCCGCGTAAAGTGCTCAGCCGTGTGCTTAGACTCAAACTCAAGGCATTGTCAATGGTCGTGAGTCACTAACCTTATAAATTTAATATAATGTTTTTGGTAAAGATGTTTTCTATATGTGTACCAAGCGATTTGTTTCTAGGTGGTGTGGTTTTAGAGATATTTCACTTTTCCTGGATTTTCTGTATGAAGATTGCTCACCACCATTGACAATTCCTTGAGTTTGACGGTATGGGCAGTGCAAAACATTAGTTTGAATCAAAATTAATAGAAATCAAGAACCCTAACCTTACAAATTTAATATAATCTTTTTGGTGAAGATGTTTTCTATATGTGTACCAAGCGATTTGTTAATAGGTGGTGTGGTTTTAGAGATATTTCACTTGTTCTGTATTTTCTGTATGAAGATTACTCACGACCATTGACAATGCCTTGAGTTTGAGTCTAATCACACGGCTGAGCACGGCACACCGGGTCGTGTTAATGGATTACGGCCCGAGACGGCAGAACCTGTTTTTCGATAGCTGACCCGTCAATGCCACGTGTTCACATTAAATTTCTGGGATGCGACAGCAAGATCTATAGTTAACTATTGCTAGAAGGCACGTACGCCATGTGAGTTTTAAATTAAATAACAAAAATAAAAACGTTTGCGGTCGTTACATCACGGAGCTGTCCCTTATCTAGACAGTTTCTAGACCTCACGTGCACGTGTGTCGGGTCGCAGGTCCAGAAGCGAGGGCAGTCTGAGCCACGCCCTCGATTTCAGCCAATCACACAAACTGTTTATGTTTTCCCTGTCGACATCGTAACGCGCTAGACGAACTAGACTGATCATGCTACTTTTACCGCGTGTATCTGATAAATCATTGCAGTAAAATGTTTGTTTATTGGGGTTTCGTCTTAGCAACATCTACGGTCATACTGGACAGGTACCGACTTATGACAATACACGCTTATATAACATATATACTCATATAGTCAGTGCCGAGGCACTGGTCTTCCAGCTTTGATGACAAATCCCACTACACACTATTTATTATTGTTTAAACCACATATAGATATAGGCCTACGCATATAGGCATGCATAACATGTCTATATCTTAGACATCCCAGCTAACAAAAAAACGTCACACTGACATTAGTATAACGCTATTGAATGTTACAATAACATTATAAAGAAACGTCATATAAACGTTATTTTGTATGGTGTAAATAACGTTATTTATAGCGTTATATAGCAGTTTTTTTAACATCACTATGACGTTTTTGTTTAAAGTTTTTTAACGTCAATAGGACATTTTTTTATAACATTCAAGAACTCTTTTAACCCCCTTTGAGTTGATGAAGATTTTGTAGAGAAATCTGTGCTCTATGTCATGAAAACAAGACCTAAATTGTAGCTAGAGAACCCTCCTTTTGAGGAACTGAAAGGTAACGTCTACCACAAAGCATGACACTGGAGGAGTAAACCCCAATTTTTTTCAAATCAGTTTAAAGTCGCCGGATATACCTCACCCAGATACAAACGAATCTAGCATCAAAAGCTCTCCAAACATACCTTTGCTTAGTTTGTTCAGTTCATGCCACAGAACATGTGGGAGGAGAGTTGAGGTCTGTGATGTATGAATGACATCATAGGTGGGATTCCCTCATCACATGACCTAGAGGGGTTCCCCACACACAGGGGAAGCCATGGCAACCACCAAGATGGCAGCCATGCACAGAAAGCTCTCAATTCAACTATTAAAGTCTATTAATCTACATGATTTAATCAATTATTCACACAAAAAGTAGCTGGTTATGATAAATAAACATTTGAACTTCATATTTATCAATTTAGATTGCAATTTCTAGCATTTCTTTCTCTATATGGTTGTCTAAAGGTGTCAGTGCTGCTGGACTAAATAAAACACAACAGAAGCAACCAATGTTAGCACTCTCTGCCCACATATGTAGTTGCATAAACTGAAAACTGGCAAACGTATGCTTGGAGAGCATTTGTCGGAGTATGGGTAGTCTCTAAGCGACCTATATCTGGACCCTTTAATAACATAGAGATGCATGCACCTCATATCAGATATTAAAGTCGCCAGCTATCCGCCGCGTTGAAAACAAACGAACTCGATTTGAAATTCTGTTGCGACTGAAAACTCCCCAAAACACCAGCGGCTTGTCGTGGCTTCTGCGCATGCGCGGATTTTCGCACGTTGCGGCGATCACTGCTATTTGTTTTGTTTACACTCGGCAATTCGACGCTGATCGAGCTGCTACGTTAATATCGCTTGGAATTTAAGGTTAATTTAATTAAATTTCATTATTTTAGTATGTAATTCTGTTAAATATGATCGCATTCAATAGATTTCGGCGTAATCGGTCCCTAACACTGCCGGGCACAAGCTGAGAACCAGCGAATCTTGTCACTGTGTGAGCCTGTTGCCGGCACAATTTCAGCCAATCACAGCGGCGATTTGTATATTCGGGTGTAATCGATTATTCAACTTGGGTCACTCGAGCCACTGTTTTGTTTACACTCGGCGATTCGACGCTGATCGAGCTGCTACGTTAATATCGCTTGGAATTTAAGGTTAATTTAATTAAATTTCATTATTTTAGTATGTAATTCTGTTAAATATGATCGCATTCAATAGATTTCGGCGTAATCGGTCCCTAACACTGCCGGGCACAAGCTGAGAACCAGCGAATCTTGTTACTGTGTGAGCCTGTTGCCGGCACAATTTCAGCCAATCACAGCGGCGATTTGTATATTCGGGGCGTAATCGATTATTCAACTCGGGTCACTCGAGCCACTGTTTTGTTTACACTCGGCGATTCGACGTTGATCGAGCTGCTACGTTAATATCGCTTGGAATTTAAGGTTAATTTAATTAAATTTCATTATTTTAGTATGTAATTCTGTTAAATATGATCGCATTCAATAGATTTCGGCGTAATCGGTCCCTAACACTGCCGGGCACAAGCTGAGAACCAGCGAAACTTGTTACTGTGTGAGCCTGTTGCCGGCACAATTTCAGCCAATCACAGCGCAGCTTTTGCATTGCAAATGGCCGCCGCCTATGGGGGCGGCCATTTTGAAGACAACAAACTGCCATTGCAGTTCAGACTAGCACTGCCCTCGTCCCATACTCTCCCCACACATACTTGGTTCATTTAAACATAAAAACTAAACAAGATTGTGCTTGGAGAGCATTTGTCGGAGTACGCTCAGTGTCCCAGCGAGCTATAGCTGGTCCCTTTAAGATGATAAGACACTAATCTTGGCTAAAATGTTAAGCTAAGAGGTGATGCCTGCTGTACAAAACCCAGCACTCCTCACTTACACACTTTTGCAATGAAAATGGTGTTTCATAAGCACTGGTGGGCATTTGTAACTTAATTCTGACTCTACTGACCTGTTCCGAAAACAACCGTATTACACCTCACCTATGTTTATTAGTTATATGGGTCCCAAATTATGACATGCTAATAGACAGGCAACTACAGAGCCTATGTTCAGGTCTTCAATCTCCCCCATCCATCAAGCGGTAAAGGGATATGGTTGAGAAGGATGTTACAATGTGCCTAACTAACAAGCATAGGTGAGGTGTAATTCAGTTGCTTTCAGAGCAGGTCGGTTGAGAGTCAGAAGTTATAAATGCCCTCCAGTGCTCAATAAACACCATTTTCATTGCAAAAGCCTTTTAGTAAAGATTACAAAAAGAAATTTAAAAAAAGAATAGATTTTACACCATCGGTGCCCGATGTCGGGCCATGGGTGGTGGCCCGACGCGGGGCAGTGACAACCAGCAGCGGGCCACCCAAGATATGTTTGAGAAGGATGTTACAATGTGCCTAACTAACAAGCGTAGGTGAGGTGTAATTTGGTTGCTTTCGAAGCAGGTCGGTGCAGAGTCAGAAGTTATCAATGCCCGCCAGTGCTCATTAAACACCATTTTCATTGCAAAATCCTTTTGGTTAAGATTAAATAAATAAATACATTTTTAAAGAATAGATTTTACACCGCCGGTGGCCCAATGGTGGAAAATGTGTGGTGACCATCCGACCAATAGCCACTGTCAGCCCTGTGGTATCTGGGTACATATTATAACGTCAGTATAACATTACTGTAACCGTATAACATTACAATACATGGTATAACATCAGTTTAACGTTACTGTGACGTTATAATGTACCATAACCAAATAATAATGTTAGCCTGACATTACTTAACGTCATGTGTTAGCTGGGATAGGGACTGTATTTTATTTATAGTCGGCGTAGTCTAATCAGTTAATGTTTTCAATTTTGATGTCATTTGCTAAATTATATTAATTATACCTTCTTTGGTGTAGGCCTAACTGTGAGAAAAAAAGGAAGCAAAATGCATAATGTGTAAAAATTAAAGAGTGAACAAAATAATATTAGGCAGTCGTGTCGGAATGGTATGCTATGCCGGTGTTGCGGTTTCCGAGGCATACCAGTTTGCCAGGGACACACCCATTCAAATGCATTGTCAATGGCCGTGAGCAAATCTTCATACAGAAAAAGTCAAATATCTCTCAAATTACACCACCTAGAAACAAATCGCTTGGTACACATATAAAAAACATGTTTACCAAAAAGACTATATTAAATTGATATGGTTGGGGTTCTGGATTTCTATTAGTTTTGAATAAAACTAACATTTTGCACTGCACATACCGTCAAACTCAAGGCATTGTTAATGGTCATGAACAATGTTCATACAGGAAATACAGAAAAAATGAAATATCTCTAAAACCACACCACCTAGAAACAAATCGTTTGGTACACATATAGAGAACATCTTTACCAAAAACATAATATTAAATTTATAAGGTTAGTGACGATGCTGTTCGATTTTGATGCATGCGCAGAAGCGATGTGTCCCTGGCAAACTGGTATGCCTCGGAAACTGCAACACCGGTGCTGCAGCATAAAAAGGACCCAGTTTAAAACGGGGCTTTTCGGAATGCGCATACATATGTCAAAGTCGAATGGCATTCCTGAAAACGTATCTGAATTTCTGGCTTGCTTCCGTCTGTGAGGGAGCTCACTGGAATTCTAAGGCGAGACAAGCAAGGATTCCTTCAGAAATCATTGTAGTGATTATTGTATGCTTGATAGTTATATGGCTCCCAAACTTATCTTCTGCACTAACAAGTTAACAAGCAAAAGTTAAAAAAACATGGGTACAATCTCAACCAGAGAGAAATGCCTGCACGTTGTGAAAAGCCACGTTTTAAACCGGATGCGGTTTAAAACTGCAACACCCGTATCCACCGTTGGTCAATATAATAGTAGGGCTATTGTGGAAAAAAAATCTGTTACGTAACGTAATATATCAGAACAATATCATATAAACTGTGAAGAGACGCATCAGTATCTCATCATAATCATTAGTTAAAAATGTAGCTTAAGTTTAATAATTTGTTATTGTCATCACTTGTTCATTCACATCATGGAGACCAGCTAGATAAGCATCGCTTTTCTGGGATCCTTTCTGTCTGTAAGGAATTTGTATGCATTTATTGTATCACCTCAATTTATTGTAAACATACCTTGCAGAGAGTTAAAATAAAAGAATTGATTGATAAAGAGTGCTACACACTAATATCATTGTGTATGATGCAGTTATCTTGACAGTACATCGTGCGTATAACCGGTTCAAAGTGACTGGCTGACGAGCCACTCTAGTTCCATCAACACTCTCCACTCTTTTCTATCTGTCCTAGGTGAACAAGCTAGAGATGGGAGCCCTTCTTTTGACCCCCTACACTCTCTCCGTTCGACAACTAAACACCACCGGGTGTAGCAGAGGGAGCAATGTTTGCATGGCTCTTGTTTTGGAACTGACTCTTGGTCACAGTCCAGCACAACACCGGTAGAAATAAGTCGTGGCGGGGGATCTTAGTCTAAATCAGGTGCCTCTTATTGCTGACAGTCTCAAACGACAGAAGCTTGAGTGTGGGAAGAGAGTCACAGCACACTGAGTCATTACTATTATCTAAGTCACTACATGCTCTGGGCGAGTGGCGTCTGTCTGTTTATAGTGTTTACGGCCGACTCAGTCAGCGTGACGGTCGTTGATGTGTCGCCCCGCCCCACTGCGCCCATCGCTCATCCACTCAACTTCTCAAGTCAAGGATCGCACCCAGCTCACGTCCTTCTAAAGCACATAACACAGATTTGGCATTTAGAGGTCGTGGACGTGGCTAAGCCTAAGGGAAGCAGATAAGGCTGAAACGTGCGTGTGTGAAACGCACACTTCTGAGGTAGTCTCAGACTCAGTTTAACGCTGTGAACAGTTTCAGAGTTTGTTTGGAATCATCCATCAGTTTGGCCCGGTGACATAACCGCAATGGGACAAGATACTGCAACACCACAAGCCCCTCAAATGGTGGGACGATGGTACTTTGGGGGTATCGCCAGCGCAGGGGCTGCCGCATGCACACACCCATTGGATCTCCTAAAGGTAAGCCTCAATTTTAGTTTATACATTATTTTTAAAGAAAAAAAAGAGAGATAGGCCTGCTCTACTATAATTTGCGAGACATTCATGATATTGCATTTGAAAAATAAACACATTATTATGCACACATAGTCTTGGAGAGGAGCATGCATAAAGTGCGACACGCTTATTTTGAACATATTCAAAAACCTCCATCGACATGTTACATTGTGGGCTGCCTGATCTCCCAGTGGGGCAGCACTATAAATTAAGTTGCCATGAGTGTGCACTGTCACAAGTCGGTACCCCATCGTGATATGACCATGCATGTTGCTAGGACTTAAATCCCCAACAGTCAAACAAACAGCACCTGTAGCTCTGAGCCACTCACACCTGAGTAGCTCTTTCCGGTCAGTCTGGAGTGGGGCTGGGAGTTGCGGGACTGTGTGGTAGTTGGTCGTGGTGGGGGCGAGGCGAGGGTCGGAGTTTCATCGTTCAGTGGCCTCATTGCCCTACCTGAGTGTGGGTACATTTACTGACCTGAGGTGGCTACTGGAGTAAGTCCAGTAGCTGGTAAGATGACCAATCTGAGAGCAACCCAGTATTGGCTAGAGAGGGCTAGTAGAAATGGGATAACTGGCCGTGTGTGTGTGTGTGTGCGCGCGTGTGTGTGTGTGTGTGTATATTACCTCGGTACTAGTACTATCCTTTGGCTACTCGTAGTCCAGGGAGAAGGAAGCACATCCGGGCGTAATTTACTCACAACAGGAGGATGTTTGTTGAGTAGCTCCAGCAGTTTTTCTACTTTAACTACTAAACCAGGTTAGTGTCTGTTTAACTGGATACGTTGGTTCAGTTCATGTTAGCATTCACTTACATAAAGTTTTTAAGACTTGTCCTTTAGTATGGACTGTTTTATAGCCTTATTATAATTGTTTTGTAACGTCGTTTGAACAATGCAGTCATTGCCGAATGGAGAGATGTTTGGCAGGAGCCACTTACATCGATAGGATTTATTGCTGGGTCTCTTTTAGATTCCCCACATTGTTTATTAGGCGTACCTCCGCGTCCTGTAGTATTTTCTCCAACTTGTTGGCCAACAAAGCAACAGGTGGGAGAAGTTCACGGGGATTAAAGGTATCCCAGAATTGGCCATCAAAGAGATGGACGCCGAGGTGAAGCTCAGTGAGGACCGCAAGAAGTTTGAAGCGGTCCTCCACATGGTACACGAGGGTGTTCTGGCAACTCTGTCAGCCATCACGCCTATTGCAAATAGGATGATGATGGGAGAACAAGTTCTCGTCGCTGTGTGAGATGGATGTGGGGATTGCGCTGTTTACGGCAACCAGCAATTTCCTCGCTTACGGGCGTTTTGAAAACGTGTTCAAGGCGGTCTGCATCGATGCAGGAAAGGAAGTTGCGAGGTCCAAGAAGGTTTTGGACAATGACGGGAAGGAATTTACATTATTCCTTGCCCCCAAGCCTGTCAAAGGGAAGCCACTGGACATTAAATCAGAGTATTTTAAACCACATTTGTGATAAACGGGGTAAACCAGACATTGACTTATTTGCATCGCACAACAACAAAAAGTTACCCAAATATGTGTATTGGCATCCAGAGCCAGAAGCCTGGAGAGTAGATGCATTTTCTCTTATTTGGAATAATAAATTTGATTACATATTTCCACCATTCACCATTATCAGCAGAGTGGCCATGAAGATCAAGATGGATCACTCACACGCAGTACTGATAGTACCAGCATGGGATACACCACCATGGCTAGCGGCAGTAACCTTAGAAGCAAAAGACATGCTCAGGTTTCCACGAGAAAGGAACAACCTACAACAAGGACCATTAACAGTCCACGGAGACATGTCAATGACTCCCTGGAGGAATAGATGGACAAATGATTGGAGAGCATCAGTTAGAACACTGGTTCATTAGATCGGTGTATGAAAGAAACCCACCCAAACCTAAATATAATAGGTTTTGGGATGTGTCGGTAGTTTTTAAGTTATTCAAGTCATGGCCTAGTAATAGACATTTATCAATGAAGGAAGTATGTTTTAAGTTAGCAGTGCTGCTAGTGATGGGACACAGAGGCCAAACGATTGTGGCACTCTCTCTGGATGGAATAGAGATAGATAAGGATGAGGCAACATTCAATTTAGAGACATTACTAAAGTCGAATCGCACAGGGTACCCACTCTCCACGGTCCATGTAAATAGTTTTCCGGAGGATAAACGGATTTGTGTAGTTTGAGCCATTAGGGCTTATATATCCAAGTCACGCGGAATAAGGAATTCCAGACAGCTTCTGGTCAGCGTTATTAAACCACATAAAGCTATTTCGAGAGACACACTCGCAAGATGGACCATCAAGGTGCTTAAGGAGGTAGGCGTCAATACTGGACGCTATGCATCTCACTCAACGCGTGGAGCCATGGTCTCCAAGGCAAGACAGTTAGGAATCTCAATTAAGAGAAACCTTGCACACACGGGGTGGAAGACGGCTAGATCATTTGCAAAACATTACAACAAACGACTAGAGAAGACAAGCGGCCTGGCGACTCGCCTACTCACCAACTAAAGAAGGGTGAGAAACAAAAACTTACTAGGTTTGCACTAAAACAATATGTTATGATTATAATATTAAGGGTAAAAGGATAAATAAATTACGTTAAATTCTCTCTGGACTACGTCCAGATGATGGATAACTGGTGTTTTCCTGAGGTACTAGCCTCGGATGGTCGTGGGTCAGGTCCCGCCCACCCTACCATACCACGACTATCATGTTTGCTTGTGCCAAAATGAAAAACTAAGGTATCCATATAATATTTAGTTAATTTTTTATCCGATTAAGTATGTAAAAGATTGCCAGACCCGGATGTGCTTCCTTCTCCCTGACCCACAACTATCCGAGGCTAGTACCTCGGGAAAACACCAGTTATCCATCATCTGTATCAGGTAACACTCATATAACTATACTATATATAATGTTCCACTTGTCCATAGGACAAGTCTGGTGTGACTTTTACTTGTCCGCCTAAGATTTTAGAGAGGGCTAGTAGAAATGGGATAACTGGCCATGTGTGTATGTACGCATATAATGTATAATACACTGGGTATATATATATATTTTTTTTTATTGAGGCTGTATTTATACTGTCCATAGCATGTAAGTCCGGGTACCCAGGATTGTTTTCAATGCTGGCCAGCTGTAGTGTTGGTGTGGTCTTATCAAACAGTAGCTGCTGATAAGTTATTTGATTGTCTGCATTTCAGTAGCAGATAGATAGTCTGTTGGTACGTTTAGTATGTTAGTTTTTTTGGGCCCTCCTGGCATTGTATTTTTGTTCTATTCTTATTACTATGTTAGTTGTTTTCTTAAGGTTCTATGTTACTTGTTAGTGTTTTGGGGTTAGGTTGGGGAGCGTAGTTCTTGTAAACATTACAAAAACCTCCACAGCCATCACATATATATATATAATTTAGTCACGAGAAATACAGGGTTTCCATGGATCCTTAAAACGTCTTAAATTGATTAGTCAATTTTCAAAGCCTTGAAAAGTCTTAAATATTGTAACTTTTCTGTGAAAGGTCTTAAAAAGGTCTTAGATTGGATTTGACCACTATAATATTTGTTTCAAGATGTATTACCAGCTATCTTCAATTCTTCACAAACGTCAAATGCAGTGGAGCTGAAATGAACCCGCAGTTGATGTTATATTCTACAGACTGTGATATACTGGTCATAAATATGTGCGTTAATTACATTTGCTGCGAGAATAGGTCTTAAATTGTATGAAAATGGTATTTAGAAGTCTTGTAAAAGGTCTTAGATGTGATTGGCTGATAGGTGCAGGAACCCTGAAGTAACCACTATCCCGGCGTCTAATAATGTCATTTAGCATTCATCATATATGCTGTGTTACAATTAGAATTGTCTCGGACCATAATGTAAATGCATGTGAATGACTCTTGGCAAGGACAGTTCATTGTGATATATGATGTAGTGCATTATGGATATGATGCAAGACACGCTGACGCAATGCATTGATGCAATGTGGGTTGTTGACATGTATCATCCTCCCAAAGTGATGTGCCTTAATCAGAATGGTATGTGCTTAGTTAAAAAAAACTCTATTTGACCGATACTTCACCTCTCCTGTCGTGAACGGTTTATTAGTGTTTTGTTTCCTTACTGACCCTAGTCACCACCGTAAAAAATAGTCAAATTATGCCAGCAAAATGTTGTATGTCCTAGCAACATCTAACATCATATCAGGACAGGTTCTGACTTGTGACAGTGCACACTCATGGTGACTTTGCAGCGATGTTCCACTGGAAGACGAGGCCACTGGCACCATGACTCAATGTTCCACTCAGTCACATTATTATGATACTGAGCTAACCAGTCCTTGCCTGATCCTATTAATACTGAACAGCAGGATAGGTAGTGACGAGTATCAATGAGAAGAACGCCCTCTTCCCGGGTAGTAGGTTGTCGGATTCGAACCCATGAGGTTCAAATCCAGCCGAGTCGAAACTAATGACTTAAAAAGTTATGCTTATCGCCAACTATCCTTGCACTCGGTATTTGTAGGATAGGGCAAGGAGCACTGGAATGAGGAAGACCAATTGTCTGTGATTGGAACCCCCCCACACCCTGCTTAAACAACGATGGTAATACAAAATATATTTTAAAAATATATAATAAACAAAAGAGATTTAATGTGTATGGATTTCTTTTTCTTATTAAGATTATGACCATCGCATTGTATATCAGTGGCAATTTATTATGGATTTCTTTGTACGATTATGACCATCACATTGTATATCAATGGCAATTTCCACCCATGCTTGATGGGATGGGCAGGCACAAGGGTATGCTAGTATTAGTAACTGAAATGGTCAAGTGGTTAAAGCCCTCATCATGGCATTGAAGACGCAGCCAAGACCAGTTTGACCCTCAGTCTAAGTACACGGTTTCATTGTCATCACCTCTTCACCCACATACTTTGGAGCCGGAAATGCGATTAACAGTGAATGGGTAAAGGCTTATCAGCACAAGCAATACTACTTGTTTACCATCCAAATAGGGCTACGGCGATATGGGAATTAAACAGTACCATATTTTTCTAAGTTAATTTACTTAGATATCGATATCGTTTATATAAATATATTAGGTTTGTTTGTTTGAGTTTTACATCCAGGCAACATTTAGGGTCATATCAGGACGGGTATCTACTTGTGACGATGTGCACTTATGGCGACTTTATAGTGCTGCCCCCACTGGGAGACCAGGCTGCCAGCACCATGACCTGATATCCCACTCAATCACATTATTGTGACACTGAACTAACCAGTCCTTGCCCTATCCTAATAATGCAGAGTGCCAGGCTAGGAAGCGACAAGTATCAATTTTATAGGTCATTGGTTTGACTCGACCGGGAATCAAACTCCCAACCTTCCGCACGGGAATCGTGCATACTATCGATTCGGCCACCACATCTGGTAAATATATTAGGTTGAGTTTATAATATCATTTTACCTCGGTACTACACCTCTGGCTACTTGTTGCCAGGCAGAAGGAAGCACAACCGGGTCCAGCAATTAGCATAATCAGCTCACAGCAGGAGGACATCTTGTTAGCAGCTCTGGCAGTTTTTCTACATTTACTACAAAACCAAATCGGTTAGTGTCTTTCAAACTTGATACATTGGTTCAGTTCATGTTAGCATTCACATACCAAGTTTTAAAAAACTTTTCGATAAGTTATTACTGTTTTACAGCTTAGTTTCGATCGTTTTTGACATGATCGATAGAACAATGTCTCCATTGTTTGGTTATTTATTAAGCCGCCCGTTGCCGAACGGAGAGATGTTTGGCAGGAGCCAGTTACATCGTTAGGGATTCATTCCCTGGGTTTCATTAAGATTCCCCATTTGTGATTCTCGTTAAGGCATACCTCCGAGTCCTATAGTATTTTCTTCAACTTGTTGGTGAAGAAAGCCACAGGTGGGAGAAGTTTATAGGTACTTAGAGTGTGGGAGGGTACCGCTACACTGGTCCCTGCACCTCGTTTGGATCGGTTGGTTACCCATACCGTCATCCTGCGACTGTCTGTTAGCCATACGCCTGCGTTAAAAACGGCTTTAACGCCATAAATACACACCTAGTATAATTATACTCTAATTATCAGTGTGCTATTCAGCCTAAGACAATGCCTAGTCTTTTTCTTTTTACTCATAGTCTCAGAGCCATGGCTACGAAGCGGAGTATGGCAGAGGCAACTCACGCACTCAGTGCTGATGACCACCCTACCCTACCATGGCTATCATGTTTTGCTGGAACCAAATCGAAAACACAATAAGTATCCATATAGAGTTAAATAATTTTTTATCTTAAAAAGTATGTAAAAGATTGCTGGACCCAGATGTGCTTCCTTCTCCCTGACCCACGACTATCCAAGGTACGTACCTCGGGAAACACCAGTTATCCATCATCTGTACCCAGGTAAGATTCGTATAACTATACTATTTACCATTGTTCAAAGTAACTTATTTTAAAGCGTTAACTTCGGAGATATTAAAATTGAAGTGAGAACATGCTAATTGAATTTAGGCGTGCACACAATTTGCTAGTGTAGCAGCATAACCACAAGAGCACCAATCTGCAATACATGTTTACTGAGTGTATCAATGTCTAAGATGGATATGCAGGTTCAAATCTAGGTCAGTGTTTTTCTTTGCCTTATGAAAGGTTATGCGAATACAACGCTTAACCGATGTATCCAAAGAGGCTAACATTGTCACTGTTCTCTCTCTCACTACTTCCCCCGACACACGCACGCACACGCACACTGACACACACCAACAAACTACAGTAAAACCTCTCTAAATCGACCGACCATGGGACCGACGTTAAATGGTCCATTTAGGGAGGTGGTCGGTTTAGGGAGTTCAAACAAATTGTTACAATGGTATTGTATGGGCGATCGTATGGGACCCAAATAAAGCGATCGAATCGGTAGTGCGCCGGCTTTCCGTGCAGAAGGTCATGAGTTAAAATCCTAGTTGAGTCAAACCATGACTTATAAAATTGATAATTGTTACTACCTAGCCTGGCGCTCGGCAGTAATAGGAGAGGACAAGGACAGTTTAGCACAACGTCAAGATAACGTGAATGTGTGGGATATCGGGTCATGGTACTGGCAGTCTGATCCCCCAGTTGGGGAGCACTATAAAATAGCGATGAGTGAACACTGTCACAAGTTGGTACCCGTCCCAATACGACCTTAGATGTTGCTAGGACGTAAAACAAACAAAAAACAAAAAAAACTTTGGAGATATTTGAAGTGTAAAATATACGACGTAGTTTCGGTGTGCACTTTGAAACTCCGACACCGTAGGCTTGAGCAGTACCAGATTCTATTAAATTGAATTATTCTTCTCTTCTTTTTAATTCATGCAGCAACCAATGCTTAATAAGTGTCCCCGTATCTAAGTTGGATATGCACAATCAAATCTAGATGTGTATTTGGTTTAAACAATTTTATGTTTTCAGATTATGTGTTGCCTTAAAAGAGTAACAATTGCACCCTCCCCGACACAAAGTCCCTCTAAAATATTCTTGGAGTAATTGTCGAGCTGGTTCAGAAACATGAATCAGAATATGCTTAAATTAATGATAAATAACTCACGACATAACTTACGTTGCAGTAAACTTGTAGTAGACCTTGCGTGCTAATAGGTCTTACTCTAGTTTAGATGCGATGATGCAACACCTAGGGAAGCAAACTAGGACATAGTAAACATTGACTTCGGGCTCATGGAGTAAAGGGCCTGTCACACTATGGTGTATAGCCTTAGCATATGCCGGCATATGCGGTTTTCGACCCATACGCCATCATACGCTACGCATAGGTTGGGCATACACCGTATACGCTCGTCATACGCCCGTCCGTCCAAATTGCTCAAAACGGGCAGCATATGGCTCCTACGCTGATCATACGCTAGACGTACGCCATGCATATGCCGGAATAGGTTACGCATAGGTTAGTGGTACGTCGGCTTAGGTTAGGCATACGCTGAACTGACACCCCCGGGTGTCTCTGGCATACTCACAACGTACCGTAATGGGGCTGTCACACTATGGCGTTAGCGTATGGATTTTCAACCCATACGCTGGCATACGCTACGCATAGGTTGGGCATACACCATGTACGCTCGTCATACGCCGTCTATACGCCCGTCCGTCCTAACAATTTTTTAGCCTGCTCAACATTTTCAGCATATGGCTCATACGCTAGACGTACGCTATGCATACACCAGGCAGAGGTTATGCATAGGTTAGGGGTACTTCGGATTAGGTTGGGCGTGTGCTGAACTTGTCAATCACAACCGTCAAACCGCATCACAGTACGCCACGCATAGGTCGGGTTACGCTTTGCATACGTCGATATACGGTGGGGATACGGTATCCATAAGCCAGGCATACGCTACGCATACGTTTCATATGTCGCTGGAGTGCAAAAAGGTCGGCGTACGATGGCGTATGAAGTTGTTCAAATGATTGCGACACATTACGCATACGCCGCCGCCATACGCGTAGTGTGACAGGCCCTTTAGGCTAGTTTTACTTTGGGCAAGCATCCAAGAAAGGGACTCCCGTGTAGTAAAATGTTGAACACCCGGTCACCGGATAAGATGCATACATACATACTTACATACATACATACATACATACATACATACATACATACATACATACATACATACGTACGTACGTACGTACGCACGCACGCACGTACGTACATACATACATACATACATACATACATACATACATACATGCATACATACATGCATACATGTATACATGTATACACACATATACACATATATACATACACATACATACATACATACATACTTACATAGAACCGGACGAGGTGGCCGAATCGGTAGAGCGCAGGCTTCCCGTTCGAGTCAAACCAATGACTTATAAAGTTAATTCTTGTCGCTGCCTAGCCTGATACTCGGCATTACTAGGATATGACAAGGAATGGTTAGCATAGTATCAGGATAATGTGACACTGTGAGATATCTGCTCATGGTGCCGACAGCCAGGTCTACCAGTGGGGCAGCACTATACAAGTTGCCTTGAGTGTGCACTGTCGCAAGTCATTACCCATCCTGATATGACCTTAGATATTGCAACAACTCCAACAACTAAAACATCAGACAACATATATGCATGTATATATAGATACATACATACATACATACACACACACACATACATACATACATACATACATACATACATACATACATACATACATACATACATACATACATGCATACACACATACATACATACACATACATACACATACATACATACATACATACATACATACATACATACATACATACATACACATACCAAAGTTGGTCATCAGTTGGACGTAAAATTCCAACAACCAACCATTAATATCATTCTGTATATTTCCTGGTTTCTCTAACAGCTGAGAAGGAACATTAATGCCGAATGAGTGAAATAATACATACAGCTTGACCACAGAAACTCTTAACTCTAAGTCTTAATTAGGCCCTAAATAACTCCAGAAAATAGGTAGTGTGAAATCTGTAAGGCACCCTAATTAATGCAGAATTAAGATATAACACGATATGTCATTCGACCCAGAAAGTACTGTCCATTATAAAAATCAACCTAGTCAATATTTTAATGACAGTTACTTCAAACTAAAGTATGGTCCATTATAACAATCAACCTAATCCATCTTTTAATGACAGTTACTTCAAACTAAAGTACAGTCCATTATAACAATCAACCTAATCCATCTTTTAATGACAGTTACTTCAAACTAAAGTACGGTCCATTATAACAATCAACCTAATCCATCTTTTAATGACAGTTACTTCAAACTAAAGTACGGTCCATTATAACAATCAACCTAATCAATCTTTTAATGACAGTTTCTTCAAACTAAAGTACGGTCCATTATAACAATCAACCTAATCAATCTTTTAATGACAGTTACTTCAAACTAAAGTACGGTCCATTATAACAATCAACCTAATCAATCTTTTAATGACAGTTACTTCAAACTAAAGTACGGTCCATTATAACAATAAACCTAATCAATCTTTTAATGACAGTTACTTCAAACTAAAGTACGGTCCATTATAACAATCAACCTAATCCATCTTTTAATGACAGTTACTTCAAACTAAAGTACGGTCCATTATAACAATCAACTTAATATATCTAGCAATATATTTAGCTTGGAAAATGACAGAACCTCAAAACCATCGGACTATGCAACTGTACTGATACACTTCTGGTGGCTTTATAGTGTTTCCTGCAGTGAGGTACTTTAATAACTGCGCTTAGTCTTATTCCTGCCACAGAACCAACTGTTCCTATGCCTATCCTCCTATAAGCCAAGGAGCATGTAACAACAGTTGCCAATATATTAACCTTTAGTTTGACTCAGCTATGGACTGCTTCCTTAGCCTTTTGAGATGAGAAAAGGGACGTTTACTATGTCATCTCGTCTGGTTCCGAGTAGTGTTGATAAAAGATTATCTTGGGTGATACCATTTGTGATACCCCATGATCTCTCACTATTTGTGTTTTTCTATTTTACATTATATTAAATATCTGTTCACTTGATTTTACCATGTATTCCTGTATTCGTAGTGCAAATATTTCAAAACTTAGCCAGTTAAAATAAAAGTTACGTCAATCAAAAGCAAGGTGAATTATAACAACCAATTCACTATAAAAATGACAGAAACTCAAAACCATCGGACTATGCAACATTAATAACGACAGCTTTACCATAGAAACTCCTAGATAAAAGATTCACCCCATACTTCCCATACAGGGGTGAAGACCAGCCTTATATAAAAACGGTCGAAAAATCGGGCTAATGAATTGAGTCTTTATGAGAGCCTAATTTCACAATCTAAGAAGCGACATATATTCTTTGTATATTTCTTCATGTTTACCCGCTACTTTTGAGTTGGAAAATATAATAAAACATATACTTTAATGCAAGTTAAAAGTGAAATCGACTGCGTTCTCTGGCCGCCATCTTGTCTTTTTGCATTCTCTCCCATTTCACCAACTCTGTGCTGATATAAGTAACCATTTGACACTGGTGCATTCTACTTGTTGTTCCATACTAACGCTGTTTTCGCCCGTATTTCGACTACGTTGTCGTTCACCCATGTACTACAAGTATCGGGTGAATCTTCTATCTAAGAAACTCCCAGACCATGGTTGGGCCCTAAATAACTTCCAAAGAATAGGTTGATAGCCACGTCACTAAGAGCACTGGCTGGTTTCCCATGTGGAAGGTCTTGGATTTGCCAATCGAACCAATGACTTGCACAATTGATACTTGTCACTACTTAAGTGTCTGTCACACCTTACCGGACACAACCGGACAAAGAATTGTCTAGTCTGTTGGTGTCCGGTATCAAAATGTACAGAAATGTGTCGAAATGTTGCGCTTTCCATCAGACGAAACGGACGCTAAACGGACAAGGAACGTACATTAACGAATACCCAACAGACTAGACACTTCTTTGTCCGGTTGTGTCCCGTATCAAAATGTACCGAAATGTGTCGAAATGTTGCGCTTTCCGCCAGACGAAACGGACGCTAAGCGGACAAGGAACGTACATTAACGAATACCTACCAGATGACAAACGAATGTCTAATGCACGGACCGAACATCAAACGGACACATAGCAGACTATTCACGGATGCACTGAAAACATATACTGAATTCCCGCAACACCGTCAATGGACTCTGCAGGAAGCAAACCGGAGAGGTAACGGATGAGTACCGGACAAAACGAACTAAACAAACTTCAACCGGATACCAACTGTACACGCCAGTCCGGCGGTGTCCAGTACAAGTTTAGTGCATGTTCAAAACTGGCCACCGGACAGATAATGGACACGCCGGACGCCAAACCGTACATTGCTGTATTTCACTGGACAGTGTCCGGTTTCTGTCCGGTTCCTCAATCCGGTGAGATGTGACTGGGCCTTTAGCCTAACACTCAGTATTAATATGATAGGGAACATACTGATTTGCCTAGTATCAGGGTAATGTTACTGAGTGGGATATCAGGTCATGGTGCTAATGACCTGGTCTTCCAGTGGGGCAGCACTATAAAGTCGTCATGAGCGCACACTCATAAGTCGGTACTTGCTCTGATATGACCATATATATGGTGCCATAATGTAAAACCCAAACAAAGCAACCTAGAGAATAGCTTGTTTCAAACTATACAAATTGAGACTAGTCTGGTACTTTATATTTGATCATAACAATTATGAATAACTAAACTGCTTAAAGTTGCATAGTCCGATGGTTTTGAGTTTCTGACATTTTTCTGAGATAAGTATATTAGATGGATCATTATAATCTACCTTACTTTAGTTTGAAGTAACTTTTAATTGAAATGGCTACCTTTTGAGAAATTTGAAATTCAAACATGTGAAAATAATTTTGGCAAGCACGCCAAAACTCTGATACCATAGGCTTCTGCAGTAACAGGTTCTATTAAATTGACTCAGTGTTCCCTTCTATGTGGCAACAAATACTTAATAAGTGCATCAGTATCTAAGTTAGATATGTAGAATCAAATCTAAATGATTGTTTTGATTTTGAAAATGTGACGCTTCATCGGACTATGCAGCTTTAATGTAATGAAATATCAGCGCATCATGCAAACAGATAACGGGGCAGGATTTATGGCGTATTGGGACCTATGTTATCCTCCCCACAACTGCGTCATCGTCCCACCGTGAATGAAATAGGATGCGTTCGGTAGCCTTTGATGCGTTGTTTTGTCACTGTAAGGCAATTATTGACAGTTTAGTGGCCATACACATTTGAGATTTGAAATATTTTGGGAGCCAAATTTAAATGTATGTAAATAAATCTTTTTTTTTTAAACACCAAAAAAGAATAACTATTTCCTTTCACACCAAAGCAAAGCCCCAACAACCATACACACTACTCTTAATTAGTAACACTGCATTATCGTAATTAGATCAACTCCCAATGTCTGTATGTAGTAGATATCCATTGCAATATATTTCAACTTCTCGCACATTTATTCAACGACCACAATTACAAATAATTCAACTCATCGGGGCTTTATTTATTTAAATTCTATTGTTTTAAATTAAGAGACCATAATATATTACAACCCCTTAATCTAGAGTATTTACTTGCAGACTAAGCAGCATTTCTATCCCCGTACACGCTACATTTCTGTAAACCCCCGGCTATATCCAAAATATTGGAATTTTTTTAAATTGTGAAGATTGACAATAAAATGTACATGTATTCATAGTTATAAATCCCAAGACTCCCAGGTAATTCTACAGAAATGTACATGTGAATTGAAATGTACATGCTCTCTCTGTTAATGTGTTATCCCCCCCCCCCCCACCTTGCCCCTCCAACTAAACAGTCTTACTTGTCATACGGTACACCACGAATGCTCATAAGTTGAGTATAATATTCTAATAATTCTAGTGAGCAATTTGCGCGCTGGCGTAAATTTGTGATAGGCACAAATTTGCGCGCTGGCGCGTTTTACTTGTCATACTGTACACCACGAATACTCATAAGTTGAGTGTAAACTTTACTGGGAGCCGGGTGAGCAATTTGCGCCCCGGCGCAACTATATAATATAATCTGCGCGTACTCGAACGCAGTTGTTCCTAGTAGCATGGTCCTTAAAATTTTCTAAAATTCCAGTGAGAAATTTGCGCTCTGGCGCGTTTTACTTGTCATCCTATGCACCACGAATATTCATAAGTTGAGTGTAAAGTTTCCGAAATTCCGGAGAGAAATTTGCGCCCTGACGCATCTGCGCGTCTTTAGACACACTTATAAATGTAATTGAAAAAAAAAAAAAAAAACACAACGAGAAGTAATTTTTGCGCCCCAGCGCGGTCAGCGATAAGCTCTCGCTGAACGCGCCGGGAAACGATCCTGACTTGTATTATTTTCAGGTGCTGCCCCCGCGAGCCGTTGTAGTACCGCCCACTTTGCTGTTTTTTAGACGAACGACAAGATTTGTTGTTCGTCTGGGGGAGCAGTGAAGTGGGCGTGTCTACTCGCCTTGAGCAAATTGCGCACTCGTTCCACGGGCGCGCAAATTGCTTTCACTTGTGCATGCGAGGGTTCGGGGCGGTAAAGTGTTGCTTGGCGCCTAGCTAAGCAACGACGGGGGGTCAGGCGTTCGGGGCCTGACCCGGCAGACGTGTTTTTGCACGCTCTGTCATTTCAGCCGATATTTAGGCTTTTTATTATCGAAATTCTAAAACTAATTTAATCAAACAACACGGGAGGGAAAGGGAGTTATGTACTTCTTTATTACGTACGCATATTTCACTGGTATCATTGTTAGTTATGGTAAGAATAAAGTTGTGAGCTCTTGTGAAGGTGGATTGGGACGTTCCTTGCATTCTTTACAATCCTCCAGTATTACTGTAGATTAACCGCTATGGAAAACCTGATATTCGATTGCTTTATATGTAATTAAGGGCCTTATGCCTAAGCAAGCCTTATGCAGTTACTTTACCCATCTGCGGGAATATTACAATAACATATTAACAGAATTAATGTAGTGTTACTTTTGGGCGGAAATTAAGACGTGAACATTAGACTGATTATCAGTGACAGCGGCAGCATCTCTAGCTGGATGCGTACTTCTGGAATAATTCAGTAACATTAATAATACCCCGAATTGCGAAGGGGACAGCCAGTTAGTTGAAATAACCTAATTTATAGATCTATATATACTTTAGGCCGATAAATGCGTTCGATGGCAAATTGCGTATGTAGACGAAACTCTGGCTATCCGCCTTCAGCACTGGGAGGACACCGACGGCGACGGACTACCTGCAGACGGGAGGAGAAGCCGCAGCAGCCTGCGGCAGGCCCAGGAAATTCACATGGAAAATGTTACATAAATTAACTCGTTGGCTCGCCTTTTAGCGGGGGTGGAATAGCCGAACGGTTAAACATACATACACTTTATACAAATCAAGGCCATTATCTAGATTTGATTGTGTATATATATATATATATATATATATATATATATATATAATATATATATAATATATATATAACGTATATACTGAGTCACTTATTAATGGAATACTTAATTAAGGGAATACTGAGTCAATTTAATAGAACCTGTTACCTCAGAAGCCTATGGTGTCAGAGTGTTGGCATGCTGACCAAAAGTAATTTGACATGTTTGCAAGTTCAAATAGCTAAAAAGTTACTTCAAACTAAAGTACGGTAGTTTATAACGATCGATTTAATATAGCTATCTTAGAAAAATTACAGAAACTCAAAACCATCGGACTATGCAACTTTAAGTAGTACACTACAGACCCATCCTCCCCACGCTTTGTATGCTTTGTATTTTTTATTTTTTTTGTGACAAGTTTTTTATTCTGCCCATAACGTATAAGCTCCCGTGAGGGTGCTTGTTTTCAACGCTGGTTAATTGCGAATGGCCCCGAAGTAAGTAGTTGGTTGGTTGTTGGAGTTTTACGTTCTGGCAACATCTAAGGTCATATCAGGACAGGTATTGATTTGTGACATTGCGCACTCATGGCGACTTTATAGTGTTACTCCACTGGGAAATCCGGCCGCCAACACCATGACCCGACATCCCACTCAGTCACATTATCCTAACACTGAGCTAACCAGTCCTTACCCTATCCTATTAATGCCAAGTTACAAGTACGAATTTTATAAGTCCTTGGTTTGACTCGACCGGGATCTGAATTCTTGACCTTCCGCATGCGAGGCGCGCACTCTGCCGATTCGGCCACCGCGCCCGGTACCAAAGTACAGTAGTTTCTACACTCAATAGCTACGGTGGCCGGCGCGTCATACCTTTTATCCTCCCATCCTTAGGATACCCTCCAGGAGGGGGGGAAGGTCAGTGAATGTCATTCACCTACGCCTTTCATACTCACGCGGCATGACCAGATGGGATGGCCGAATGAGTTAGAGCGTCCGTCTTCCGTGTTGGTAGATCGTGGGGTCGTGGGTTCGAACCCTGGTCGAGTCAAACCAATGACTTAAACATTGATACTTGTCACTTCCTAGCCTGGCGTTCAGCATTAATAGGATAGAACAAGGACTGGTCGGCTCAGTGTCAGGATAATGTGACTGAGTGGGATATCAGGTCATGGTGCTGGTGGCCTGGTCTTCCAGTGGGGGCAGCACTATATACTCGCCATGAGTGCACACTGTCACAAGTCGGTACCCGTCCTGATATGACCTTAGATGTTGATAGGACGTAAAACACCAACAAACAAACAAACTCACGCCGGCAGTATACAATGTCAGCGTTCAACACAACCCTGATCACTCCTCCGTGACAGCTGGCATGGCTCAGTGACCTCAGTCCCGAAAAGGGACGAGCAGGACATACTTACCACACATTAGGGCCACTCCTATTTAAATGTGTATTGTCATTGTTGTGGCTGGTGTTGAAACATATTACAGAGTGGGTCTGTGTTTTTAAACACCGGTATGGAGGAATTCTAAGTGTTTAGCGTGTTCGTTATTTTATAGTTATATAACTCATCATCATCATCATGCTTTCGGTCGCGATGCGACAAAGACTGCTTTCATTACTTGACTGCCGCTCTCCATTTAGCTCTCTGCTGTGAGAGTTGCGTCCATGAGTCGGTCTTAATGTCTCTCAGCTTCAGGTTTCTCTTGATGGTATCTTTGAACCGGAGACGGGGGCGCCCTCTCTTTCTGTAGCCAGAAGACAGTTGAGAATAGAGGATCTGCTTTGGTAGCCTGTCTGATGACATCCTCATGAGGTGTCCAGTCCACCGGAGATTCTTTTTGATCAGAAGATCTTCCATAGAGGGCAGCCCCATCCGTTCGAGTATTTCCTTATTCGTCACTTTTTTTCATGAAAGCTGCCTGCAAAAGTGTTGAAGTGCTGCTGGCTTTTGCAAGTTACCAGCGGCACTCTCTCGGGGAGCAAATAGAGGTTTCACACCGGCAAGAACATGTCAAGACAGGCGCAAAACTATTTGTCCCTGCAGTGGCTGGTCGGGAGATGTTGGGAGTTCCATACATCAACCGCCCTTAATGCTGCCATATGTTGACATATATATATATATATATATATATATATATATATATATATATATATATATATATATATATATACACATATATATATACATTCTCTCTGCAGTAGGGGTGGTCGATTAAGAGGGGGACCACTATAGTATAATTTAACCAAGCAGGAGGCAGTACCGCTGTATCAATGTTGCACAAGGACAGTTAAAAAAAACCCAATAAAATTCAATTTAAAAAAAAAAAAAAGCTACACCTCGAGCAAAACTCACGCCCACACTTTGATGAAGGGTGACCGATGAACCGTGTCGATCCGTGACCCCGAATAGGTGTTGTAACTTGTAGCCAAGCTACTTTTATTTCCACTCTGGATGTCTATTTTCTGCAAGTTGATAGAAAACAATTTGCTTTACGTAAAAAAACTCATGTGAATCCACCTATCACGATCCTGAGTACCCTGTGGCTATTATTACTGTGACAGCACACACGGTAAGGAAACGTAGACATGCATAGGTTATAAGGCAGTCTCAAAAGGCTTCAAATTTACTTTAAGTGATAGTAGGGTTTGCACGTCTTTCCAAGTCTGTAATATGCCGTAGTCTATATCAATGATGGCACACATTAGGACTGAATGACACTAATAACGCAACTTGACCACAAAGACCCTCAGACCATAATTTGTCTCTAAATAACTCATAGAAGATAGGCTGTTTCAAACCATACAACATAATCACTTGTCATATTGGATCATAATAATTGTGAATAAGTAAATTAGTTTTGGTCATGTTACATGCCCTTTAAGCCTGTTACTGCCCTAGACCTGGAAGGCCTTAATTGCCTTGGTAGTATCTATTGTGGTCTGTTAAGTTGTTTTGTGGTCCTGTTTATGGCATATTGCCCTCATATGTGCGTACATGTACATACGTACGGTGCACTCTTTGATATTAATCGGGATTTTTGTATGCGCTTTGAGTTCAGACATTTGGTACTAAATGGATGACTCAGCAACTATTACTTTTTTTTATTTTTTTTATTGAGGCTGTATTTATACTGGCCATAGCATATAAGCCTGGGTATTCAGGCTTGTTTTCAATGCTGACCAGCTGTAGCGTTGGTGTTATCTTATCACACAGTAACTGCTGATAAGGTATTTGATTGCCTGCATTTCAGTAGCAGATAGATGGTTGGTATGGTTAGTAGCCTATGTTAGTTTTTTTTTATTTTCTTGGCATATATGTGTTCTATTTTTTCTACTCTTACTACTAGACTAGCCTACTCCTATTTACATATCATAGGCTTGTACATCACTGTGTGGTGTGCTATCTGGCTACTGCCCTAGATCCCTGCAACGATATCCTCCTTCCTCCTCCCTCTACCCCCCCTCCGCCCCTACCCCTACTCTCCCTCCCTCCCTCCCTCCCTCCCTCCCTCCCTCCCTCCCCTCACACTCCTCCCTAAAGGCCCTGGCACACTACGACGCTTCTCGCCGGCGACCTGGGCGAAAATGGGTGAAATATCGAGACACGCTGGGGGCGCGTTATGCGCGCGTCGGTACACGTCGGTACACTATCTTTGACGTTGACGATCGGTGGAGAACGCAGGCGTGCGCTATTGTTCGTCCAAGGTTTTAAGCGTGTCAAAAAAAAGCCAACGACCGGCAGCGCGCGCAAATATATGGGTAAGGACCTTAAGGTGCGGACAGACAGGACGCGTGCGTCGGGCGTGCGTAAAGTACAAGCGTACGTCATGCGGTTCTCACGCGTAAATAGCGAACACACTGGACGCGTCTGCCACGCGTCATATTTCTCATGAAGACTGCTTCCTCTGTGTCTGTCTGTGTGTGTCTCTGTGTGTGTGTCTTTGGGTTGTGTCTCTGTGTGTGTCTGTGTCTCTGTTGCTGTGTGTGTGTATTTGTGTGTTTGTGTGTGTGTGTCTGTGTGTGTGTCTCTGTGTCTGTGTGTGTGTCTCTGTGTGTGTCTCTGTGTCTGTGTGTGTCTCTCTGTGTGTCTGTGTGTGTGTGTCTCTGTGTTGTGTCTCTGTGTGTCTCTGTGTATTTGTGTCTCTGTTGCTGTGTGTGTATCTCTGTGTCTCTGTGTGTGTGTCTCTGTGTTTGTGTGTGTGTGTCTGTGTGTGTGTGTCTCTGTGTCTGTGTGTGTGTGTCTCTGTGTGTGTGTCTCTGTGTGTGTCTGTGTGTCTCTGTGTGTGTGTCTCTGTGTCGTGTCTCTGTGTGTCTCTGTGTATTTGTGTCTCTGTTGCTGTGTGTGTGTATGTGTGTGTATCTCTGTGTCTGTGTGTGTGTCTCTGTGTTTCTGTGTGTGTATGTGTGTGTGTCTCTGTGTCTGTGTGTGTCTCTGTGCGTGTCTCTGTGTCTGTGTGTGTGTCTCTGCGTGTGTGTCTGTGTCTCTGTGTGTGTCTGTGTGTGTCTGTGTGTTGTGTCTCTGTGTCTCTGTGTGTGTCTATCTGTGTCTGTGTGTGTGTCTCTGTGTCTGTGTGTGTGTCTGAGTGTGTGTGTGTGTCTCTGTGTTGTGTCTCTGTGTGTGTCTGTGTCTGTGTGTGACTCTGTGTGTATATGTGTCTGTGTGTATATGTGTCTGTGTGTGTCTCTTTGTCAGAGACACAGACACACACACAGACACACACACAGACACACACATAGAGACACACACAGACACAGAGTCACACACAAAGACACACACAGAGACACACACAGAGACACAGACACACACATAGAGACACACACAGAGACACAGAGTCACACACAGAAACACACACAGAGACACACAAAGACACACACAAAGACACACACATAGAGACACATACAGAGACACAGAGACACACATACAGACACAGAGACACACACAGAGACACACACACAGACACACACACAGACACATACAGAGACACACACAGAGACACACACATACACACACAGAGACAAAGACACACACACAGACACAGAGACACACACAGATACCGACACAAAAACACACACACATACACAGAGACACACACACAGACATGGAGACACACACACAGAGACACCCACATAGAGACACAGAGGCACACACAGAGACCACAGAGACACACACATAGACACAGAGACACACATACAGACACATAGACACACACAGAGACACACACACATACACAGAGACACACACACAGACACCGAGACACACACACAGAGACACACACATAGAGACACAGAGACACACACACAGAGACACACACACAGACACACATACAGACACACATACAGACACAGAGACACACACATAGAGACACAGAGAAACACACAGAGACACACACAGAGACACACACAGAGACACACATACAGACACAGAGACACACACACAGAGACATACACAGAGACACACACAGACACACACACAGACACAGAGACACAGACACACACATAGACACACCTACATACACAGAGACACACACAGAGACACACACAGAGACACACACACAGAGACACACACACAGACAGACACACACAGAGACACACACATAGACACAGAGAAACACATACAGACACCGAGACACACACATAGAGACACACACACAGACACACACATAGACACACACATACAGACACAGAGACACACACACAGAGACACACACACAGACACAGAGACACACGCAAAGTCAGGCAAAGTCGGGCAAACGCCAAGCGTTACCATGCGTCAAGCGTAAATAATCGCTCCAAAAGCGATCCGTGACGCACGCGTGACGCACGCGCGACAAACGCACGCGCCAGTGTGTTCGGGTTCTCTTTATTACATACGTTTTGATTTTTTACGCACGCGCGACGCTTGACGCACGCGCGAGATACGCGTCCAGTGTGTTCGCAGCTTTAGGAGGATGTTAGGCAGTCGTCGAGCTCCGTTGGACACGCCGGAATAACGTTATGGGAACGCTAGGCAGACGGCGTGCGTGCGGGAGGGTCGTTGCTCACACGTTGCTGTGTGTGTCTCTCTGTCTGTGTCTGTGTCTCTGGGTCTGTCTCTGTATGCGTCTCTGTATGTGTCTCTGTCTCTGTATGTGTCTCTGTCTCTGTCTCTGTGTCTGTCTCTGTATGTGTCTCTGTCTGTGTCTCTGTGTCTGTCTGTGTCTCTGTCTGTGTCTCTGTGTATGTCTCTGTATGTGTCTGTGTCTCTGTCTGTCTGTGTCTCTGTCTCTGTCTGTCTCTGTTTGTGTCTGTGTCTGTGTCTGTCTCTGTCTGTGTCTCTGTGTTTGTCTCTGTGTGTGTGTATCTGTGTCTGTGTGTGTGTCTCTGTGTATTTGTGTCTCTGTGTGTGTATATGTGTGTGTGTCTATGTGTCTCTGTGTGTGTGTCTGTGTGTGTCTCTGTGTCTCAGAGAGAGACAGAGGCCCAGACAGAGGCCCAGACAGAGACACATACAGAGACACAGACAGAGACACAGACAGAGACACAGGCAGAGACAGAGACACATACAGAGACACAGACAGAGACACAGACAGAGACACATACACAGAGACACAGACAGAGACAGACACAGAGACACAGAGAGAGACACAGACAGAGACACATACACAGAGACACATACAGAGACACAGACAGAGACACATACAGAGACACAGACAGAGACACAGACAGAGACACAGACAGAGACACACACACATAGACACAGAGACACACAGACAGAGACACAGAGAGAATGCGCTGATATACGTTACCACAACATTGACCGCGTGCTACCAACACACTACTGACATGCTGTGGGAACGTCCAATTTCACGATATTTCCACTATCTTTAACGTTTCTCGACGTGCAAGATTTTATTTTCAACGCTGACGGATCGCCGGGAGAAGCGTCGTAGTGTGACAGGGCCTTTACGATCACTTTATTTAGGTCCCAACAATACCATTGTAACCATATTCTAACTCCCTAAACCTCCCACCTTTCTAAATGGACCACTTAAAATCGGTCACAAGGTCGGTCGATTTAGAGAGGATTTACTGTATATATATACAGTAAAACCTCCCTAATCTCTCTAACCGACCACCTCCACAGATCGACCACTCCCCTATATCGATCGCTTTATTTGGGTCCCAACAATACCATTGTAACCATATTCTAACTCCCTAAACCGACGACCTCCCTAAATGGACCACTTAAAGTCGGTCCCAAGGTCGGTCGATTTAGAGAGGTTTATTATATACAGTAAAACCTCTCTATACCGACCCCTCCACAGATCGACCACTCCCCTATATCGATCGCTTTATATATATATATGGGTCGTTCTCAGAAACTGTGTACCACTTGAGGTAGTCTACTAGAAATGCATATTTCAAAGAAACCCTTTATTGGAGTGTCAATATTTAGATTTCATCAGTTAGCCAAATAATGTGGGAGATAGTTTAGATCAAAAGTAAATGTTAATATTGTGTATTATGTATCTTATTGGGATGGATGTAGCTAAATACATAGAAAATTACATCACTAATTTGTGACATTGTCAACAGCATTGAAAATAAAGTGTCACAAACTTACTGAAAACCTCTGAACAGAAGCTCATTTCACTTCAAATGGTCATATACAATGTCTTCATTAAGTTGAAGACATTTATTTCCACACACAAATTTTAAATTATGAAATAGTTAACATTTTCTGGAGTCATTAACATCGTAACATTTCGTTTCCACTTGCAAGTACTATGAAACTCTGTATCAAACACTGAGTACAGATACAGTACAGGAACTATTTTCACCATTTGACACTATGCATGGACCCAGTTATGGTATAGTAAAAGATAAATACTGAAATTGCCCCTAAACATTGAAATTTGAGCCGAACATTTGTGGGTCATTCTCAGAAGTTGTGTACCAATACTGTGACATCAGTACCACAATATCAAAATGCTGTCAAAGTCCTATAAAAAAAAGCTTCCTCAATGTGTGTGTCCTTTTGCATCTGAATAATTGAAAATAAACATATTCTCACATTTTTAAGTAGGTCAAATGATGTTCACACCCAGTAAATAGCAGTATAGCATGGAAACCAATCTGACTCCAAAATTAAATATTTTCCACACAAAGCTTGACATTTATAGGACATTTCACATGCCACTTGCTTTATGAACAGTAGTAATAATAATTTGAAACCTCATTGCTATTATGGTTTTATCTTATTTGGGATGATTAAAGAGAAAATTAGAAAAATATTACTATTAGCAAGGTAACATTCCAAGTGGAATCAACAATTTTACACAAATGTTTGGCTCAAAGTTCAATGTTTATGGGCAATTTCAGGATTTGCCTTTTACTATACCATAACTGGGTCCATGCATAGACTGTCAAATGGTGAAAATAGTTCAAGTACTGTATCTGTACTCAGTGTTTGAAATAGAGTTTCATAGTACTTGCAAGTGGAAACGAAATGTTACGATGTTAATGACTCCAGAAAAGGTTACCTATTTATTTAGCTACATCCATCCCAATGAGATACATAATACACAATATTAACATTTACTTTAGATCTAAAATATCTCCCACATTATTGGGCTAAATCTAAATATTGACACTCCAATAATGGGTTTCTTTGAAATATGCATTTCAATTGGACTACCTCAAGTGGTACACAGTTTCTGAGAATGACCCATATATATATTCACATACATAGTGTTGTTTTGTGTCTTGTGTCTACTAGAGCGTTCAGTAATACAATGATCACTGAACCCAACACAACACGCCAAGACCACACACTCATCTGTCCCTCCAGACTTGTAATAGTATGCAATGGCAACTGAACCCTGTCAGCTCTCCCTTCACTTAGATACAGAGCTCTTCAATCATGTGAGCCAGGCAGGACCTAATCGCTCGATCGACATTACATAATTCGACAAATTGACTCATGAACCTTGTTTATGCAGACATTCCAAGACGAGGCTTGCTTGGCAACTGAAAAATGTCTGACGCGATACTGATCCCAACACCATCTTGCAGAGCGTTGAATCTGTGGTGTTGGTTGGTTGTTGGAGTTTTACGTCCTGGCAACATCTAAGTTCAAATCAGGATGGGTACCGACTTGTGACAGTGCGCACTCATGGCGACTTTATAGTGCTGCCTCACTGGGAGACCAGGCCACCAGCACCATGAGCTGATATCCCACTCAGTCACATTATCCACGTGCAGTAGTAGACCTGCAGTAGTAGACCTTGGAATACCTAAGTCCGGCATAAACAGGGGATTGTATGGCACAGGGATTTGTTTGTTTATTTTTTGTTGGGACTTTCCCTCCTAGACTAGGCACTAACATGTTAGACGAGCATGTCGAGAGTTAGCGTGTGTGTGTGTGGGGGGGGGGGGGGGTTACTAAATATCTTTCTTTAGGTGACATTCTTTTTAAAAGGGTGATGATAGTAGGGTGTAGGGTTCCCAGAACATGCCCATCCACTTCATTACTACTAAATGCAATCAACATTAACTTTGAAGAGTACAGTGCAATGAAAATCACCATAGATGATGTCACACGTTCTATATATATGTAAGTGCTTATGTCCTAGTCCCAAACAACAAGTTGTATTTGATCTAATGTAAAACATGTGCTGGCACAATTTCCCTGAAATCCCGATAGACATGTACGGAAAAAAACCCTAATATTACTAGTATTGAATGCTGTATATATTTGATTTATATCCCAGTTGTGAAGATTACTAGCAATTTTTGTTTTATTATTTAAGTCAATCCATGACTTTCTCTTCCGCTCTCCCTCTCCCTCACCCTCTCCCCCTCCCCCTCCCTCACCCTCTCCCTCACCATCGCCCTCTCCCTCACCATCGCCCTCTCCCTCACCAGCTCCCTCTCTCTCACCCTCTCCCTCTCCTCCCTCTCGCTCTCCTCACCAGCACACACACTATATAATATATATAGGGTGTCCAACCCTTACAGTTTCGCCCTAAGGTGTGTTATGTCCCCATCATCGCCTGACGCCGTGTTCCGTTTTGTTGTTGTTGTTGGCTTTCTGTTGGTTTTTAAAAAGAATTCCAGTTGAATAATATCTTTTTTCAACACAGAGAATGAATTTTCCAATGTTGGCAACCATGCAATACCATTAATATAGTAATATATAAATCTTACGGATTATTGTATCCAAAATGCACCACAGAGCATCTAAGATTTAAACATTTTTGTGGGGGAGTACCCCCAGTACTGCCAATATAACATCCCTTAAGATCTTCCGGTTTTATATTTTCCAATGTTGGCAACCCTGACTATGTTACTCTCCCGACACAAATTTGGTTGCATAAATAGAGACTTTGTGCAAAGCGGTGCTGGGGAGCATTTATCGGAGTGTACTTGTCCTGACGGTGCATACGGCGTTGGGTACATTGAAACGCTTAATAACCTTTGGTTCTCTTTCCCCCCGCTAGGTTCACCTCCAGACCCAGACTTCAGGCAATTTGCGTTTGGTCGGCATGGGTGTTCATGTGGTGAAGAACCATGGTTTCTTGTCACTCTACAATGGACTCTCGGCCTCCCTACTCAGACAGGTAAGGTACATTTCCCCCAGCTTCTGTAGGAGTATCAAACTCTTGTGATAATTCTTAAAGTTACATAATTCGATGAAACCACACGCATTTACCTAGATTTGTTCCTGCATATCTAACTTAGATACTGGTGCATTCATTAAAAATAAATAAATAAAATACTAAATTGGGAGTGGGGTTGCTCCTTAATAACGTCAAACTTCACTGGTGGTGATGTAAAATAGATTATTTGATTATTTGTATGGGTTTTAGTTCTTAGAACATCATTCTTTGGAGGAAACCCACTGCCGCCACATAGGCTACTCTTTCTGATAAGCAGTAACTTATATTTAAGGGCCTAGGTTATGATGAGTCATTATGTGGGAATTTTACGCAGAGACCTTACGATTGCTGTGGCTTGTTTCACAGCTGACGTATTCGATGACTCGGTTCGCCATCTACGAGTCGGCGAAAGAGAGGCTAGTAGATGAGAAGGGCTACATGCCCTTCTACCAGAGGGTCCTACTTGGAGGCGTCTCTGGGGCGTGCGGGGGCTTCGTCGGAACACCAGCGGACATGATCAACGTCAGGTAGCCAGAAACCAGCAATAGGCGTGTAGTAGTCCGCGATGAGCCCTACTACCATATGGTGGCAGTGGTAAAACTATGCTGGCGCCTATTTGCCAAAAAGTAGCAACAGGTGGCAGCACACTAGCAGGAACAATCCCTGGGGTGAACTGTTCCAACCATTGCTAGTGGCCACCCCACTGATGTAGTTTACGTGCGGGGCAGTGACATGTCAATTCCTATTCTAACCTTGGCAGAATAGACCAGGGAGTGCCCTAGGGTTTGAAGCTATCTCGGTGATGCTCCTTTGTTGCTCAAGCTGAGTAGGACGCTCAGTTGGTGTTCAAGGTGAGGCAGCGACTGGCCAATAGTCAGTGGTATGATGCTTGTGTGTCGCTTTCTTTTAACGGTGAAACAGTGAGTCAGACACAACAGCCAACGTGGAAATACTAAAAAAGGTGTTGTTAGAATCTATTGCAGTGCATAATACAGTCAGAGAGAAAAGTACCAATGTTTTCTTAATGTAGTTCCTGAAATATCAAAATTGGAGGACTATTTGAAAAGAGATCATTCATTAATAGTAACTGCATTAACTTTTTCTTAAAGACGGGAACTTGTCATTGGTAGGATTTATCCTTGCATGTATTGTATATATATCTTATTATTTTAACATCTAAATTGAGCTATTATTCTAAGCTTCGTTGTTGACTCTTAGTATTAACTAAATCAGTTGATAAATATAGAAATTCGGTTACTTTGGTATAAAAAATGTAATGGAATTTTGTAATTATTATTCTCATGGAAAACGATGGATTGTCTTTGTCAAATGTGCAGAATTCCGTATTAAACTTCGGATCCCTGGTGGAATAAAACTCACTAACCAGATCCAACCGAAGCTGTTCCAAAAGCACTGCTTATACCCGCCAAAATGACCCACCGGGGGGCGCCTAACTGTGTTGGGCGTGATGTTTATGACGTATGGTTTATTTACAGGATGCAAAATGACATCAGGCTGCCAATTGACCAGAGAAGAAAGTAAGTGCAGACAAAGCTTCTTTTCTATTTAAAAAAAAAAGCGCGGGAGAAATAAAAACCCGCCATCACCGTTGTGAAATATCCCTTCCCCCCACCGCCCACCCCCCACCCCCCACCCCCCGCTCCACGCTCACCGGACGCGGTGGCCGAATCGGTAGATATGCCTCCTGATAACCAAATGTGGCACGATTATTGCCATACATTTGTTTCAAATGTAGAGCGCAGTGAAATTGTCCTAGCAAATATTTTAGATGAGATAAAATGCCACTTCATGTTTGTTTGTTGTTGTTTTATGTCCTAGCAACATCTAACGTCATATCAGGACGGGTACCAACTTGTGACAGTGTACACTCATGGCGACTTTATAGTGCTGCCCCACTGGGAAACTAGGCTGCCCGCACCATGACCTGATATCCCACTCAGTCACATTATCCTGACACTGAGCTAACCAGTGCTTTCCCTATCCCAATAATGTCGATTGCCTGGCTATGAAGCGACAAGTTAACATTTTTAAGTCATTGGTTTGAGTCGACCAGGATTCGAACCCACAATCCGACGGTCTACCAACATAGGAGGCTGTAGATAAAAGATTCACCCGGTAATTGTAGTACACGGGTGAACGATAACGTAGTGTAAATACGGGCGAAAATAGCTTTAGTATAGAACAGGAAGTAGAATGCCTGCCTCCGGTATCAAATGGATACTTATATAGGCACAGAGTTGGTGAAATGGGAGAGAATGCAAAAAGACAAGATGGTGGCCATAGAACGCCATCGATTTCACTTTAAAATCTTATTAAACTAGATATTTTATTATTTTTTTCAACTCAAAGGTAGCGGGGAAATATGAAGACATATACAAAGAATAAATGTTGCTTCTTAGATTGTGAAATTAGGCTCTCATTTCATTTCTCCGCTTTTTCGACCGTTTTTATATACGGCTGGTATTCACCCGGGTACTGCGAGTACCGGGTGAATCCTTTATCTAGGGATGCGGACGCTCTAACTCATTCGGCCATCCCGTTTCGTTACCACTTCATGTATCATGGTGTATGTGTCACCACCTCCGCCAGCTTCCGCCATGTAAGCTGTAGCTGTGACCCGACATGCTGGGTTACAGCTTCAGTCCTTCTTGAGGGACAAGCGGAACTCAGATATCAGATTATGGTGCCGACGCCACGATGGCCTGTTTGTGTCAGTATTTGGTTTGATTCAGATGGGGATCAAAAGATCGGATGCGGTAGTCAAATCTGTAGAGCACAGACTTCCCGTACGTTTGTCGGGAGTTCGAAACCCGACCTAGTCAAATCTATGATATACAAAATTGATACTTGTCACTACCTAGCCTGACACTCGGTATTGCTAGGTTATGGTAAGGACTGGTTAGCTCAGTATCAAGATAATGTGACTGAGTGGGATAGCGGGTCGTGGTCTCCCAGTGGGACAGCACTATAAAGCCACCATGAGTGTGCACTGTCACAAGTCGGTACCCGTCTTGATATGATCTTAGATGTTGCCAGGACATAAAACTCCAAGAAACAAGCACACTTGTTGTTGTTTTGTTTCGTGGTGGAGAGAACTAGTCCTGATATGATCTTAGATGTTGCCAGGACATAAAACACCAAGAAACAAGCACACTTGTTGCTGTTTTGTTGTTTTGTTTCGTGGTGGAGAGAACTAGTCTTGATATGATCTTAGATGTTGCCAGGACATAAAACACCAAGAAACAAGCACACCTGTTGTTGCTGTTTTGTTGTTTTGTTTCGTGGTGGAGAGAACTCGTCTTGATATGATCTTAGATGTTGCCAGGACATAAAACACCAAGAAACAAGCAAACTTGTTGTTGCTGTTTTGTGGTTTTGTTTCGTGGTGGAGAGAACTAGTCTTGATATGATCTTAGATGTTGCCAGGACATAAAACACCAAGAAGCAAGCAAACTTGTTGCTGTTTTGTTTCGTGGTGGAGAGAACTAGTCTGCTTCAATTATGACGCAAGCTCAACGGGAGCCTGTGAGTGACTTGCACTTTTGGACCAATAGACTTGCAACTCATCGTCTACCGAGCTAGATTAGCCACCCTCCCAATGTTATTTGTGTATTGTAATGCGTTTAAAGCTGCATAGTTTGATGAAAGCATCAAATAGCCAAGAACAAAATAGGTATCTGTATATTCGATCCTACATATCCAACTTGGATACTGGTGCACTCATTGAACTTTTATTGTTGCATAGAATGAACACTAATTCAATTTAATCGAAGCCTATGAGGTTCAGGATTTCTTGCATGCAAAGATTATTTTGTCCTATTTTAACTTCAAATATTTCCAAAATTAAATCTTTAAAATAAAAGTTGTTTCAAACTAAAGTAAAATATTATTACAAATTATGAACCCTAATATATTTATTTATTTAGAAGCACAAGGCAGAAACTTAAAACCAGAGGATTATGCACACACAAAAAAGTTGGGATGGGGGTGGGACCTGTATCCGAGTGCTGAGTAGTAGTAATGGGAATCGGACGGGATGCCCCGATCGGTAGAGCGTTGGCTTCCCATCCGGAAGACCGGGAGTTTGTATCTAGGCCGAGTCAATCCAGTGACTTACCAAATTTATACTTGTCGCTACCTATCCTGGAAATTGGCATTACTAGGATAGGCCAAGGACAGGTTAGCTCAGTATCAGGATAATCTGACTGACTGGGAAATCGTGTTCTGGTGCCAGCAGCCTGATCTCCCAGTTGGGGCAACAGTATGAAATCACCATGAGTGCACATTGTTACAAGTCGGTGCCCATTCTGATATGGCCTTAGATGTTGTCAGGACGTCATACTCCAAACAAACGAACAGTTTGTCACTACCTACCATCACTAGGGTAGGAACAGAAGGATGGAACTGAGTGTGATATCGGTTCATGGTGCTGGTGGCCGGTTTTCTAGTGGGGCAGCACTATAAAGACGCCATCAGTACGTACTGTCACAAGTCGGTACCCATTCTGATATGAACGTGTATGTTTGTAGGACCTAAAACCCCAACAAACACTGAAAGATTGGATATGGCATGCATTACCCGCGTGTGACCTTGTCGGTGACCTCATTAACAGCTGGTCACGTGACTACCATCTGCCCCGAGAGCGGCCCAGTTTCTGTGCCAGCTGATACCAGAGAGCGTGTATATAGATGAGAGGGACAACTCCCGCGAAAATAGGTAACACAGGCTGCAGTGGCGGTCCTGGCGGTTATTGTTGAACAAGCTTTGAGTTTGACGGTATGTGCAGTGCAAAACATTAGTTTTATTCAAAATTAATAGAAATGCAGAAGCCTAACCTTATCAATTTAATATAATCCTTTTGGTAAACATGTTTTCTATATGTGTTCCAAGCGGTTTGTGTCTAGGTCATGTGGTTTTAGAGATATTTCACTTTTCTGGATGAAGATTGCTCACCGCCATTGACAATGCCTTGAGTTTGCCGTATGTGTAGTGCAAAACGTGTATTTTATTCAAAATTAATAGAAATACAGAACCCTAGCCATATAAATTTAATATAGTCTCATCGGTAAATATGTTTTCTATATGTGTTCCAAACAGTTTGATTCTATGTGGTGTACTTTTAGAGATATTTCACTTTTTCTGGATGAAGATTGCACACTACCATTGACAATGCCTTGAGTTTGCACATATGCGTAAACTGTTCAACAACCACCACTTGGAGCGCCACAGTCGGCAGCTGTTACAAGGTCTAGTATGGGAGTTGTCCCTCTCATCTGTATACAAGCTCTCTGCTGATACAGAGGGTGTGACTGTGAGTGTGCGTAAAGTCGCGATATATCCCAAACTGGACGGGATAGTCGAGTGGGTAGAGTGCCCACATCCCTAGATAAAGAAAACCACCCCACGTAGAGTTGAACGGCGAGCCTATTTAACTAAGTTCCTGCACAATTTCTTTCTGCCCGGTGATTTGGACGAGCTGCTGATTGCAGTATTAGACTACATGTAGGCCTACATATATTGTAAATAACTGTGTTGTCACATGGCTGGAAGGCAAGTGCCACGGTGCTGACAAAAGACTTTATTAAATGAATAAACTATATTTACAACAACAACAAGAGAGATCGGGAGTTCCGTTCCCGGTCGAGTCAAACCAATGACTTATAAAATTGATACTTGTCGCTTCATAGGCTGGTGTTTGGCATTAATAGGATATGGCAAGGACTGGTTAGCTCAGTGTCAGGATAATGTGAGTGGGATATTGGGTCATGGTGCCAGTGGCCTGATTTCCCAGTGTGGCAGCACTATAAAGTCATCATGAGTGTGCACTGTCACAAGTCGGTACCTGTCCTGATATGGCCTTAGATGTTGCAAAGACGTAAAACTCCAACTCCAACCAACAACCAAATATCATATAATAGCAAGGCAGAATGATCCTAAAGGAGTCTGAATGGATATAGTCAATGACATAAATCTGCCATGTTTGAAGGCACTGGTTCCATGGAGCAGACTTTATTGATAACTGTGTAGAGTTGCTGAACTGGAAGAGAATGTCGCTCTACCAAAATGGTGGCCACAGTGGATATGTACATTGTCTCCATTTAACTTTGAAATGGCAGAGCCATTTATTTAATCCTAATAATCTTAAAATTTGTGTATTCGACAATTTCATTAATCTGATATTTGATGCTGGGAATAAAGGAGTCCAGATTCATATTTTGTCTTTTTTTGTTTAATTGTGTGAAATTTATTTTATTTTATTGCTACTTTCATTGATCAAATATGGAAATTTCAATCACTCATTCCACTGCTCGTTGTCCTTTCCTCCTTTGGAAAATAGTACTAGTAGTTTGTTTCATATATTTTCACATCTGGTACACATGCTCCTTGTTTCCTTCCAGTTATAATCATGCGATACACGGATTGACGAGCGTATTCAAGCAGGAAGGTGTCCTCAAGCTCTTCTCAGGTGCCTCCATGGCCTCCTCCAGGGCCGTTTTCGTCACTATCGGGCAGGTAAGCGTCTATAAGATATAGCATCAGTGCCAGGGAACTCATATATGTGAACACTCAGTAACGATCTATGAGATGTGGCATCAAGGCCAGGCAAATCAGCCATATGGACACTCGATAACTGTCTATAAGATCTAGCATCAGTGCCAAGTAAATCATATATGTGAACACTCAGTAACGATCTATGAGATGTGGCATCAAGGCCAGGCAAATCAGCCATATGGACACTCGATAACTGTCTATAAGATCTAGCATCAGTGCCAGGTAAATCATATATGTGAACACTCAGTAACGATCTATGAGATGTGGCATCAAGGCCAGGCAAATCAGCCATATGGACACTCGATAACTGTCTATAAGATCTAGCATCAGTGCCAAGTAAATCATATATGTGAACACTCAGTAACGATCTATGAGATGTGGCATCAAGGCCAGGCAAATCAGCCATATGGACACTCGATAACTGTCTATAAGATCTAGCATCAGTGCCAGGTAAATCATATATGTGAACACTCAGTAACGATCTATGAGATGTGGCATCAAGGCCATGCAAATCAGCCATGTGGACACTCAATAAGGGTCTATGAGATGTGGCCAAAGGGCTAGGCAAATCAGCCATGTTGACACTCGGTAAGGGTCTATTGGATTGTAGCATTAGGGCCAGGCAAATTAGCCATGTGAAAGGTGTTTATGCCATTATGGAATGTAAGAACAGGGTAAAGCGGCCTCATAACTATATGGTAATGATCCGAGACGTGGCATCAGGGCCATGTAAATCAGCCTCATGAACACAGCGTAAGGGTCTGGAATGTAACAACAGAGGGACATGCAAATCATCCATATGAACACACGGTAGCGGTCTATGAGTATTAACGTCAGGTCCAGATCTCAATCTAACTTTATTATTAGGAACATTACCATGATGCATATGGGTATGTCTCGTCACTCGAGATACAACCTATAACTGGATGCCTATGCGGTAGGTGTCATGGGGTGTATTTATTTAGAACAAGTCTATTTAGACATTGTTTTATTCTTTTGTTGAGTGGACTTGTTTAAAACAATTAATATGAAGGGGCTGTAAAGGGCCTGACAAGTTTTGAACTTCATTTGCTCCATTTCAAGGCCTTGAAAATCCTTAAATGTAATCTATTTTGGGTAGTTAGTCTTGAATAGCCTTCAAATCCATTAAATTTTCCCCGACTGATCTAAATTAGCCCGAAATCGCCATTCACTTGGGTTTTTTCCCCTGAAATCCAAAAGAAAATAGTATTGAATTCCTATCAAAACCAGCCTTGAAAAGCCTTGAAATAGCCTTGAATTCCATATCTTTACATGTGTACGGGCCCTGAATATGTATTTCTCCCCTCTTCCCTTTCCCGACAGCTGTCATTCTACGACCAGTACAAGGTGCTGCTTATTCAAACAGGCTTCTTCCAGGACAACATCATTACTCACTTCACAGCTAGTTTCATGGCGGTAAGTTTAGCTCTTGTCGACCCACTAACAACATGGAAGTTTGAAACATCGGGTGCTAATATTTTCAGGATGGTAACCCAGTGATAGAAATTAGCACAATTTTTCAATTGTCCACCGGGCAAGTATGGTGTGATTTTCACTTGTCCTTCTGAATTTTCACTTGTCCCAGACAAGTGGACAAGCTCTTATTTTGAACGCTGACATTGGTGATCTCTGTGGTGGAGTGGTTAGAGTGTCTGACTTTTTTCTAGGTCTGACTCCTAATCTGAAGGTCAGTGGTTCGATTCCCTGTGCCCCCACCTCTACCAATTTGGATTTCCACCGCTGTGTATAAATTACAGTGTCATCAAAGGCCAGTTGCTCTCATACCATGTCTATGTGGTGTGGAAGGTTAAAAATCCCTTGGGTCGGTAAAAGTGTAGGCTCGGGCTTTCTATCGACAAACTGTCTAATGGTGAAAACAAGTCTATTCAGACTTATCCATGATAGGCAGTATAAATCTTCAAAAGAAAAGAAAGAATCTTCAAAAGAAAGACATACAGTGATAGAAAAAGCACAAAATGTTCTCTTGTATACTGTGACAAGTCTGGTGATGATTTTCACTTGTCCATCTGAATTTTCACTTGTCCCTGACAAGCTCGTATTTCGAACGCTGTAACCGTATCAAATAATAATAATAATAATGTAATGAGGCCAGATATACCTTTACACTGCACCACTCCCCTACTGCACGACCTTGGCTACAGCAGGGGAGTGTTTGCGGAGGGGATTGGGTAGCTATTGTAGTAGTCTGTACTGACCTCTTAGGCAAGGAGCCACATAGACAGGTGGGTCTGGATAGGGTGATGGCATCAGGGAGCCTCGGTGGTGTAATAGTTAGCACATTTAGCCTAGAATGCAAGAGGTGTGGATTCGAATCCCTATTCTGGATCTCACTGGACACTTTTTGAGAGTGGAGATGGCATTTAATGTGGTGGCCATACACTCGTAAGTTGTAGCATTCATGCCAATTTGTGACATGATTGTACACAATTGTAGCCATCATCATGGTAATCCTCACGGAGTGGTAAGGTTATTTCAAATAGGCCCAGCCTTCGGCTTCAACCCATTTGAAATCACCCTAGGTACTCACTTGGGACTATTTTCATATCCTTATCTAAATATGATACCAAGTGGTGGTTAAGTATTAGGGTCGTTCTGATCACTACTCCTCTGTTGATTCGGACAGGAAGCCTGAGACTGAGTTGGGAAATGGGGGGTTTATTCAATCACACAAATAGGTATACAGTGTCAAGTAAATTTCAAATGTTAATTGCTGTGGGGGTTCAATCCATCTGCTCGATGTCAGCTGATGGTAGAGGGAAGACCTGGGAGCCCAAGGAGGTAGGCCCGGGAGCCGAACCCCTATGAAGTGGCATTTAATAATGAAGATTTGTACTGCCTATCATGGATAAGTCTGAATAGACTTGTTTTCACCATTAGACAGTTTGTCGATAGAAAGCCCGAGCCTACGCTTTTACCAACCCAAGGGATTTTTAACCTCCCACACCACATAGACATGGTATGAGAGCAACTGGCCTTTGATGACGCTGTAAGTTATACACAGCGGTGGTAAAACAATGCACTTGGAAATCCGAGACCGAATGCGGGTCAGGAGGCGTAGGAGATGGGGGGGGGGGAGCATGCATGCGCCGCTTGGTGATGTGAGCGTCTCAGGCTTCCTCCGCTGGATCAACCACAATTTCATCCTCTGTTAATCGGTGCTGCCAGCGCTCATCATCGTACTCGACTGATGCTTTGCCATGTATGGGTTGTTAATAGCATGTTTTTTGTGCCTACTATACACATTTCATATTGATTTTGATGGTTTTGACTAACTTTGGTCACTTCAACCAGAGTGGCATGCATTTTAAGTCACGTAACCACGAGTGTTGTTAACTCAACCATTAGATAGCGCCACTGATATGATTTACCACATAATCGTACAGGTGGATTCCACCAGATGGCAGCTTTATATTGAAATGGGATTGTGCACGAGTTCGGATTATAGCAAAAAATGTAGATATATTCACAATCTCTGAATATCTTCCGTGACCGTGAATATATATATAATGACATTGCAACATAATATTGTTCCAGGGATTGATGCAGAGCCTAGCAGTAACCTGTGCACAGCATGGGTTAAATAAAGCTAGTGTGTTTGTAAAATCATCTTTTGATTATAGTGTGTGCACCAAGTTTGAGCTTCAAAATTTAAGCTGCTGTAAACTTTCGGTTCTTAGCATCTTATGTCATTGCTTCATCCATGTTTGTTTCAGGGAGGGACGGCGACGTTGCTGACGATGCCGCTTGACGTCATGAAGACTCGCGTCATGAATGCTGCGCCCGGGCAGTACACGGTGACAGTTCACTTTACGCTTTAACTCTACCCATTAGATCCAAATCTGCAATATGCCCTCTACTACGTCAGTGAGAACAATCATTACAGCCGAATGACACCAATAGGCACAACTCGACCACAGAGACCCTCAGACCATGGTTGGGCCCTAAGTAACTAAGAGAATGCAGTAAAACCTCTCTAACCGACCTCCTCCACAGATCGACCACTCCCCTTTATCGGTCGCTTTATTTGGGTCCCAAACGATCGCCTGTGCAATACCATTGCAGTGATAAAAAAAACTCCCTAAACCACCTCCATGAACGGACCATTTAAAGTCGGTCACGTGGTCGGTCCATTTAGAGAGGTTTTATTGTAATAGGTTGTTTCTAGCTACACAAATTATGACTAATAATTGTGAATAGGCAAAGTTGTTGGAGTCATGTTACATGCCCTTTAAACATAACATGGCCGCAGTGCTAGAATAGCACTGCCGCCATGTTATGTTTAAAGGGCGTGCGGCTCCATTTTCATTCGGATTGTTCCGGTGTTGGGCCAGACATGGCGTCTCCGATACTAGTCTTCATATAGCCCTATAACAGAGCTCCACTTAGTGGTTATATATGTAGCATAGCCCTTCGAAATATATAGGTCAAATCATACCATATGAAATCATACACCTTCAAAGACTTAAATATTGATACTTGTCACTTCCTAGCCAGGCACTCGGCATTATCAGGATATGACAAGGACTGGTTGGCTCAGTGTCAGGATAATGTGACTGAGTGGGATATCAGGTCATGGTCCCAGTGGGACAGCACTATAAAATCACCATGAGTGCACACTGTCACACATCGGTACATGTCCTGATGTTACGTTGGTTGTTGCCAGGACATAAAACTCAAACAACCAACCAAACAAACCACACACCTAAGTACTCCGTAACTGAATGTTCTAATCAATATATATACACATCGATTTTGACCCCACCCACACCACCTGTCATAACCTACCCCAGCATGCTCAACCTCACAATACACTTGCACACATGCCCGTGGCATATGGTGTCCCGTGCCAGATGGTGTCATGTGTATGCCTTAATCATACCGAACTTTAGTTTAATGCTAGTAGATATTATACTCTATATTTACATTTATTACTACTATCTCAGATGTAACTTTTCAAATTGTACCATATGTAAGTCTTGAAAATGTTAATATTGTCACTTAAGTGCAGACCTACTAGCTGCTGATGGCAATGTCAGACTACATTTATATATATAAGGCCGTGTATCCATAGAATGCTCCCTTGTGGGTTCATTGTCTGTGTGGCACGTCACAAGCGAACAGGGAACATGGGGACATGCCACAAGGGAACAGTCTATAGATACATGGCCATATATTGTAAATAACTGTATTGTCACACAGCCCCAGTATTGTTAAAAGATGATTAAATAAATCAACTATATATAAAAAGCTATAGTTGACCAAGACAAATGAAATGTATCCTGCAACCATTACCTATAAAATGCCAACTACACTGCTAACCATAGCAGCAAGTCATATCCACAGTACTAATGCCTCCAAACAAGATAGAAGATGTCATCTTCTCAATTATGACTAACAAATCCATGATATATTGTAAACTCAAGCGACTATCCTCCAGTCCAAATGAACAAAATAAGATCCCCGAATTTCTCTGGAGTCTGATAGCTAGTTACCTGATATTGTTTGTACTATTCATACGATTTCATCATCTAGTTTAAATGTACCATAACTTTTAAAACCGGAAGATCAGATATATAGGATGTATAAGCATTATACGAGTATAATAGCTCGGAAGCTTCCACCTGCTCCTCAGTCCCTACTCCCTCCTCCATCATCGGCTGCTGGAGCCTTGAATATGGCCGGTTTCCTGACTAGCGGTCATACTTTCGTTGTGTTCATGACACATCTATTTTTTTTAAAGAAAAAAGAGTAGCGAATACTAATATTTTTCAGAATGATTATCTTTTTCACTACCGTGTCATTGGTCAGTTTTACACATATGCATCTCTCTCATTATATATATATATCTATCAATTCTAAATTGTGAAGTTTCTGTTGCAGAGTTTGATGCATTGTGCACGGGACATTGCCAAGTCGGGACCATTGGGATTCTTTAAGGTAAGTAGCATGTGTATCAGTTCAATTCAAAAACCTTTATTTCAGAATATTATGTGTTTTTAATAGAACCTAAATTTTGTTCTTGAAGATTTATACTGCCTATCATGGATAAGTCTGAATAGACTTGTTTTCACCATTAGACAGTTTGTCGATAGAAAGCCCGAGCCTACGCTTTTACCAACCCAAGGGATTTTTAACCTCCCACACCACATAGACATGGTATGAGAGCAACTGGCCTTTGATGACGCTGTAAGTTATACACAGCGGTGGAAATCCAAATTGGCAGAGGTAGGGGCACAGGGAATCGAACCACCGACCTTCAGATTAGGAGTCTGACCTAGAAAAAAGGTCAGACACTCTAACCACTCCACCACAGAGAACACCACTTGAAACTAGTCTTCGTGAGGAAACTCTGCACAGAGACCAGTGTTCTTTTGTCATATCAGGTGTCATAGCAAGGATGATCAGTGGAATGAGGGAAGACCACTTGTCTGCAGTTGAAATGTCACTTCTTAACTAATTGTGTCAAATAAAGTTTCGGAGGGCCAAAAATAAATATATTCCTATCATTTTATTCTTTTTACCAAATAAAGAGAGGACAAAATTGATAAATTTATCTTATCTTATCACCCGTAGATTTCTTTTTATTCACTTGAATGCAATGTCAATGCGTGTAATATAGCTCCATCTTCTTTATTAAACTTCATCTTGAAAATGTTTCCACGGTCTTCTCGTCTCTTAATTATAATGGATTATATTAGATTAGAGTGTTTGAGCTGTATGCTCATGCCAAGTCAAGGACTTCACCATCAGGGCCCACTACATGTGGTGAGGATGATCTGTTCTGTTTTGTCATGTGCAGCAACAAATTTGAATCTGCTGGTGTTAGCTGGGTGTGTCCCGGAATCTGAGCTTCATCTGGTCTTGCTGTTAACACCATATCAAACTGCCTTTCGAATTATTGTACACTGCAGTTTTATTGATTTCTTATGTAAGCTGGCGTTGTATTAACAGAAAGACTTCCAGTGTTTTTGTTAACTGTGAGGATTTTGTATTCATGGCTGGTACCATACCAAGTCTACCATATCTTTTTGAATGATACGTGATAAAGTAAGTGAACCTCATGTAAACAGACTCCTTGTCATTGCTGACCGGGCGCGGTGGCCGAATCGGTAGAGGGCGGGCCTCGCCTGCGGGAGATTGGGAGTTTGGTTCCCGGTCGAGTCAAACCAATGAGTTATAAAATTGATACTTGTCGCTTCCTAGCCTGGCGTTTGGCATTAATAGGATAGGGCAAGGACTGATTAGCTCAGTGTCAAGATAATGTGACTGAGTGGGAAATCAGGTCAGGGTGCTGGCGGCCTGATTTCCCAGTAGGGGAAGCACTATAAAGTCGCCATGAGTGCGCACTGTCACAAGTCGGTATCCGTCCTGATATGACCTTAGATATTGCCAGGATGTAAAACTCTAATAACCAACCTTCCAGTTGCGAGCAACTCCCACTGATGGTGTGTGCGCGGAGAACATCACAATTTCACAACTTGTCATTGCAGGGCTTCGTGCCAGCGTTTGTTCGGCTCGGACCACACACCATCATCACATTCATCTTCTTTGAGCAGCTACGGATGCGTTTCGGCAAGGAAAAGAAGTCCAAATAATGTGCCAAGCATTACTAATGGGTCGACACATGGAGCTCAACACAACCCTTAGTTGTTTAGCACCAAAGGGACTTTGGGCATGCGCAGTGTTTAAACTCGGCTGTCTGTTTCATACTGGCATAAAATGACATAGCAAAAGATGTGAACACATGACTTATGACCATTACGGAAAAGTATTTTCACCTTCTCTTTTTTTTAGTGCAAGAAAATGTTTCTACAAAATGTGATTTTTTTGGGGAGGGGGGGTTGAATTTTGTCGGTATGTTCAAAATATTTTGTTTTTAAATTTAAAGAAGAAAAGAAGAAAAACAACTTTTCTTTTCAGTGGTTTCACCCACAACCATGCCATATTGTTGACATTGTTATACAAGTGATTTGTTGATATTCGCTGTTATATTCACGTTTGATATATATATATATACACACATACACACAAAAAGCCAAACAAGGAGGTATTTGTACATGTTGCCTATGCGTTTTTATAAATTGGTGAAATATACGCTATTATCCGGATAATATAATATAGTAGCTGAGTAATAGAATGTAGCAGAGAACATTTATGGCGTGCACGCCTTGCAGTTGATTTGATGTGCAGAGGGTTTAGAAAACAATAGCAAGGCTGTCGATTTAGTCTGTGCTAGTCAACATGGGCATGTTGTAGCAACAATTCACCACGCAAGCTTTGCAGAATAGACATCCGAACATGCTGTTGGAAAACGGGCATGCTCAATTAAAGTTCCCTTCCAATAAATCCAAATATAGTAATTATAGTAAATATCTAGCTAGTAATTATAGTAAATGCTATAGCTATGCGGTGTCACTGGTATTCCATTAACCTGTTATCACAGTATTGATAGCCAATCAGAAACTATCATACACCTTCACACTTTTACTACGGCCACGTTGCTGTGCCAGCCAATTGGACAATTCAACTTAGCCAGAAGATAGTATTTGCTTTAGTAAAATTGCTCTATTGGGTACCAATGTGGACAACATGAGGCAGTGCAAGTTCCAGGGTCCGTTTTTACCCATTGAAAAGCCTTGAATTTAACCTATTTCGGAAAGCCTTGAATTCCATTAAACTGTCCCCACTGATCTAAATTAGTCTGAAATCGCCATTCTGATTGGCGATTTCGGACTAAATCCAAACAAAAATAGTCTTAAATTCCTATCAAAAACAGCCTTGAATTGGCATTGAATTTCATATCTTCACATGTGTACAGACCCTCAAGTTCCCCACCCACCCCTGTATGTTTGGACAATAAAGGATTGAACAAATCAAAAGCAACAATAAAGGGGCTAGACTGGGAATTGAATTAGAGACCTTTCGTCCAGTGTTCTTCTAAAAGAGCTCTCGAATCACATGTCAGAGTCTAATGCGCATGGGCGGGGACTGTGGCTTCAAGTGGATCTGCGCAGGTGTGATAGTCAAGATTGTATCGAGTCATGCGATAGGCTCTTCGTCAATCGACAAAGTATTTAGTCTGTATTTGTTTACCGTAATCATTGGTTATTGGCGGTCATATAGTGGTTAAGCCCAATTTAAAACAAAACTAATTTAGTAAGAAACCCGTGTAAACAGTCGATTTATATATCAAGTAGCCAGAAATATACAACAAACAATGTAAGCATAAAACTAGGGTAAAAACAATAATTATTGTACAAGGAGTAAAACAACATTAAGATCAAATTCAGTCAAATTAATTATGGACAATTAATTTATGCTACAAAGTATTTCGTGACACTGTGTAGGCTACTGTCTAAATAGACACTCCCCTTTTTAAATCGAACAACAAAAGATCAAAGCTAGCTGATGGTGATTTGTTGGTAAAACATGTGAATTGGGCCTGATGTTAAGCACTTTGACCGCTATAGGCTACGGTTTAAATGTACTGCCTTTGGAACACCTAGCTGCCTTGATATGCATTCACTGCTGAATATTACAGATGTATATTGATGTACATTTAGTTTTGGACAAAAAGCCATGTGAAACTACTTTTATATTTTTTTCATAATGTACAACGAAATATATGCCTTATGAATTTAGAATGTTGCTAGTTTTAAAGAGAAATGTAGTGGTTTTTTACATGGAAATGTGGAGTTTTCTTTTAACTTTTTTTTGTTACCTGTGGCCAGATAACAATGTTTCTGTTGTGGGCCAGACAACAATGTTTCTGTTGTACTCATGACTGGGAGGTAAACAGAAATTGTCTAAAAAAAATCTTAGTTGCATAATCCGATGGGTTTGCGTTTCTGTAATTATATATATGTAATATTTTATATATATATAAATATAAATATACAAAACATATGTTATGTATATAGTAAGTTGATCATTATAATAATCCACTTTAATTTAGGGTGGTTAAAATTAGCTAACTTTGGAGATATTTGATGTGAAAGCATGCTAAGTAATTTTGGTGTGCACACCGAAATGCGGGGCACCATGGGCTTGTGTGACTTACAGCAGTGACAGGTTGCATTAAATTGACTCAATATTCATGTGCAACAAGAAGTTCACTAGTATCTAAGTTGGATTTCTAGGATCAAGTTTAGGCACATGCTTTGGTTTATAAAATTTGATGATTTCATCGGATTATGCAACTTTAATATCTGCTAGTTGCTGCTAAATGAGTCCTTTGCAGGGTTTTTTAAAATGTGTCTAAATACTTCATTAGGCAGGTATATTATAGCATCAAGAGTCTTCGATTCAGGAAACAAGCGTCGTAATGGGAACAACAGGAGGGCAAGGTTTCGTATTTGTTCCCTTTTTGACCAATTAAAAAAAGAGAAGACAGTCACAGCAGAGACAATTTCAAATGAACAATTGAATGGGGGGGGGGGGGGGGATTTAAAGTATAAATCCTGTGCAGACCATGGAATCACGCACAAATCACACCGAATGTGGGGCTACCTTTTAGACTAGTTTATCAAGTTACAGCAAAATCTAATATTGTATTCTCTTTGCTCATCATTGCTTACCAGACAGAGATAGAAGTATAAGTTTGAGAATGACATCTTTATTTCACTGGTAGCATAAACCTCAGCTCGCTGTCTTGTCACATTTTTGTTAACCTTTGACTTTGGCTCGCAGGCCGGGAATTATCAAGCGCTCAGTAATAGGTTGTGTATAGTTACATTGTCTGGAATGAGTGGTTACGCTCATTCGGGTTCATTGCCCGCGTTGGAGTGGGGTGAGCACCACCTGCGTTGGAGTGGGGTGAGCACCAGCCTGCCAGGCTCACAACCTGACACTCCACTCAACACGCCCCGACCAAACAAAATCCAATACTCATCAACCAATATATTGTATAAAAATACATATATGTATACATATATATATATATATTCCAAAACCAACAGTACCTGCTCACTGACCGATCTCATACTTGCCGGGCGCCACTGTCGATTGCTTGTAGCTTCACTTTCTAATGCAATCGCGTTAGTGCTGACAGATCTGCAATTACACTAAGGGCTTAATCGATTAATCAACTCGGGTCACCCGAGCCACTTTTTGGCGCATGTGCACATCCTACAGACTCGGGTCGAATAATCGAATACGCTTCTCCGCGCTCAGGTGGAAAAAATTATTTTATTTTTTAATAACCGATAAAGCTACAGCAAAATAGGATTTAAAGTATTTTATGATGGCCTAGTTTAGCTATATTTCCATTTCATTAATCTAAGTTATTCTTTAAAAAAAACATGTATGACTGGTACTGGTAGCTGTTATCCTGCAGGATGGTACAAGCGCAAATGTGACGTCATGGCTCGTAGCCAACCCCAGCTATGAGGTGGGTTACTTGGGTCGGATCGTTTTGCACACGGCACGTGTATTTGTCGACTCTACTCGCAGTTTTCAATTTGAAATTCTGAAGACTCGGGTGACCCGAGTCGCCCGGGTCGTGTTAATCGATTACGGCCTAAGTGCCCAGTGAACCACCAGAGGTGCAGACGTTCACCAGTGCAACTAATTATAGGCCAACTTTTCCAACACAGTGCTGAGAGATCTGCAACTGTGCTGTGCTAAGTGCCAACTAAACCATCGGTGCAGAAATCACTCTAATTATTGTACCCTCCATGAGAGGAAACTTTCTTTCTCTGTATCCTTGTTAAGAAATCTGTGAAAACATTGGAATAACACTTTCACTACTTGATTCACTTTTGCGTCCAGGCACACAACAGTAAACCATGGCATTGCTATAGGGCTCTGCTAAGATCACTTGTGCAATTAACTAACTCGGTCAATAAGAGGGGGGACGGTGATTTTTAATTAGTTATACATTTTTATTTACTACTTTTGGAAATATTAAGAGAAAAATTAATGTTGGGATTATGACTTTAGTTCAGTGATGGACTTAAAATGGCTAGCTTGTGATTTGAGTAAATTAGCATGGTCTGGATTTGGTGGTGCTACTGTGGCTCTAAGAATTGTTTTAATTGAATTCAAGACGCTCACTGAATATCTGCAGCTGAAGGATTGAGACAATAAAATTGTGCCTAGGGCCTACTATGTTGCACATATGCTATCCCTTTGTAAAAGAAACTGAAATGTCGACAGATAATCTGAGTTATGGATATATGTAAAAAGCATATTCAAATTAAGAAGAACATGCAAAGAACGAAGAAGCAATATAATTCTTACGCCTTTATCAGCACTAGTAAATACATCAGCAAGAAGCTGCTGGTGAGTATTTGGTAAACCTGATGTAGTGAATGAGTGTATCAATAGAGAAACATTTGTAGCTATTGTCGCAGGCATTAAGTAGTAAATGAACACTGGCAGACTTAATTTAGATAGCAGTGAAAAGTATATTAGGTTGCATGCATTAGAAATCAAGGTTAAACCAATTTTATTTTTGTAAAACATTCGTGCGTGTGTGTGATAAGATCATTTATTCAGAGAATAAAACAGGACAGCACGGTAGCAATGGTTTTTATGCCAGAATTTATGTCGACTAATAATATACAAATGAAATATTTATATTCATCAACCATGATCAGTCAGTATTATTGGTAATATATATCGAGACAAAAATACTCTTATATGCTACATCTGGATGCCATTTGGTATCTCTACACGGGGTATATTATCAGATAAGGATCACTAGAGTTCAGTGGAAATGAAATTTTATTTTAAGAAAAAGAGTAGGTGTCAGATAATGATCGCTAATGTTCAGTGGGAATGAAATCTTGTTTTTAGAAAGAGAGTATGTCTAAACAATGTGCTTTATTTAAATAAATTCTTTGAAAATAACCCACCCAGTACATAATGAAAAACAACTACCAAAAAATGGCAAAAGGGACATTTCTAAAAATGCGCTTTATTGGTTTAATAAATCTTTTTAAACAGATTCATAATGATTTTTAGCCTAAAATAAAAAGAGTCAAATATAGGCCTACTTCTGTAGAATCGGAACCATGTACAAGTGTCTAAGCGGCATGTCAAATATAAACAAATACTTTGGTGTCGAAAAAGTGATGATTTCATTAGATTGTGCAAAGTTAATTAAGGCATATAACATTGCAATGCCCTTGCTTTTAAATACTCGCTGACTATCAGAGATGTAAAATTGTATCAGTGATTCAGGTCTTGATGAGAAACACTGTCTAGAAATACCTCAATTCTATGCAATAAGCTCAGATTGGTCGTACTGTTATTGTTCCTATTGTTTATATGCTAGGCTACATTTATATGCCATCTAAATACAACGATCACCGTATGGAATACTGCGTGTATCAATTCTATGGGTTTTTAAGATGTGTTGTTATATTAAGAAACACTGTCTAGAAATATCTCAATTCTATGCAATAAGCTCAGATTTGTCGTACTGTTATTTTTCCTATTGTGTATATGCTAGGCTACATTTATATGGCATTTAATACAACGATCACCGTATGGAATACTGCTTGTATCAATTCTATGGGTTATTAAGATGGGTTGTTATATTAAGATGAACTATTATGTGTACAGCAATGCATGTCTTCAACGACCCTCGTAATGTTTCTGCCATGTGCGAATAATTGTTCAATGTACAAACTGTTTTTGTTTATTTGACTGTCCACCCCACCCCAGTCCCCTGGATGACAGTAAACCAGGGCCGCGTTCAGGGTCCGTCTCGGAGGTGCCACGGAGACGTCTCGGCGATGCTTTTTGGCCTATTCGCATTTAGGGTGCATCTCGGCGATGTCTCGGAGACGCCTCCCGTTTCAGACTGGAAATGAAAAGTGCCTCGAAAATGGCGGCCATATTCAGTAGTTTCAGCCAATCACAGTGCAGCTTTTCCATTGCAAATGGCCGCCGCCTATGGGGGTGGCCATTTTCGAGACAACAAACTGCCTTTGCAGTTCAGACCAGCGTGACATCACGACCATCTCCGAGGCGCCTCCGAGACAGACCCTGAATGCGGCCCTGCTGTGTCAGAACAACATTGGTCTGGGTGCAGAGTTGTCCTTTGAAGACAGGCACTACAGTACAGCAGTAGTTGAAGGTTGATTAGCCAATCAAATTAAGGACTACACGTGCGCAGGGCCGGATTTAGGACTGGGCAAGCTGGGCAGTTGCCCAGGGGCCTCCACAACCAGGGGGCCTCCACATATTTAATGAAACAAATTTGTTGTAAGGGCAAAATTAGGCTGACCTGAACGACACACATGTATCAATCAAAAACCATATTGCACGTGTATTTCCAGTGAGATATTGTCCTTGCCCAAATTGCCTTACGTTGACGATGTTAGAAATGTTTAACGGGCCTCCACTACTGAAGGCTACCCAAGGGCCTCCACATGTCTAAAGCTGGCGTTGCACATGGATGTGTAGACGACGATGAGTACTCGTGATATGCATTATGGTGGGTACTACATTGACCTCTGGTGCTTTGCTCAACCTAACCAATAAATTAAATCATTATCCTAGTGAGTGAAAACCACTCTGTCCAGTAATCAGCAAAGTGAGAATTTGGGTGTGCCTAGATGGGCGCCCGAACCATGGTCTGTGCCTTTCCGGTGATTGATTACTTCTTGCTTAATTGAGAGTATGTACAATAATGTTTCCAATTATTACAGTTTTGTTTTGTGTGTTTGTATTTCGGTAGTAGATTTACGCAATGTCGTTTAATAATGCCCGGTGCACAGTGTTGATCAGCCATTGCTAATTGTCACTTTGTGGTCGATCACCGACAATCAAGTTAGTTTCCAATTTCAAACTTAACCACTCGGTTCTCGTGTGGTCATGGGGTTCAAAGCCCGCTGAGTCACACCAATGCCTGAAGAATGTACACTTTTTTTATAAAAGTATTATACTTTTTTCAAGGACAGATTTTTTAATACTTTTTTTCAGATGTAAATACTTGTTAAAACTTTTTTTCTGCCAAAAAATGCCAATCTGGTAAATGAAATCTCTTGAGACTTAGAATTGGTTTGTTGGTTCCTGGAGTTTTACATCCAGGCAACATCTAAGGTCATATCAGGACGGGTACCGACTTGTGACAGGAGAACTTTATAGTAGGCCTACTGCCCCACTGGGAGACCAGGCTGCCAGCAGCATGACCTGATATCCCACTCAGTCACATTATCCTGACACTAAGACACCCAGACCTTGTCCTATCCTAGAAATGCTGAGCGCCTGGCTAGGAAGCGACAAGTATTAATTTTTAAGTTATTGGTTTAACTCGACCAGGGCACATACATTGAAGACACATATATCCGGTGACATACACTGAGTCATGTTGACCAGAGTGGTAGAAGTAGGCAAGTGGGAAAATAAGCAACGTTAGTTTCTACAATTGCCTCACCCTGTTTTAGTTTGGCAGGATGCCATATAAAGTTAAAATAGACACGCGTATGTAGTGAGTAGCAAACAAGCGGAAAGTAGCCTTCTGAATGATGTAGATTGAGAGAAGTGATATAATTATTTAAATATAAATTGTTACTAAATGTTAGTAATAGATTCATGACAAGTCTCCTGTATGTTTTAATGTCTACATCCTGTTCATGCATACGATTGTAGGAGTGAAATGATGCTATTATATTGTATATGTATATAGAGGGGAAATATTTTACATCATGTCTGTGAAGCTTAATTTCGGTCAGAAACATCTACAATAAGAGCTTCACTATTTCTTATATCCGTTTATTAACATAACGAATTAATATTTAATGGTTAGGGATATATAAATGATTATAGGCACAACAAATCAAAAGCTTCGGATGTTGAATTAATAATAATACAATAATAACTCGAGATGTTAATATAGCATATGGGAGAGAATTATATATAAAGTAACTAATAGCAATAATAAATATCTTTGAGCCAGGAATGTTATATTTGCAAACGAAAATGGTTGTGATTTTTTGTAATGTTCTACAGAAGATCTGGTTGACTGTTGATTTGATATGTTATAAACCTGGAGACTTATTAACTGTTTCCATTTATTTGTGTGCATTGACTGTTCAGAACCTCCCTCCTTTCCATTGTTGCACATGTTCGTTGTCAGATTTGAAAACCTGTGATAGACTAGCGATTCCGATGAAATGAAAGTACGCTTGTTCAAGATTTTAACAAAAAACAAGAAAAGACAGAAATACACTAAAAAGAAACCTAAAGCATTGTGTATTCTTACTATAAAATGTAACAAAAACTACAGCTAATCGTCTTCACATAAAATCATGTAATTAGACAGGCATCCAACCACTAGACTGAAGTAGTGGCGAATATATATAAATACAGATGAACCTCGATCCAACGGACTGATAGGGGGGAGCAGTTGTCCGTTAAAGCCATTTGTCCGTTGCAGAGACAAAATTTTCCGGGGGGTACGAAAAGCCAAGGAAATCTGAAGCACTGGTGGTGGCTACTGAAGTATTGCTGGTGGAAGGCTAGGGTTCAGAATACTGGGGTTCAGGAGGCTGAGGTTCAGAATGCTGGGGTTCAGGATCCTTGCGTTTAAAAAATGTGTCAAGTTTCAACTGCTTGCCTCGCTGATATTGTGTCCATTGGATCCGGAATCCGTTGCATCGGTGTCCGTTGGATCGAGGTTCATCTGTATATATATATAAAAGGCCGGCTACAGTTCAAATAACAAGGAACATGAATGAAGCCTTACGAGTAATATATTCTCTGGCCAGGAATATCAGAAAAGATTTTCCGACGCGAGTGAGGTTTTCCCACGCTAGCATGTGCGGGGGAGGGCCGGAGGTGGCGCCACCAGTCATGAGCATGGGGAGGAGGCAGTACAGAGTATTCGGTGTAATACAATACATAACAACAAAATTCCCTTCCATGCCTTTTTACTCGCATAATGCGTTGTTTGTTTGTTTGTTTTTGTTTTACGTCCTAGCAACATCTAAGGTCATCAGGACGGGCAATGTAATCATATATATATTATAATGGTTTGGTATATATTGCCAATATGTGATTATATATATATAGTATGGTATAAGGATACATGTTATGCAGGTATTGCAGGTATAGCAATACCTCAGGGAGTTTGACGCCCCTGCCTTGCAGAGTTGTAAACCACTGCCTTGTGGAACAGGTTCTTGACAGAACCGAAGGCTAAGGGAGCAAACCCTAAACAGAAAACCATGTCAGTGTGGCAGCATTAAGGGTGGTTGATGTATGGAACTCCCAACATCTCCCGACCAGCCACTGCAGGGACAAATAGTTTTGCGCCTGTCTTGACATGTTCTTGCCGGTGTGAAACCTCTATTTGCTCCCCGAGAGAGTGCCGCTGGTAACTTGCAAAAGCCAGCAGCACTTCAACACTTTTGCAGGCAGCTTTCATGAAAGGAGATCGGCAGTCAAGTAATGAAAGCAGTCTTTGTCGCATTGCGACCGACAGCATGATGATGATGATAATATATATAAATATAGCTACAGTACAAGAAAACAACAGACCTCCACTGCGATGACATGTCTATGCTGTGGGTGGAGAGGTAGGCGCAGAGGGCGTACCTGTGGAATATATATAAGGATAATTCCCTTCTGTATCTTTATACTCATATACTTCGTTATACATCACATAAATAGTTGGGTTGTTGGAATTTTAAGTCCTGGCAACATCTAAGGTCAACATGCCAAATTAATTTTGACATGCACATCATAGACTTCAAAAGTGACAGGTTCTATTAAATTGACTTAGTATGCGGTTCTAAGTTCTATGCAGCAACACATGATTTATAAGTGCTCCAGTATCTATAGTTGGATATGGAGGATCAAATCTAGATATGTTTAACAAAATGTTGATGCTTCCATCGGACTTTGCAGCTTTAAGCAATATGTTATCAAAATAGCTATTTTTTAGGGGTGGGGAAAATGAGAATAACCATATAACAATTTTGAGGGCAAGCTACATTCAAATTATAAACTTTGAAAGTGAAAAGACTGACACATATTTAAAAATAGTTTTATTAAAATAAGTAATCAATGTCCAGCGTTGACATAAAAGTATAATTTCCATTTATACAGAGTACTACTGAACATACGTGTCAACACAACGGATAATCGATAGACTAATTTTAAAGAGTACTCAACTAATAAGGTAATGGAATGAATGGGATTGCATATTAATATTGCTACATATGAGAATTGGTGTCACCGGATTACTGCCTTATTCATGTAATGTCCTTGCAAAGACAATGACATTAACACTGTATGTTGCACCAAATGGGAATATCATGCCTAGAGCGGCACTCGAACCCACATTTCTGCCATTCCGGGGCGAGTGTCCTAACCATTGGTTTATTGAGGCTATGCATCCTTGCACCATCTAAGGTCATATCAGGATGGGTACCAACTTGTGACTGCACTCATGGCGACTTTTTAGTGCTGCCCCACTGGGAGACTAGATCGCTGGCACATACCATAACCCGATCTCTCACTCAGTCACATTATCCTGATACTGAGCTGACCAGTCCTTGTTCCATCCTAGTAATGTCAAGCGCCAGGCTAGGTAGCAACAAGTATCAATTCTCTCAGTCACTGGTTTGAACAGGCTAGGTTTCAAACTCCCGACCTTCCGCACGGGAAGCTTGTGGTCTACCGATTCGGCCACCGCGTCTGATGCCCTAACCATTTCACTATCTAGGCTTCCTCATAATGCAATCGGGCTACCCACACCTACCTGTGCATGTGGCATTTCACCTGGGGAGGTGAGCACACCTCGCTCCACTCGTCCATCCTCTGGGAATCGTAAGTCTCAAACTTACGGTTACAAATATCCAGGTAGCGCACTTACTTCTATTAGACACACACAGGGCAGGCTCAACGTCAGCATCCTGGTTAGAGCACCAGTGTCCTGGCAGTGGGGTGGGGTGCACCATCTAGGAACATCACACCTACAGTAGGACTTGAACACACATTTCTGCCATTCCGTGGCAAAATACAGAACTATTAAAATACCTAGTATAATATTTCTGGATGTCCGGCTGTCTGAGCACCAGATAATACCACAAAAGTCTTCCCAGATGCGTTCTGACAATTGTCGGTCAGTTCACATCTGATGCCCCTCTCAAACAAACTCATAAGGAAGAAAGGGAAGACAAGTCATGAAAGATTGACGGTGAAGAAGTTGTGCTTTATTGGCATCAACTCCTGTTCACCTACTAGTGACCTATCACCCTGACCCCTTACCTTCTGTCCACACCAAGCCTCATTACTCTAGTTAGGATGTATCAGAATCTTACAATAAATATATATATTAAAAATGTCCTTTTCCTCCACCTGCATCGTTTCTGGTGCATAGAGGGAACATTTCACCAAACATTAACTGTCTCTTATATAGGAACATCTCGTCATAATCTCAGGCACTATGTATTAACATATATCTCCCATAGTCTAATATGTCACACAGCGAGTGGGGCACCCACTGCTTTTCTATTACATAACCTTGGTCCTCACTCCGTCGCCCGAGGATAATAATGCTCTCTGCCAATATATAATTCCAAACCAATAATCCGTATATTTTTACACTAGGTTCCCTGAATACAACTCGCCTACCTGGTTATGTGGCATTTCACCGTAACTCATAACAATTACAATAGTAGAAACACGTCTTAAGGTCCGTTTATACTTTTAACGGCGTGTGACGGTGCTAGACAGCACAAGCCAATGCTCCCATTTATACCTTACGTCTACACTTTACGGCGTTAGACAGCGCAACAGTTCACCAGAGTTCAACTATGTTGAACTTTCAAGGTCAGCGCTTCCACATGTCATGCACTGCCTACTGTTTTGCGGCGTCACACGGCGCTAAACGGCCTAAGGTTGACGGCATCACACGCCATCAAAAGTATAAACAGGCCTTTAGTCTGACTGCTTGGAACAGATACCTCTATTGCATGTATGCACCTCTACCTCCTACTGGTCCAGTTGTAATATGTCGGGACTCGGCCGTCTGAACCCAAACATTACTATGCTCCACAGGTGTGTTCTGACAACTGTCTGTCAGTCCCCACCTGTGATTACTCTCACCATTCATAAGAAAGGAAGACAAGTCGTGCAAGATTGACAGTGAAGAGGTGCTTTCTTGGCATCAACTCCTGTTCACCTACTGGCGACCTATCACCCTCACTCCTTACCAACTGCCCACACAGATCCTCATGACTCTTGCTGGTGTATATCAGAATCAGTGCCTACAGCCCATTGAACCAGAGTCCAATGGTTGTTGCACACAGCTCAGTGTCTTTGGAATAGATGTTGCTAGTTCGAGTGTAGAAAGTGGAGTCCCCCTACAGCCTGGGTGGGCGACGCCCTAATAGAGGGCAGCTGTCACTCAACCCCGACTGCAGGTGGTGTCCCTAATATATGCAGAAGGGCTGGGTGGGCTTGTCCAGCAGTCCCGTGGTAACAAGTAGTCATCAACAGTTACAACAAACATATATCAATGCTTCTCTCCTTCAATGGCACTCTTTCTGGTGCATGAAGGGAACATTTCAATAATTATTAAGTGTCTCTTAAGTATGAACATCACATCACAATCTCAGTCGGTATGCGTTATCACATTTCCACATAGGCGCTTATGTCACAAAGCGAGTGGGGCACCCATTGCTTCTCTGTTACATAATCATGGTCCCCACTCTGTCGCCCGAGAATAATAATGTTCTTTGCCAATATATAAATCCGAACCGAAAATCCGTATATTTTTACATAGTGTTCATCACAACCAACAGACGTCCGCTGATGACCTTTGCCCTGTTGGGGGGTGGCGGGGGCCGAGGAGGGGGCATCCGGTTAGCCCTGACTGTGCTGGGACTCCCCTCTCTCTCCAGGCCGTCATCCTACATAGCCTCAGGAGGGAGTTCCACTGTGCAGGCTGAAGCTGCGACCCGGCGTGCTGGGTCGCAGCTTCAGTCTTTTAACTGAGGGACCAGCAGAACTCAGAAATAGAATACTCATATTTGATAAGACTCAGCTTGTGATGGGTTCCTTTCGTAACCAAACACCACTAGGCTGGATTTGGTAGTAGTGGGGCCGGCCGTCCGGAAACAAGGTTAGATGAGGCTGAGGGTGGTCAATGATGACCTTGAGCGCTGCCCGCACGTGATTTTCAAAGTGAACTGGCTCCTGCGCTGGCGACGTCGACAGGTGCTGTATGGAAAAGAACAAGTTTAATTAGATTTAAGCCTTTTTAACCTAACTTTCTGTTATTTATTTGTTTAAATTTGCATAAATGTATATATATTTTGTTTGGTAAATGAATTTTGTTTATATACAGTAAAACCTCTCTAACCGACCACCTCCACAAATCGACCACTCCCCTATATCAATCACTTTATTTGGGTCCCAACAATACCATTATAACCGTATTCTAACTCCCTAAACCGACCACCTCCCTAAATGGACCACTTAAAGTCGGTCCCAAGGTTTGTCAATTTAGAGAGGTTTTACTGTATATCTTTTGTCAGTGCCGTAGCACTGGTCTTCCTACCGTAAGTGTTACAGGTATATAGGTATTTATACAAATTCTTTACATGGTTTATATAGTAAATTGAAGTGTGAAGTAAATTCCGAAATTAAAGTGTACACAATGCAAGAAGTAATAAGTATGAGGTCCATTAAATCATTTTACATTTACATGCAAGGATTTACTTGGTTCAGGATTTCAAATTCAATAGATACTAATACCCTTAAAGCTGCACAGTCTGATGAAAATATAAAATCTTCAAAACCAAAGTAATTATCCATATTTTATTCTACATATCAAACTTACATACTGGTGCACTTATTAAATATGTGTTGCCACACAGAAACGAATACTGAGACTTTAATAGAACCTGTTATTGCAGAAGTCTATGACGTATATGTAGGTTCATAGGTAAAAATTGATAAATGCATCATTACTCTGTTATTATATTGAATAGCGATACATCAGATGCATCACCTTTATATAATCACCAAAGAAATTAGATAAAATATTCACCCTACTTCATAAGTAGTCGGCAAATATAAAGAGCATGTGAAGAATATATTTTGCTTCTTTGATTAAGACTTTATGTGCTCATTTCCTTTAACTAGCCTTCTGACACTTTGTCTAATGGGTTGTTCAGTAGCCCTGTCTCAGGACGGCGGGAAGTGGGAAGGTGCTCTAAGAAGTTTAACGCAGCTAATGCCTAAGTCACAAATGGCATGTTTGCGGTGTCCGTAAGTTGCCAAATTGACAAAACCGCGCAGCGGCCGTACGGTTGGATACGGTGGCCGTATGGCGACTGCATGGTGTTTTGCTCACTGCAAGGGGTTGCGATTTTTGTTGTTGTTGTAAATATGTTTATTCTGCTGAATAAGTCTTTTGTCAGTGCCGAAGCACTGGTCTTCCAGCCATTTTTCAATTCAGGGTTATTTACACAAAAGGTATATAGAATAAGGTGTACAATACCTGTTGAATAGACAATTTGCACCATGTAACACAATGACATTCTGAAACCCAAAAGTTCCATAACAATATGGTACAGTAGTGTCATATAACCAGATCAATATTAGTCAGATCAATGTGAGTATTTACATAGTATTTAGAATGTAAGCAGAAGTTATCTTCTGTATTCAGTTGGTAAACTTGTAGTAAGTTTTAATGTTCAGTTGCAGTTAGGCAAGCGGTATATAAATGTTGGTCTGTTAGGAAAATTCTAGTGTAACTCTAATGTAGCTAGTTATGTGAGTTTATGAATTTAACTTGACATTAACCTTTTTTTCAGAAATCGCAAGGCCGTGGCCCACAATCCTGCCATACAGTATTGCATGGTGGCAGTACGGTCGCAAGAAACCGTAAGATTTGTGAACATTTCTACCACAGGCCACAACACCGTACGATTGATAAAAATCACATCCGTAGACCGCAGAACCGTACAACAGCAGAATGATATGTGACCTAAGCATAAGCAATCTCAAATATAAAAAATAAGGGTCACTTTGAAATTGGATAGTCATGACTTACATTCCGTAAGAAGCGATCAGGCAAGTAGTACCATATTGCCGCTTGATTCCATGGTTCCCAGGTAAAGGGGCCGACCTTCAGCACACCTGTCCCGCTCTCATAGATGTTGAGCATCTGAAAATACATACACACATCTATTCAACAAGGTGTAAAGTTCTCCGATTCTAAGGCAAAATACAAGGGTTATAGGAACTTGTCAAGTTTAGTAATCAATTTGAATATTAAATTCCTGATAATAGCCTGGAAGGTTGGGACATCAATATTGGAAAATAGCTGACGAGCACTGTCATACCTAGGTAGACGGAGTAACAACTTCATGTCATTATATGCTACAGTCACTTTTCTAATGCTGTGCATTCTATAGTTCCACCAAATCTGGGCAGTATACAAAGGGGTACAGAAAGTCTTAAACCAAAGAAAGAAATTGTCCATGACATCAGCTGTACACATATGAAATTTCCTGAGCATATGACTTACGACATTGTCTGTTAATATCCATATCACCTCTAAAGTCATGAAGTGCCTTAAGTGCTTGATTTCATGATAGATTGACAGGGAGCATCAGTTAAAACAAAATTAGGAAATACAGTGTAGTCTGATAGTAATCCGTAATAGGTCAATCCTGTGACCTGAATTGTGAAAAAACCTTATGAATTATTTATTACAAATAATTATTTATTTATTGAAAAAATACTCTCAATTTCATAAATGAATTGACACAGAAAAGTCACCATTGAAGTGCTCTTAGTAAAAGAATGTCGCTTTAGAGATTACTTTGATAACAAAAGTAAAGAAATAGCATTGATTTTGATCTATATATGCTAACGCTTTATTTGCTGTCTAGTAGTTTTCATTCGCAAGTAGAATGGACAGTTGAATTCATGCATTGTTATTGGTTCTTGTCCAAACTCTATAGCCAGGGAATGTGGAGTATCGGACTTGAATATCAAAGAAAATAGAATGACTTTATACTAATAGAATACCTACTACTAGCGTACCTTCCTGTGTAAAGCACATACAAATCTTACAGTTCCTAAAAAATAACTGCGCTGTACCAACTCCTATAATTTTAGGTATATTTTGTGAGTTAGATTTTGCTGTCAGTTGACACAATTAAATTTTGCTGTCAGTTTGTTGACACAAGTCTAACCATTTCAAATTTACATCAGATATGGCCTTTGCTGTGATTTGACACGGATCTGACTATTTCAGAGTTTCGCGTAAATTTCAATGTAGGCACGTGAATGTGATTGTCAAGACTGACAGAATAGATACCACTAGCTTTTTACCGTGAATATATCCCTATCTGTCGGCAATCATCACCAGCTTACCTTCTCCGAACCAGCGAAATGGGAGGCACTTCGGACATCCATCTCAGGTCCTTGATGTGTGAAGGAGGCAGGAAAAATCTCCCCAGTTGACACTTTGACTGCTGTAAGCAAGTTACTCAAGTTATGTTGGTTGGTCGTTGGAGTTTTTACGTCCTGGCAACACCCAAGGTGATATCAGGACAGGTATCGACTTGAGACAGTGCACACTCATGGTGACTTTATAGTGCGGCCCCACTGGGAGATCAGGCTGCTAGCACCATGACCTGATATCCCACTCAGTCACATTATCCTGACACTGAGCCAACCAGTCCTTCCCCTATCCTAATAATGCCGAGGGCCTGGATAGGAAGCGGTAAGTATCAATTTTTAAGTCATTGGTTTGACTCGACCAGGGTTTGAACCCGTGGGTTCGAATCGCACAATCTACCAAAACGGGAGATCAGGCAGGATCATGTACATGCTGGTATATCTATACATTTAAGTGCATTGTCTGCATGTGTGTAATCGTAAGCATCCAAAGACTTAATATTCCAGGGGGAAAAGTGTGGTAGTCTGTACTGACCTTGCCTCAGGGAGCCTAAATAGCCATGGAATGGTAAGAAATGCCGGTTCGAAATCTGCTCTAGGCATAATATCTCCCATTTGCAACACCCCTACAACTGATGTAAAGTATGACTGTCGGTCTTTGAAAAATAATTCACAGGTCTGAATGTCAATCCTGTAAAAGATACACTTATTTTCATATACTCACCAACAGAGAAGATTAGAAAGAGGTGTGAATTATCTAATTAAATGAATTATACATAAAGGACCAGAAAGTGCTCGTAGATTTCAAACTTACCTAGACCATAAATAATGGGAAAATGAATGTGACCCTTCAACGTGTCGTTTAGATCTGCAAAAGAAGAGCTCATAATATTATGTAATATCAGGGATGAAAGTGGTATCTGGCAACAACAAAAAGCGGAAATCTCTAAATAATCAAAAACACTGAAAACAGAATGTTGCTTTAATAATAGTATCCTTATCCTAGTAATTATTGTCTTACATTGTTCAATATCATGAAATTTACACGAAAACGTAGATATTCTCCCATAGATTTAGCACTATCAAGGAATTGCAGAAAATTCTCAGAAATTAGCTTTCACCCAGTACTCTCCTAGCACTATCCTACAGGAGAATTCCACTGTCCTTATGACTGTAATATCACCCATGCTGCTAATTCACTCTCTCCACAATACCTCCTTGCTTTTCTGTTTGTTTGGGTTCCATGTTCTGGCAACATCTGAGGTCATATAAGAATTGGATTAGGACTGACCAATTGCTCGATACTCGGCAATAATAGGATAGGGCAAGAAGTGGTTTGCTCAGTATCAGGATAATGAGTGCGATATCAGGTTATAGAGCCAATGGTCCGGTGTTCCAGTGGGGTAGCATTATAAAGTTGCTATAGCGATATAGCGAATGGTGGACAGGAAGTGTGAACACTTATTTGTCTCTCATTTTTGCTTGAGTGCAAGTAAATAAGCAACACAAGGAGTAATTAGTAGCATGTGGTGAATAAGGGGTCAAATTTCCCTGGATCATCAGCCCATACTTTTTCTAATCTATTCTTGAATGAATTAATTGACTTGGCATCAATAACATTTTGTGGGAGAGTGTTCCATATATTTATGATCCTGTTTGAGAAACTATGCTGCCTTACCTTTGAAATGGCTCTGGGTTTTACTAGTTTGAGAGTATGGCCCCGACTGCCTTCTCTTTTATTCAAGGTGACAAATTTGTTCATATCTATTTTATCGAAACCCTTCATAATTTTAAATACTTCAATTATGTCACTTCTTTTCCTTCTGAAGGAAAGGGTAGGAAGTATGAGTGCACACTCTCACAAAGTCGGTACCCATCTTGATATGACACATAGGTGTTGCTGGGATGTAAAACCTTAACAAACATTTATTACCAACAGCAAAAAGATTTGAATAAATAATTGTCAACCCTTATGGCTGGTATTGAGGAATGAAATGTTCTGATTAATCAAATATTTATCATAGAAAATTACAAAATCTTTTCATTTTAAAATATGGTGATGACGACTATTTGCTTAACCAACAGTGGTGTAAAAGACGGTTATGTTGAAGTGATATTTACTTGTTATGCATGCAGTCATGAGATGTAACTCCTCCGAACAGCCCATCAGCACTTCTGTAAGAGCAACACCAAATTATTTTTTTTAACTTACTCCCTAAGGCACTGGCTACTGAAGGTTTTTTATGGGATTTTCTTTATTTTTTCATTTATTTTTTACATTTGTTTTAAACTGTAATGGTAAAATAAGATCACCATGTTAAACTATGGCCACGACAGTTCAGCGGTGTTAACCTGTATAACCAATTCATTGAAACATTCCATCCATTTTTCAATACTCCCAGGAAACCACTAAAAGCCAGTACTTGATTGATTTACAAAATGATTTGTGAAACCTGGTTTGCATTACAACAGGTCGGCATTGTTAATTTGATGAAAATGATCAATTAATTGAAATGTCACTCTCATGACTTCTGCACAAATGTCCACCAATCTTCTTTGTTTAGCCAATCAGACCATTCCGGAAGTGTGTGCCACGTGACAGTGAACGTAGTAGGGTTGTGTTCAACGAGGCGCATTGGAGGTGACTCAGAGAAATTCCAAATGCTGCGCTACTCTGAACTGTGTCTTAGCAGTTTGGCACCTCAAAAATGGCAGCCTCTATAGCATGCACTTCCTGCAGCCATTTTCAATTGAAAGAACAGCTCTGATTGGCTACAACCCATGGCCATTTTGGAGGCGTTTTCGCCTTCTACTCGAAAAGCGTGACGTCTCGGAGTAAACTCCCAGGCACACGTTGAACACAAATGGGCACAAGAGACGTCTTGGATTCGACTTTGAGGCGTACCCTGAACACAGCCCTGGTTTATGTGTCCGTATCTGAGATGTTCAGCGGTACTCACCTAGTACAGATATGGAAAGTTTAATGGATTCTTCTCGAATGTCAATGAAACCTCCAACCAGATGCACTTCCAGCCTGAGTAGTGAAGAAGATATTGAGATATAGGCATTAAAACAATATCCACTGAACGCTAAGGGAAACTTACTCCAATGGTTTTGAGTGCTTGCAACCTTTCTTCAGATAAATATATTAGGCTGAATGTAATAATCTATATGGAATTCCAACCCGTGGGGGTTCAAACCCTGGCCGAGTCAAACCAATAATTCTTTTTAATGTTTACTTGTCGCTACATAGGTTGGCGTTTGGCATTACTAGGACGAGGCAAGGAGCAGTGGAATGAGGAAGACCAATTGTCTCCGATTGAAATTTCCCCTGTTTAATTAAGGAAGGTATTAACAAAAATGTTGGTAGGGGTAGCCATAGATAAAAGATTCACCCCGTACTGCAGTCGCCTGAGAAGGAGTAACAACTCTATCAGTCTATATAAAAGCTGGCGAAAAATATCTACATGCTGGGTAGATGAAATGAGCAGATACATTCTTAATTTAAGAACCAAAATACATTGTTCACATATATCTTAATATTTATCCGCTACTTTTGATTTGAAAAAAAAAGAAAGTAGCTTAATGAACCTTAAAAGTAAAATCTACGGCATTCTATAGTCACCAACTTGTCTTTTTGGATTCTCTCCCATTTCACCAACTCTGTGCCGATATAAGTAGCCATTTGATACTGGAACCAGGGATTCCACTTCCTGGTCCATACTAAAACTATTTTCGCCCGTATTTAGACTATGTTGTCATTCCCCCCAACTGTAAATACAGGTGAATCTTTTATCTAGGGTAGACAGTACACACCTGCCTGCCTGCGCATCTGTCGATAGGGTGCTGACAGTGTCCAGCATATGTCGCACTCCGGCCTTGGTGTCGGCCCCATCACAGTGCGCCAGGGCAGTCACACCGCTACCTGCAGAACACACAGTGCACGAAGGACAACAGGCTTATTTATTTTATTTTATTTTTAAATGTTTTATTCATCGGAATAATTCTCATGTCAGCGCTGATAAAGCACTGATTCATTATCAAACATTATTAACGGGTGATATATATATATATATAACATGGTTATTGACGGGTGATATATATACAGTAAAACCTGTAACCGACCACCTCCACAGATTGACCACTCCCCTATATCGATCGTTTTATTTGGGTTCCAACAATACCATTGTAAGGATATTCTAACTCCATAAACCGACCACCTTCCTAAATGGACCACTTAAAGTCGGTCCCATTGTTGGTCGATCTAGAAAGGTTTTACTGTATATTGGGGGTGGGGTGGTAAAGGATAATTTGTATGCAGTGAATATAGATATTATTCAGCTCTGGGGCACTGGTTTTCTGGCGATATTATCTTACATTCACTCTCATATGGAATATGGAATATGAAAATATATATATGGGTCACTCTCCTGAAAACTGGCCAGAAGTGTCACTTGGAGAGTTAAAATCTAATATTTGAATGTTTAACATTTTTTGGTTGCAAATGAAAGCTGGAAATCTCCCCATTACATCTATGTAAAATATAAATTGATGAGATAAAAAATAAAGGTGTAGTCCATGATTAAGCTATGTCATATGGCAGTAACACATGTGTTGCTCAGACATAACACATGTTTAGGACACCACAGTCTGCTTATTAAAAATCTAAGCCGAATTAAATAAAAATATTAATCATGGCATAATATACAGAAATATGTAATGCTTATATTAATTTTGTTTAAAGTAATTCCCAGCCATGCTTTATTCACTGAATAATTAGTGTACAATATTTGTGTGGTATCCAGACACCACTGGTTACATCTGTGACAAAAATGTGTAATGTTATTTCTGAAGACATCAAATAATTTTCTTTTAAATTTAAGCATCCATACATGTTAATAAATACTTCATTTTGATTTGGGAACTATTTTGTTTGATATATCAATGCAATACAAGATGTTAGTAAGGACCCAACTATGTCCCATATGTCATGTTACAAATGGCTGACTGTAATATGTTATTTTTGGGTACAAAACACTTCATAAATTAAAAGACCAAAGTTGGATGCGTTTTATTTTATTTCCCTTATTTCTTACATCAAATCTGAACATGAATATGAAAAGTGTAAGGAAAAAATAAGTAAGATATTTTTTTATTAATGTTTTAAAATCCCATCCCATGCTGACCAGTTTTCAGGAGAGTGACCCATATGTGCTGTATAAGCATTATACGAGTATAATTATCCGTAAACTGATTATCCTTTAATGGTGCCTCTGGTTGCACCTTGTCTGGACACCTCATAACTACTGACCCTGAACAACTCAGGCGAATGGACAGGCTCTCTGCCTTGCCTGGTGCTGCCACCTGGCCTATTCAGCTGTCACGACTCAGCCTCTTGTCTGTCCCACTCGCTTAACGTATATAATTATGTTTACCGTCATGTGTAAATCATCTTCAAGCCACGTTAGGTGGAGGCAATAATACTCAAGCAGGTTCACCGAGATTATATGCAGATGGCATTCAAAGATATCCTCAATATTAGATGTAGGTAATATTTAAACAGGTCCCGCATATTCAAATGTAGATGATATTAAAACAGGTTCCCTATAGTAGATGTAGACAATATTAAACAGGTCCCCTAAATTAGATGTAGATGATATTAAAAGAGGTCCCGTATATTAAAATGTAGATGATATTAAAACAGGTTCCCTATAGTAGATATTCAATATTCAAACAGGTCACTTATAGTTAGTTATATTATATGTAGATGATATTCAAAACTCGCTATGAGTGTACACCGTTAGAAGTTGATACCCGTCCGGACATAAAACTTCCACAAACCCAGAGTCTCCCATTATATGACAATATATCTACCTGTATGCCGTATGACAACCACGTGACATGTTGTAGCGTCATCTGTTCCGATCACTTGAATGTGCTCTACAAGACAACATTTGTAATTATCCATGTAAATGTAGGCCTACAAGTTAAAATTAAGTGACTAGATCTTTAACTGCTATTGTTTTCCAGGGTCTGTACACATATGAAGATATGGAATTCAAGGCTATTTCAAGGCTTTTCAAGGCTGTTTTTGATCGGAATTCAAGACTATTTTCATTTAGATTTCAGACAACAAAAAAACAATGGCGAATGGCTATTTCAGACAAATTTAGATCAGTGGGGACATTGTAATGGAATTCAAGGATATTCAAGACTAATTACCCAAAATAGGTTAAATTCAAGGCTTTTCAGGGCATTGTAAAGGGGCAAATGAAGTTCAAGACTTTTCAAGACTTTCCAGGCCCCATACGGACCCTGCACTATCCTGGGGATGGGGTCATAAACACCGCTTCATGCATATGGGCCCAGTTGTGAGTACACCTACGCCAGACGGGATCGCCGATTCAGTTGATCATCCGTCTTCCGTTTTGGTAGATCATGGGGTTCGAACCCATGGGTTCGAACCCTGGTCAAGTCAAACCAATGACTTAAAAACTGATGCTTGTCACTTCTTAACCAGGTGCTTGGCATGATTAGGATAGAGCAAGGACTGGTTGGCTCAGTGTCAGGATAATGTGACTGAGTGGGATATCAGGTCATGGTGCTGGTGGTATGGTTTCCCAGTGGGGAAGCACTATAAAGTCACCATGCGTGGCCAGTCACAAGTCGGTACCCATCCTGATATGACCTTAAATGTTGCCAAAACTTCAACAACCAACCAACCAACCGAGTAGACCTACCATCGTCAGGTGTGACCACAGCAAACTCTCGCTGATTCACGCACAGAAGACCTTGTGGAGGAACCTTTTCCGGCTCTCGTCCAGTTATCTTAGTCGACGATTCCTATCAAGTAAAAATTGTGCCATGAAAACAACATTTTCCAAACATTTCGGACCCATGACATGGAATCGGATATTTAGTAGTATTTAGGACCAAATGACTTAGGCAGATATTCATATGTCTTGGTAATACTAAAATGTTTCATTTTGATATAATTCTGTATCCCTTCTGCTGACTGAGATATCATCTGACACCAGCATTCCCTGGTATATTTATAATAATTAAATCTCTATGATGACTGATTGTTCAATACTAGGCCTTGCGAGTTAATACCAAATATGATGTGATTAGTCACCTTTCTCTATTATCATGATTAGTGCTTCATATTCACGTCCCCGATTGGTATAAGAAACACGCTGCTGACCAGGACAATCCCCAACCCATGCATTTAATCTAAAGTAAATACATTATAATGACCAACCTAATTTAACTTAAAGCATGGCAGAAATTCAAAACCATCGGATTATACCTTGATACCAAATATACAGAAATTGGTAAGCGGATTGCCTATTGTAATTCCTGTCCTACAAATTCAATATATAACTTTTATTAAGAACGGTTATGATAATCTGCATCGTTCTTGTATCCAAAACTTATTGAATCTGGATTTGATGTTATGCTACTTTAAATCATTCACTTTAAATATGGACAATATTATTTCCCACATCATACCTTGAAATACTGACTGTTGAATATGAAATCCAGCGAAGTTTGGACGTCATGGTCGATTCTTCCATTAATAAATAATGGCATGTTTCACCTTCACAGACTTTAAAAAAAAGGGAAGGTATTCCTGTACATGAAGGCAATACAACACTTGGGTAAATTCCTTTAATTGAATAAACACTAATACACATAATACAAATATGCAGGCCTATGCTAGAACTTTACTTAGTTTATATGTGACAAACATTTTAGAACGCACTGGATCTCAATAAAACAGCGACCACAGATTGTGTCTCATATAGGCCTACCTGATTGACTGATGTGCCTCACACTTATAGGCCTATTGTCGATGGCGGATATAGTGGACCTGCTCCAAGCTGCATGTGCTACCAACCCCAGTGTTGCTTTCATTTAATATGTTGTGTGATGCCATCATGATAGCTTTAATTTCTCACTTATATTCAAATAATATATTAAGCGCTAATGATACCCTTTGTTGTGTATATACTTATATAGGCCTGCTTGCTAGACACTGTAATACCCCAGTTACACGAGAGCCAGTGTCCGCCTCCAACCTCATTACGCCCAAAAGGTCGCCAACTTCCCACTCGATACATTGATTCAAAAACACTGACGCGGCGCCGCCCAGTCAGCATGGCCGGCGCTGACAGGTCGGCGACTGCTTTGTCGGTGTAAAAGCTGGGTGTCGTTTTGGTTTTTATCATCCACTTGTGACCTGGTGCCGACCTCTCGTGACCTGGTGGCAACCATTCACGACCTGGCTCCGACCACTCATGACCTGGCGCCAACCACACGGTGAGCAAGGCATTGCATGTGTTGGCGCTGACTGCTCGCCGACCGTGTAGCGACCAATAGGTCGGCGACCTGACGGCAACTGGTCGGCGCTACGTCGCCAACCAATGCTAACCCGGCGCCAACCGCACTGGTTGCAAGGAGGTTGCAAGTGCAACAGCTGCATCCTCCTTCTGACCAAATTTCCGAAACGGTTGCTGGCACGTAAGGAGGACGTAAGGCGGTCGTAAGGAGGATGCATGGACTTCGCGAATCGATAATAAGAGACCGCAAGCCTCGTTTGACTGGGGTATTAAATATTCACTCTTTTAAATATCAAATTATTTTGAATATTGGAAAATCTGTCTATCGATGGTCAATTTTCGCTATAGAACAATCTACGTTTCAAAACTCATAACTTTCTCAAGTTAATACTAACATTTATATATTTCTTTACCACAGCTTAGGCTGTGGAGTTGCATCAATGGCATAGGCTTCAACTACATGTCACTCTCTACCTCTTACTGATATATGATTAATAAATTATCCTCTTGACATCCATTGATTAAGCAGCAAGGGGAATTTTAATTGCGGACAATTAGTCTTCATTTCCCTGCTTGTCCCTTTATATAGGCAAATAATTACCCCGAAACAACTAAGTCCTAGTGTCTGATCCTGAATTCACTCACCGCACGAAAACTATAATTTCACTAGGCCAACCCTGCTAACAGGCATTGATGCCTAATTTCTTAAGCAGCAGACTGAAGAGGATACGTGTAAGTGTAAGTGAATTGTGGGTCTTGCTAATCAGCCTAATGCCAGTAATGGAATCGAAACTAGAACTACTTTATGATAGTTTATCTCCTTGGGCTGTCACTAACTTCCCAGCTGGTGGCTAGTCTGAGGTATATGTCTAGTTCTAGTAGTAGTAGTAGTAGTCTATAAAGAGTATACTAATTAATAATACTCAGACTCAGTCATTCGGTGACTTCTTTTATGAGTCTATAGCCGTGTTCACACGGGCAAAATGTAAAGCGATTCAGCCAAGGCGAATACTAGGAGTCGAATTAGCCGCCCGTTCACACGGGCACTACTTGGGCCGGAAATTGATATCTGCGCATGAGCAAGTCCAGTCTGACCAGCGCCGGTTTAAGGTTAGGCGACATCACCACGAGAGAGTGGGTTCGACCTAGATATGTATGTACTGAATCGTATTGGTTTGGAACGGTCAAAACCTCTGCTGGGCAGTGAAACCCTAAAAATAAATGATGAAAAAAATATCTGTGCACAGCTAGCAGTTTCATCGAGCAAATTTACCGGAAAGTCAACACACTCAGGTCTCGACTGTCACGTCCTTAATCCGCCTCAAGTAAGTCGGTTGCATTCACACGGGCAAAATAAATTGATTCACAGAAATCGATTTACGTAATCGACCTCTACAAGTGGTTTACAATATGTGGATCACAGAAATCGATTCAGCCCTAATTCGACTCACACGCCCGTTCACACGCGAAATGTGCGTCGAACTAGGCAAGTCGCTTTCTACGAATCGATTTACATTGCCCGTGTGAACACGGCTATTGACTGAGGCATAACACGTTGCTAGTTAACTTTAGTAGTTAAAGTTAGTTACTCCCGCAGCCCTGTATCACTATGAGTGTATCTAGTTAGCACAAGTTATCAATACATACTGTATTAAAGATGTCACTATCTTTCTTCCTACCATTACTACATGTTGTGGAATGAAAATTAAGCACTCACTGCATAACAAACTATATCATAAGCTCATGCACTCCACACGTTCTTGTTGAGTGACAGTAGCAGTCAGACAGCACCTAGCTGCCACTTATGTGTACTGGAACCCGACTACAGTAGTACTGGAATACAACTAGTTGTAACGATATTGATGATCCAAAACGGCGAGTAGTGTGACAACTTTAGCTCTCGTGAACGACGAGAGTTCACACGAGATAATAACACAAGAGGCGGTGTTGCGGATTACGAGGGACACCTGAGTTTGCGAGGGACACATCGCTTCTGCACATGCGTCAAAATCGAACTTGTAGTGTCTTAGTGAACAGTCTTAGGCCACGCTTGTAGTGAATATTCAAACGGCTGTATCCAAATATTTGAGACTGGCTCAGTTTTGACGCATGCGTGGCCTAAGACTGTTCGCTAAGACATATTTGTATATTAACCACAAGTACAATCAACAATCAGCCTTGTGGCAGCTGAGACGGCCACAATCTGCAGTCTCCATTCGTCACTCGAATCCGCGCATGCGCAGAAACGACATTTGGCAAATCAGCCTTGTGGCATCTGAGACGGCCACACCGGTGTGGCGGTCTCCGATGCCACAAGGCTGCCGTGCCAAATGGCGCTTCTGCGCATGCGCGGATTCGAGTGACACATCGGCGTGAAATGCACACATGCAATATAATGATCTGATGAATATATCTAAGACAAAACTAGCCATAGTTAAACATTTTGAGCTAAGAAACATACAATTCCACACAAAACTGCATCCCAGTAGTGTGTTGACACTTGGCGCTTCAGTTTTCTGATCTATTTGGGCATAATCGATTAATCGACTCTGGTCACCCGAGCCACTTTTGGCGCATGCGCACATCCTACAGACTCGGGTCGAATAATCGAATAGCATTTGAAATTCTGACGACTCGGGTGGCCCGAGTGGCTCGGATGGTGTTAATCGATTACGGCCAAACTAGAGACTTGACGCATGCGCAGACGACGCTGTTGGATTCTGACGCATGCGCAGAAGCGCCATTTGGCACGGCAGCCTTGTGGCATCGGAGACCGCCACACCGGGCGTAAACAAACTGTGAGTGGAAACGGCAAGCTACTAATACCATGGATTTGTTCAACCTTGGGCATTTATTCAATATATGACTATGGCACATTTATAATTAAACACTACACGATTGTGTACACATACTATTACTACCCCTGGCTCAGGATATTGAGCTGCTCAGCCTGCTGGCTGCAGTATGTGGCTTTGTCCTTGGATGTTGGTCCAAAGCCTTGTTCACACCTCGGCGTTAATTCGCCTCATCTAGTGCGCCTAATCTAAGTCGGCTCACATTGGCCGTGTGAACCCGATGTTGAGGCGGATTAGGGCTGAGTCGCCTCATCTAGTTCGCCTCATCTAGTTCGCCTCGCGTGGTGGTTTAAATGAAGCGAACTAGCTTGGGTCGGCCCATCTTGCTTGTGTGAACGGTAGCGGTTTACTTGAAGCGGATTAAGCACGTCACACTGTACAATATAATTTGGTCTATGAAGGGGCTAGAGGTGCACAGATATTTTTGTGCGCAGATATCGATATCCGCCTTAAACCGCTCCGTGTGTGGACAAGACACAAGTTCGCCTCCTCTAGTTCGCCTCATCTAGTTCGGCCTAAAGTTGTGGGTGTGAACAAGGCTCAAAAAGATTAATAGTACTACTAGTACTAAGTAGATCGATAGACGATACAACGACTGACTGACTGTCAGTGTCACTAGTCAGTCAACGTCAACGACAACGACGTGAATGTTATACTTATTATAGTTTAAGTTTCTACTTCGTCTTCGACTCGAACTTCCGTTACTTTTGAGTACGTTATGGGATAATCAAGCAGCAAAAATTGCGTTTGAACATGGACCATATCGGGATAGTGACCTGGGCCCGTAGGCCTAACACTGTGAGTTTAAAGTCAGAGATTCTACCCCCACCCTGTAGCAGGTTTACAGCGGTGTTAGTGTTAGGTGAGTGTCAGGATGGAGCCCAAATCTATTCAATGCTATCATATTTAACAGAATTACATACGCAATAAGTGAAATTTAATCAAATCAACCCTAAAAACGAAGCGATATTAATGCTGCTGCTGCAGAGGCGGCGATATTAATATTGCCGAATCGACGAATGTAAAGTAAACAAATCGCCAACGCCGCCGCCGCCGAATCGGTGGCTATATATTAGGCCCAAATCTATTCAATGCTATCATATTTAGCAGAATTACATAGGCAATAAGTGAAATTTCATCAAATTAACCATACATTCGAAGGAATATTAACGCTGCTGCCGCAGAGGCGGCGATATTAATATTGTCGAATCGAGGGATTTCCCAAATCTATAACTACATTTACGTTTAGCTAACACTCACCGTTTAAGCGCCCATGCATACGGCGTGACATAGTTCTCGATGACGCCGATAACCGGGGGTAGCTACCCTGTGTTAGAGGCTTAACACCACAGGCCTCTAACACCGCTCCATGCATACGCGCCCTGGATGTTAGACTTAGAGCTTATTTTTGACAGCCTAAACCGACAGTTTCCGCCCTCCGCATCGATTCTGCGCATGCATCAAAATCGAACAGCATCGTCACTAACCTTATAAATTTAATATAATGTTTTTGGTAAAGATGTTTTCTATATGTGTACCAAGCGATTTGTTTCTAGGTGGTGTGGTTTTAGAGATATTTCACATTTTCTGTATGAAGATTGCTCACAACCATTGACAATGCCTTGAGTTTGACTGTACGTGCAGTGCAAAACATTAGTTTTATTCAAAATTAATAGAAATCAAGAACCCTAACCTTATAAATTTAATATAATCTTTTTGGTAAAGATGTTTTCTATATGTGTACCAAGCGATTTGTGTCTAGGTGGTGTGGTTTTAGAGATATTTCACCTTTTCTGTATGAAGATTGCTCACGCCCATTGACAATGCATTTGAGTGTATGCGGAAGGCGGAAACTGGCGGAGGGTGGAAACTGCAACACAGGCCGTAATCGATTAACACGACCCGGGCGACTCGGGTCACACAAGTCATCAGAATTTCAAATCGAACACCGCGAGTGGAGTTGACAAATACACGTGCCGTCCCAGATAGCACAGAGCCGTCGGGCCGACGTTGGCCCTACGGTGCCCGCGCCATCGGGCGAAAGGTGGCAAACCACCGTCGGGCCGACGTTGTTTTGTCCACTGACCCAGCCAACATGCCTGGTGGGCCCTACATGGGTTGTCAATGGGCGAGCTGGGCACAGCTGGGCAGGGGCTCCAGTGAGATGGGCCTCACATGGGCTAGATTCCCAGCTTAAAAAAAACACAACATATTCAATAACTGAGATAGGCCCACCTGGGCTAGCCCAGGTGGGGCCCACTTGGAGCCTGTAGCCAAATTTAGCTGGGCCCCAGATGGGCTGCCCATGTGAGGCCCACTCAGGGCCCAGCTGGGAATGCTAGCTGGGGACCCGCTGTCAGGCCAACCGTGGCAAGCCGTCATCAGGTGAACGGTGGCAAGCCGCCGTCGAGCCAATGGTGGCAAGCCACCGTCGGGCCGATGATATTGACCCACCGTCGGGCCAACGGTGGCAAGCCACCCATACCAGCATATGCCACCGTTGGCCCAAAGGTGGCCCAATGGCCTACTGTCAGATAACACAGAGCCCATACAGGGTCCATACAGGTTATTGTGGGCCCCAAACAGGAATCTCTGGATACCACATGGAGAAGATATATGTCTTCTGTGTTACAAAGCAGTTACCACAGATGGCACTGGAGGAGTAAAGCCAATTAAAAAAAATCAGTTTAATATCATATTAGATATTAAGATGATAAGACACTAATCTTGGCTAAAAAGCTAAGCTAAGAAGTGATGACTGCTCAACATCACTTTGTGGGGTGGTTTGTAATCTTACGACGGTTACTAGTTGCAGAAATGCAACATTTATAGAGAGGCTCCGATAAATCGGCCCAATCTTTGGTTGAAGATTAAACTTCAGTAGGGGGTGTTGTAGAAGCTGGGGACATCTTTACAACGTTGTAACGGCGAAGCGTTGAGGTGGCCCCGAATCTCTTTGGTTCGGCGGTAGTTGAGCGGTAGTTGGGCACTTGTATCCAGTCGATAGTAGCAAGGGTTTCGAGGAAGGGGGGCTAAAGATGGGTGCAGCAGTGGTTCCAGCAACGAGAACAAAGCAAGAGAGAAAACGTAAAGGTACAGGGCACCACCCAAGCACACAACTCCCCTGGTCAGGGGGAGGAGTATACCTAGGAGAATCAAAAAAAGGGTAGAGTATAGGAAAGAGAAATGAGGAGAGTTGATTCAGGAATGATACAATCTGCTGCATTTAGGAATGATACAATCTGCTGCATTTAGGAATGATACAATCTGCTGCATTAGGAACAATACAATCTGGTGCATTCAGGAACGATACAATCTGATGCATTCAGGAACGATACAATCTGATGCATTCAGGAAGATACAATCTGGTGCATTTAGGAACAATATAATCTGGTGCATTCAGGAATGATACAATCTGCTGCATTCAGGAACGATACAATCTGGTGCATTCAGGAACGATACAATTTGGTGCATTCAGGGATGATACAATCTGGTGCATTTAGGAATGATACAATCTGGTGCATTAGGAACAATACAATCTGGTGCATTCAGGAACGATACAATCTGATGCGTTCAGGAACGATACAATCTGATGCATTCAGGAAGATACAATCTGCTGCATTCAGGAAGGATACAATCTGGTCCATTTAGGAACGATATAATCTGGTGCATTTAGGAATGATACAATCTGGTGCGTTTAGGAATGATACAATCTGGTGCATTCAGGAACGATACAGTCTGGTCAGTATATGTTTTTGGCGCGTCCGTGAACAGTCCGGTACGTGTCCGAAAAATGTGTTCAAAAAGAATGGCAAAGAGCGGCGGACCACCACCGACGGTGGTCCGACGGTGGAAAATGTGTGCAAAAAGAATGGCAAAAAGCGGTGGGCCACCACCTACGTCTAACATCGCAGCATCCGTTCTGGTCATGCCTATGCGTTATCGTTTGGATGGGATCCATCGCAAATGCGCCGTTCCACAGCGTATGCGTCGGAGGACGACCTGGGGTCGTAGCACCATATCAGTTTCTAAACTCACCTATGACAAACTGCACGTTCTGCGATCCCGAATCGTCTGCTGCCGCATACACTGCGGAACGGCTGCTGATGTCATAGCATTAAGCCCAGAACCCGGCGCATTTGCGATGGATCATGTCCAAGCGATAACGCATAACCAGAACAGTCGCTGACATCATAGCATTAAACCTGGAAATCTGTGTATTTGCGGCAGATCCCGTCAAGCCATTAACGCTCAGGCCTGTCTGGATCATAGAATATGGCTGCTGGCATTATAGCATTAAGGGCAGCACCCGGCGCATTTGCGATGGATCCCGTCCAAATGATAACACATAGGCACACCCAGAACGGCTGCTGCCATCATAGCATTAACACCGGAAACCTGTGTATTTGCGGCGGATCTCCTCAAACTATTAATGCTCAGGCCCGGCTGAGGTGTCCAGCGTGGAATGGCTGCTGCATTAGTTAATAGTAATACAAAAGATCTGGAAGTCAACAACTTTCAAATACACATCTCACTCCATATGGTTCACTCCTTTTTACATTCAATAACATTTTTTTCCCTTTTATATACAGTGTAACTGACAAATTTAAAACGGATGCACGCAAAACATACATTTACATACATACATACACACACATACATACATACATACATACATACATGCATACATACATACGTACATACATACATACATACATACATACATACATACATGCATGCATGCATGCATGCATGCATGCATACATACATACATACATACATACATACATGCATACATACATAGCCTGTATATATGACGTCATATATACAAATAGCCTGAACTGACATAGCCAATTATATGTGGCCTCTGTGGCCTAGTGATTAGGGTGTCAAACTTTTAATCTGAAGTTGTTTTGGTGGTGTGGGTTCAAACCCCCGATACAGTCCAAAACCTTTTTACATTCAACAAAAACAAAAATGTTTTTCATCTATATGCGTTCCTCATGGAATTATGCAATGTAAGTACCAACATATATTTTACATTAAAGCAAATATATTTCCTGATTGAACTACTCTAAAGAAAATTGAAAATACTTCAGTTTTACCCTCCCTTCTCTCCACTCACCCATCCATTTCCACAACAACAGCTGTCACATGAACAATCTAGGTCACTCTACACCACCAAGTGGAAAAGTTCAGTACTAGCATGCACCACCTTGTGGCACAAATTAGAACTATTCCGAGTTTGTTTGTTTTCCCGAGGAGGTATAACTAGCCCCTTTAACAGAGCCTCAATTGCCTCTCCACAGACTCTGTGACACGCAAGTCTGAATTACACTCTGCGCATGCGTCACGGAAATCGTGTATTCAATACTTTATTTCAGACTCAGCATTATGATATGTCAGACACTACTGGTCGGTACTACTTAGCGCTATGTCATCGAATTGTCACAGCATTGTATTACAAATTAACTATAATCATTTACTCCATGTTATTTTCTGGGTTGCATCCAGAAGTGTGCACAGAGAGAGACAGAGAGAGAGAGAGGGAGTGGTTGGCTCAGTGTCAGGATAATGTGACGGAGTGGGATATCAGGTCATGGTGCTGGTGGCTTGATATTCCAGTGGGGCAGCACTATAAAGTCGCCATGAGTGCGCACTGTGACAAGTCGGTACCCGTCTTGATATGACCTTAGATGTTGCTAGGACGTAAAACAACAACAAACAAACCTCACTCAGACTTCTGCCAAGTTATGTTGTCTCAACTACAACTTTCAGGAGACCAAATAATATATATTTCTCTCTCTTTCTATCTCTATATATAGAGAGAGCAGAGAAACAGAGAGCGACAGAGAATACACACTGCCTATATTAGCTCTTAGTTTTGGAACGATTGTCGTCTGCCATATTAAAGTAGTAGCAATGCATTTTTTAAATGGTGTAAAACCAACAATGTCCGATTGTTTAATGCTAGTTGTTGCTGGAGTATAACAGGATGTACACGAAGCATTCATTACACAACAACTGTTATCAATGCCACTTTAAAAGCTACCTATCATACAATATTGTATCATACAATATTGTTCTACATTGCCTAATTTATGCCATGCAGTCTAATCCATGTAAACTATTCAACACTCAATGATACCGTGCCTAATTTATGCCATCCAGTTTAATCCATGTAAAACTATTCACCACTCAGTGATACCACATTGTAAAATATTCTGATTTATGGCATTGGTGGGGGAATGCAAATATTCTATTATTGATTGGGTATACATGACCAGGTGCATGTATGTGTATATGTAGGTGCTGGTGGTGCCTGAGTGAGATGTAAATGGACAAAGTGGTGCTGGCAGGGCCGTGTGTTAGGGGCACTCAGAGCCTACCCCCTCCCCCCTCTGCTAGTTAGGATCGCCACACTCAGGTTCAAGGCAGGTGGTGGCCAGGGGAGCCACAAAGCTTGGTGGTGGTGGGCTTTGTTTGTTTGTTTGTTTGTTTGTTTGTTGTTGTTTTACATCCTAGCAACATCTAAGGTCATATCAGGACAGGTACCGACTAGTGACAGTGCGCACTCATGGCAACTTTATGGTGCTGTCCCACTGGGAAACCAGGCTGCTGGCACCATGACCTGGTATCCCACTCAGTCACATTATCCTGACACTGAGCACGCCAGTCCTTGCCCTGTCCTAATAATGCCGAGCGCCTGGCTAGGAAGCGACAAATATCAATTTTTAAGTCATTGGTTTGACTAGACCAGGGTTCGAACCCATGAGTCCACGATCTACCAGCACGGGAGACGGGCGCTCTAACTAATTCGGCCATCCCGTCTGGTTGACAGATCACTGGTAACCATTGGGACCAGGAATGCTGGATCCCTATTGGTAGAGCTAAGAATGCTTGTTTCCAATTAGGGGAATAAGGTGGGGTGATACTCTACACTGAATCCATGTACCATATAAATAATAAACCAGAGGGCTTGACTCTCTCTCTTCTTTCACACTTTAGACTGTTCCTTTCTCTTTGTCTGTATTGATTTCATTATAGCCTGCCTACACAACCACAGATTCTAGCCTTAGACTTTACAACATGCTACAAGTGTTATACAGCTGGTATGTTTGGTAAAGCATGGACTCTTGTAGAGGCAATATAGTTGAGACAATACAACTTGACAGTATTCAGAATGAGGTTGTCAATAATAAATATGAGCACAACCATAAACATGTTATTTATATAATCGACTAATTTAGAAGATCCTAAGAACATCAAAAGTAAAATCTGCATGTTTTTTAATTGGCTTAGAATTGGAGGATTTGTGGAAGTTTGGTGTGAGTGTATACTATGTGCTAGCCATGCTGTTTGCTGCACCCGCTCAATGAACCCTGTACAAATAGTGATTATGTACATTGACTCGACTGGCCAGTAGTCGGAGATTAGTGAAAGTATCGTTACTGGGCAGATAAAAGCACCATATTTGGCACAAGGCTCCCTTAGGTCCTATTAATTAATGTTAGCCTAGGAGCCCTCCAGAGTTTAAAAGAATTTCAAGATGGCCGACATCTATGACAAAATATTACATTTCTCGAATCCTGGGAATCATAAGAAGTTCCGAGTGGTTGCAAAATATTGGTTTTTGAGGCCATTGAACAAACTGAATCCGATTTTGAGTATTGCAATACTACCAGTAGACCTACAAGCAGTTCCAGCAAAGTAATTATGGAACTATAAACAGAGAATGGGTTCTTAATATTCCATTACGCTTGTATCTTTTCAGTGTGTGACTCAATATGGAGCTAAATTGGGATCGCTGTGTGATTTGCCAGCGAGACACTGCTGAACCCTTGAAGTGTCCCTTGCAGAGTCCTGGAACAAGAGATGACAAGGCAGATGCCTACACATCATTCCTGACCAACATAGACCAGTTCCGGGCCATTGGTGCTCTTCCAGCTGAACTCTATTTTGGGAGTGATGAAACTGCTGACAATTTAGTTTCTCATTCTGCTTCTTGCCACAAATCTTGCCATTTGAAATTCAATAAGTCTAAGTTGGCAAAGGCAAAGAAGAAGAGAGCACATCCCTGATGATGAAGAGAAAAGGTCCAGCAAGCGCAAATCACTAGACATTCAAAGGTGTTTCTTCTGTGGGAAAGGCGAAGAGGAAAATGTTCTCCATGAAGTTTCAACATTTTATGCCGACAAAAATATCTGGGACATGATCAGAGAGTTAAACGACACCCTGCTTATGACTAGAATAGTTGGAGCAGATCTAATTGCAATGGATGCAAAATACCATCTGACATGTTTGGTCAACCTGAGAAATCGCTACTGTAGTCACACTCGCAAGGCAGGCCAAACACCTGAAAAAAACAGATGAGAAATTGAACAAGTCTCGGGCATTTGAAGAACTGACCAGCTACATTGAGAAATCTGTGGATTCTGGAACTCTCCTCTTCAAGGTGAATGACATTCACTATCTGTATGTGAATCGTCTTGAGGAACTGGACATCAAGAAACTAGTCAACAAGACCAGACTGAAGGGTCTGCTAGAACGCTTCCCAGAGACACAAGAACAGTATGATGGGAGAAATACTGTTCTCATTTTCAAGGAAGGCATGAGAAATATGTTGAAGGAGGCTCTGAAGAATCAAGACTTCTCAGAAGAGGCTGTTATTCTGGCCAAAGCTGCTATGATAGTCAGAAAAGACATCTTCAGCCATCAATGCTTCAAATTCACTGGGTGCTTCCCAGAAGAATGTCAAGAAGACTCACTGTCTTCAAGCCTCAAGTCTCTTGTCTCCATGATCTTGAATAGTCCCAACTTGAAAGATCAACACAAGAATGACTCCCAGGCTTGCCTGACCATCGGCCAGGGCATCGTTTACAATACAAAGAAACAAACATCTCATACTGCTGCGAAGACCAGACACACTTTGGAGCGTGAGCCACCCCTCCCCATCTACATTGGCATCAATGTGCATGCACTGACCAGAAGCAAGAAACTCATCAAGCAGTTATACCACCTAGGCTTCAGCATTTCTTAAGACAGAATTATCGAGATTGAGGACTGGATCGCCACTTCTACCTATGAATGTTTTGTAGAAGATGGAGTGGTGTCTCCGGCTAGCCTTCGGAAAGGGTTGTTCACTGTTGACGCCCTGGACAACATAGACCACAACCCCAGCTCAACCACTTCCCTGACCTCATTCCATGGGACTGGAATCAGCCTTTTCCAGTTGCCTACCAAGACCAAACCTGGTGAGAGCAGACCATCTGTTATAATACCACCTTCTGGAAATGAAAAGCACACTCTTCCTGACAGCTACACCTTTGTCCCAGCTGTAGCTTTGAAGACCACTGCTGTTGCGGTGCCAGAGTGTGACGTAGTTCCAGTCAAGACCTGCTTAGATGAGGCCAGAGCAGAGGAACACAGCTGGGTAGAGCATGCACTGCCACTTCTAGAGACAGAAGAACTCACCAGTGGAGATGCCATTGCATGGGCTGCCTATCATGTCTCTATGCAACCTCTGGTAGAAGACCCTCCAGCACAATGTGCACTCCTTCCTCTGTTCTATGAGAAGTCTGCCACTCCTGCTATGATCAAGCATGGCATGGATATCGAGAGACAAGCTGTCAAATTTCTGAATCCAGGACAAATCCCAGTCATTACATTTGACCAGCCTCTGTTTTCCCTGGCAAAGTTTGTACAGTGGAAATGGTCAGACACTCATGGTGAGAGTGCATGTGGTTATGCTAGGTGGTCTGCACACAGAAATGGCACTCTGGAATACACCTGGGGATGTCTTGAAAGATTCTGGCTGGACTACAGCCCTCACAGAGGCAGAGGTAACATCCTCTGCCATGACTGACTCATATCTGAGGGCAGCACACCTAACTTGAACCAGGCATGCCCATCAAGTCACTCTCTTGACCCTGCACAATCTTCAGAGGGAGGCTTTCATGCTCAGCGGGGGCCCCAAAGATGAAGAGTCTGCCACGGCTTGGGGAGACAACATGCAGAAGAAGAGTCCTACTTTCATGTACTGGGACCTGATCATGAGATATTAAACCCTCATTCTGATCTTCATCAGAGCTCACAGAGAGAAGAATTTCCCTCTGTATACACCACTGTTCTTTGCCTTGGATCATGTGAACTACTCATAGTGGATGCCTGTCCACATCAGGGATATGAAGTCCTTGCCCAACACTACCAAGGATGAGTTTGAGAAGCATTCTCACTGGGTCCTTTCCAATACCACAAACAAATTCTCTGCGATCCCATTTGATCAGGCTCACAAGCAGAAGAACAAGATTGTGAAAGGTTCAGGTGGTGCTCACAGAAAACCCCATTGCTTTTCGACGATGGATGCTTTTGGGACCAGAGATGGCCAGGATGCTGAAGCAATTTGAAGAAGAATACCTTCCCGATGATGACACAGAGATCCCGGAGAACTTCCCTCACCATGAGCAGGGTCTCTCAACACAGAAGACCTTCCAGAGACAGGTTGCCAGCCTCTCTGATACGATCAGACGAATGGGCACTCCCTTCTTGGATGATTTCCCAGATATAGTAACTCTTGACAGTCGCAACTGTGCGGATAAATCAGTGGTAGCCGCATTGTGCACCTGAGAGGATACAGGCAAGAAACAGTACAAGGACTTCATCAAGAATGTGCTTGATGTGTGCAGCCACTCTATCCATGACCCAATAAAGAGAAATTCTCTAGCACTATTCAGGAAGCCTCAACGTAAGGCAACATCTAAGCAGGGGAAGAAAATCAAAGCGCTTCAGAACAATGTGGCACTCTGTGACCCAATCAACAAGAAGGAACTGTTTGACTTTTTGACTTCCAAGGTTGAAGAGTTCAACTGGCCACCAGCCAAAGCTGTATATGTCACATCAGGACAAGCTGGTGCCAGCCTCACCATGCCAAACTACAATCATGAGGTGGACACCAGGGTTGTGGTTCATGTGCTACATGCACTGAAACAGGGGAGAAAGACTATCCATGTGCATACTGTGGACACAGATGTTGTAGTCATCCTTGCTGGCACATTCCATGATCTGATTGCAACTCAACCTTTGGCTGACATCTGGGTGGCCTTTGGCATGAGGAAGAATTACAGGTTTACCACATCAATGCCATCTGCACAAGCCTAGGGCAGCCACAATCATGAGCATTACCCATGTTCCATGCATTTTCAGGTTGTGACACAACCTCTGCTTCAACGGTAAGGGCAAGAAGTCGGCCTGGCAGGCCTATGAAGACTTCAGAGAGACATTTGTGTATCTTGACGACCACCCTTTTCTAAAGCTAGAGAGACTGACTGTTATTGTGTATGACAAAACCAGCCCTTTGAGCTCTCTCAACGAGACAAGAAGGGAACTTTTCTGCCATAAAAATCTTGCAATGGACAAACTGCCACGTACCAAGGATGCGGCAGTGTATCAAGAAGGAATCTGGATGACCAGCACACACACACAGCTAGTGGTTCCATCTCCGCTGGACTTTGCCTGGACCAAGGTATCAGAGTCATGGGTACCAGTTTGGATGACAATTCCAGAGATTTACAGATCATGCAGTGAGCTTATCACATGCTCCTGCAAAGGAGACTGCTCCAACTGCAAATGCGGCAAAGCAAATCTAGACTGCTCAGCACTTTGCAAGTGCAAATGTAGTACTCAATAGAACATTGTAAACGGTATGTTACTTTAATAGACCATCACAGAACAATGCCACATACTTTATAAGAAACTGTGAGTTTTTTTACACAAATTATTCCAACTCAACTCCATGCAATGGCCTAGTCTCCATGGTGTGAGATAGTAAGGAAAATTGAGAACTACTTGGTGGCCTATGAATAAAGCATTGATGTTATTGGTTTGAAAATTGAGTTTTGTCTATACAATTCAAATGTAGTTATTCTAATAAATGCCCTGAACATTTTTAACTTCATCATGACTAGTACAAGGCCAGTTATTAAAATGCATGATTCACTATTACTCACTTTATTGGGTGATAACATTTCGCTTTCAACCAGAAGAGGTTGGATGTTATTGGAAATTGGAAATTTATTGGAATAATGATGGTATTTATATTATTTTTAAAAATGTATTGGTACTATTATAATGTCCAAAGTAACATTCAACTACCTAAAAATCACAAATTTGACAATCACCCTGGGCTTTTAATGACTCCCAAGACTCGAGAAAAATGATATTATGTCATAGATGTCGGCCATCTTGAATTCTGGTGTTTTACATGAAATCTGTTTTAAACTCCGCAGGGCTCCTAGGCTAACATTAATTAATAGGCCCTAAGGGAGCCTCGTACCAAATATAGTGCTTTTATCTGCCCAGTAACGGTAATCAATAAATATAACGCTATGCCACCTAACCTTGCCACACAGTAAGCGGGTCCTCAACTCATTCGGCCATCTTGCCCAGCTACCGGATGCGGTTCCCAAATCGGTAGAGCGCAGGCCTCCCAATGCACTTACATATACATACATACACAGGGTAGGTTCACCAACAATACAACACATAACTTGTAAATAATCCTGGTCATGACACCAGTGTTGTGAGGATGATGCAAATGGGAAATATTGAAACAATAAGTCTGTGGTTTAAAAATCAACCAGGCCAGCTTAGAAAGCATACCCAAATAACGTAAGTTTTGTAAATTCACTTGCACCGCTCGCAACATCAATGATGTATGGATTTAATAGGACAGACAACCAGGTCATGGCTATGGGCACTGACGCAGGTGCGGGCGTTGAAATGGACTCGAATTAATGTTGATTTAACAGCCAACCACTGCACTATTAACACTGACATGCCTCTCCCACATATCCCATTTATAACTCTGCCTTTAAAGGGGCAGTAACATAACCAACACAAATTTATTAATTTTATTCACAATTAGCATGACCAACTGTGACTAGTCGGCATTTGCATAGCATGAGACAACCTATCCCGTGGGAATTATTTAGAGCCCAATCATGGTATTGAGGTCTCTGTGTGAAATTTGTTAGGGCCTACTATTAGGGTCATTCAGCCTTAGCTGGATGTTAGAGTGGCGAAGACCTGAGAATACTTATAGACTTGGAATGCAGTGTAAATCCGACTATCGTTTACGATAAATTTTATGTGAAGCCTTTCGACTGCCTTATAACCTAAGCAAGTGCACATTTCCCTTCCCAGTGTGACGTCACAAAACTACACTACTAATAACCATTGGGTACTCAGTCTAAGGGTGCTGGACAGATTACTCAAATAAGGTATATGGTAGATTATAACAATCAACCTAATATATTTATCTCAGAAAATGACGAACTTAAAACCACCGGACTATGCAACTTTAAGATGTAGGCCTATTGAATATTCATGTAAGGAATAAGCCCAATTTCAGGTTACTACCTTTTATAAACCCACAAACACCGGACGCGGTGGCCGAATCGGTAGAGTGTAGGCTTCCCGTGTGGAAGGTCAGGAGTTCGAATCCCATCCGAGTCTAACCAATGACTTATAAAATTGATTCTTGTTGCTACCTAGCCTGGTGTTTAGCATTAATGGGATAGGGCAAGGATTGGTTAGCTCAGTATCAGGATAATGTGAGTGGGATATCAGGCCATGGTGCCAGCGGCCAGGTCTCCCAGTGAAGCAAAACTACAAAGTCGCCATGAGTGCGCACTGTTACAAGTTGGTACGCATCCTGATATGACCGTAGCTGTTGCTAGGATGTAAAACAACAACAAACAAACTTAAGTCCAGAAACAGATGGCCACTACCTGGGAGGGAGGTATTGATAGAATGGTGTAAACGGTTAAAGTTGCATAATCCAAAGATTTTGAGTTTAGGCCACGTAGGCCTATTACATGTATTTCTTTTTGTATTTCTGAAATCGATGTTTTAATTGGATTATACGGCTTTAATGTCTAATTGGATGTTAGCAAGTTGTCATCATACACAAAACAAAACGCTTAATCAAGTTGACACTGAAACTCGCATAGTTTAATGTATTATATTGATCATTATCATCAACTTTACTTCAGTTTGAGGTGACCTTTATTTTAAAGGGTCAACGTTGGAGCTCTTTGAAGTGATAAGACGTTAAATTAATTCTGGTGCACACACCGAAGTGGTGGATAGAGGTTGTGTTTACTCGTTTCAAGCATCAAGCATAGCATAGAAACAAGAAATTGCAATAAAAGATTTAGTGGGTTCATCTTTTCTTTGTGTGTGTGTGATGAATGTATTCACCCTGCCTATAATGGATAAGTGTTTTAACACCTGTTATCGCTGTTGGACAGGACTAGTCCAATTTGATTCAAATCTTTATAATTTTGTTTTAGTAATAATTTAGGTTTTCTTGTTTCTTGTTAATGGGTTGTAACTGTTTGTAGATTGAAAACAGTCCAACACCTGGTTTTTACCATACTTTGCATTACTCCATTTAACTATATTTTGTGTGTGTGCATAATTTCTATTGTAACTTGTGGATTTCAGTAGTTGCTAGTAAGGCCATTAGGTCTACTCATGCAGTTAAACATATATATTTTGATAGGTTTATATAGTTACTTCTTTGCATTGTACTAAAGAAATGTACATCATCAGCCAGCATTTTGCCTGTGAACATTGGCTTCATGCCATGCACCTACTCCTATAGGATTAGGCTGGTCATGATTTTGTAGTTAACCTGTTGTACTCCCATGAGTTGTTTTTCTAGGTTACATTATTTTTCAGTAGCTTCTATGTTTTCTGCATTTTTGTTGTTGGAGCTGGCAGTTTATTCCAGATATTGACACATATGTTAGCTACATTGCGATCATATGCACTGTATTTTGATTTTACCATAGCTAGTAATGGACCATTCTTGCTTCTTGTACACCTTATTTGTACCCTGTTTTTGTCAGTTCGTGATTTGTTGTACACATATCATCTTAGGATATGCAGGTATTGAATACCTCAGGGAGTTTGACGCCCCTGCCCTGCAGAGTTGTAAACCACTGCCTTGTGGTACAGATTCTTGACAGAAGCGAAGGCTAAGTGAGCAAACACTGAACAGAACCATGTCACTGTAGCAGCATCAAGGGCGGTTGATGTATGGAACTCCCAACATCTCCCAACCAGCCACTACAGGGACAAATAGTTTTGTGCCTGTTCATGTTCTTGCCGGTGTGAGACCTCTATTTTCTCCCCAAGAGAGTGCTGCTGGTAACTTGGAAAAACCAGCAGCACTTCAACACTTTTGCAGGCAGCTTTCATGAAATGAGAGCAGCAGTCAAGTAATGAAAGCAGTCTTTGTCGCATCGCAACCGACAGCATGATGATGATGATGATCTTAGGTGATCCTGTTGCCTGTTTGTGAGGAATTTTACTCCTGCTATCTTATGCAGCTCTTGTGATGGGTAGGCATATTCATTGTGGTCTATTTGTAAACCTTTGCAGTTTATGTAGTCACACCTTACTTCCTCCCATGAAGATTATATCCCCATAGTCGAAATATGATACCACCATAGATTTGAAGACCGTGATGACCATGCTTTATCTCATGTAATATGGATCTAGGATAATAGGCATATTTTGTGATTTATTTTCGGGATAATGCCCTCTATGCATTCATTATAATTGAGGTGTTTATTTAGGGTTAGTCCCAAGTACTTGTAGGTATCAACTTGTTCTAGTAGTTTTCCCTTTAGTTCATATGTTTAATTTTGATCAATATTTGTTTCTAAGTTTGATATGTATGATCACATCAATGTAAATATCTTGGTCTCCCCCCCCCCTTCTCTCAGAAATTGATGTTTTCATCAGATTATGCAGCTATATATTATGCAGCTTTAATGTCTAATTGTATGCTGCAAGATCTTATGCACAAGACAAAAATGTAATTAATTGAATACGTCGAAGTTCTGGGATTGACTATTTAGTGCACTAATAATACAATGTTATACTGGCTATCATCCCCACCTGGCACTCATATATGGCATATAAGGCTACACATGTTGCACAACAGTGGACGAGAGAGCAGGACAGGGAGGGAGGGTAGAGAGACAAACAGCCCAAATCTGACCGTTTCTTGCGATGGCTTTCTAGATTATTCTCATCGTTTATGACGCTGCTTCCCTATGTGAAAGTTATTTAAGCGATAAAATAATAAATAATGTGTTTAGTCAGCGACATTAGAAAGGATGCTGGTAATACTAGACTCATACAGCTGTCATGTGTTTAAACTTGTCAGGTACAATTCAGTAAACAAAGGTGACCATAATCGATTTAGATAAAAGATCCATCCCGTACTTGCAGTACAGGGGTGAAAATCAACCCATTAGAAAAGCTGGCAAAGAATTTTGACATGCTGGGGAAATTAACTGAGCCGGTAAATTCTTAATTTAAGAAGCACAATATATTCTTTATGTACGTCTTCATATTTACCCGCTACTTTTGAGTTGGAAAATATAATAAAACATATAATTTAATGCAATTTAAAAGTGAAATCGACTGCGTTCTCTGGCCGCCATCTTGTCTTTTTGCATTCTCTCCCATTTCCCCAACTCTGTGCCAATATAAGTACCCATTTGACACTGGTGCCAGGCATTCTACTTCTTGTTCCATACTAAAGCTATTTTCGCCTGTATTTAGATTACGTTGTCGTTCACCCCTGTACTGGAAGTACGGGGTGAATCTTTTATCTATAATCGAGTATGACCCGAAGGTGTTGGTTGCTGAGGTCTAAATCCCAGGCTGATCATTCATTGATATTAATGTAATCAAGGGAAATAATTGACACATACATAGTGAAGGGAAAATATATGAAATGAAAACATAACATGACAAATTAATTTTGCCATGCATGTATAAATGCTGAACACTAATAGTACCTGAATGCCTACAACAGTGACATGTTCAATTAAATTAACTTAGTATTCCTTCTGTGCAGCAATAAATGCTTACTGAAAGCACTAAGATCTACGTTGGATATGTATTATCAAATCTAGGTAAGTGCTCGGGGTTAGAAGATGTGATGCCTTCATCGGAATATGCTGCTGTTATACCTCATTTGGTGTGGTTATAGTCACATGTTAAGTGTAATATTCATATAGTGGTATTCGAAGACCTATTTCTGCCACATCCTCTTTCAGTTCTTTGAATCTACAGTGAAACCTCTCTAAATCGACCGACCTTGGGACCGATCTTAAGTAGTCCATTTAGGGAGGTGGTCGGTTTAGGGAGTTAGAATATAGTAACAATGATATTGTTGGCACCCAAATAAAGCGATCGATATAGGGGAGTGGTCGATCTGTTGAGGTGGTCGGTTAGGGAGGTTTTACTGTAATGTAAATATACATCCACCGTAAGTATATTATATGTGTCATGGGAGTGATGAAAATGGGAAATATTGTGCCTAGAGCGAGAATCGAACCCACATCTCTTGCATTCCAGAAATTGTAAGCCTTTTAAATAGTGATTTAATGCTTACAATTACATACATATAGGCAATGCATTGACACATACACATGGTAGGTTCAATAACCATACCACGCATTGCTTGTACAGGATCCTGGTCATGGAAACTAGTGTCGTGGGATTAATGTAAATGGGAAATATTGTGCCTAGAGCAGGAATCGAACCCAAATCTCTTGCATTCTGGGCCAGTGTGCTAACAATTAACTCCCTAGGCTCCCTGCTGTCACCACGTTACCCACACCTACCTGTCTATGCGGCTCCTTAACTGATAGGTTAGTACAGACTACTACATATGTATGTCCAATTGTTTTAAGCTACCACCAGTGTTATTACTGGCAACGTGCCAATTTTCTCCTGCAATACACAGTAGACATTGGCCGTTACACCTGTTGAAATAACATCCAAGTGCATGTTCTACCGCTGACCTGAATCTTATTTATTAAGTCATTTATTAAACCATTTATTACAGGGGGAAAAGTCAGTTTGTTACAATCTGATCTTCCATGTATCTGCAACCAACTCGCAGGATAAGATGACTGCAATTTTAGTTAATAGTTAATGTAAGTAAATGTAACATTGTTTCTGTCATTTACATCCTCATTGAATTCACCCATTAGTTGTAGGCTTATCTCCGTTATGTCTATAACCCAAGCCAGTGTTGCTTGATGCTTTTAAGTCCAGTGTTGTAGCTAGGTTGCTGCTATGTGCCTTATGAACATTCCGGGTAAGGCCTAACAAAAAAGTGTTTCCAGTTGTGTGATAAATCATGCAAAAATTTGCCAACCATAATTTTGCTGTGATGAAATTATTTAATCTTTTGAAATAAGCCCTTTCAGACCATCACAGATACATGGTCATAGAGAGTCCATAGCTTGTATTCCAGTTGAATGACATCTTTTTTCGGCAGCGAGACGCTGGTTTTCCGGCCTTAACAATTATAGTGCATATGAACTATTTATGGATGAGATGATGAGATGGTATGAACAATATAGACAATAGTAGGTTAAAATCAGGCATTACAAATATAGTGGGGAACTTATTTTGCACATGTACACTGGAGAATAGCCATTTACCTTTAGACTATATCAGTGATTTGATGATAATACCTGTGAGGAAACATTAATATAATGGGCATGACTTGCTGATACAGGTAGTCATGGATTTTGGATTATGCAAATAATGGTTGGACGACTCATTTAAATTGTCTTGGTCAACTATAGCTTTGTCGGTAGTATATGTTTTATTGGTTTAGTCAGGTGTTATAGGCTGGTAGGTATACTTTGGTAGTTGTTATTTCTTTTACTCCTTTTGCCAGGGGGGATTTCAGAGAGGGAGAGGGAAGGGAGTGGTTTGGGACTATGTATTTATTTCGGTTCTCATCTTTTGTGGTCTATCCAGGTAGGTTTATTAATGTATGTCTATGTTGGGTACTCAACCTTTAATCTAGATTTAAATTGCAGGTAGTTTGCTACATTCCTGGTTTTGGCAGAGAGTTTGTTCCAGAGTTGGCTTCCCTGATAAATAGGCGCTCTTTTGATTTTGTTAATCCTTGGATAGGGAATTTCCAAGAGGTTGCCATCTGCTTCCCTAGTATTGTGAATACTTGTGTCGGTATATATTGTGTCTTGGGCTCTATTGTACATGAGTCCTAAGAGATGCCTTTTGTGCCTTATCTCTAGTTTGTACATTCCAGCTTTAGCATGTAATTCTTCTGTGTGTAGATTTTGGCCTTTGTAAACTGTCCTGAGTGCCCTATTTTGTACTGTTTGAAGCTTTGCTTGTTGATATTTTGTGAGTAGTTCATATATTAGGTCATTATAATCAATTATTGAGAGGATCATTGTTTTCTACATAAGAAGAGCTGTTTTTTTACTTATAAAACCCCTGAATTTTTTTAAGGTGTTCAGTTTCCTTGCCAGTGACTGATTTAATCTACTTAGTTGTTTATTCCCATTTAGAGTTGCATCCAGTTCAGTTCCCAAATATTTGTAGGTCTCTACCTCCCTTAGTGTTTTATTCCCAATCTTTATTTGTACTTCTGGGGCTTTGTCCTTCTTGTTTTTGGTGCCATAGATAACATATTCAGTTTTGATTATATTGAGAGTTAATTTGTTTTCTTTGCACCATATATTTATTATGGCCAAATTTTCATTTGTCAATTCTGCTGCTTTGACTAAGTTACTGTTTGATACCAGTTGGACCGCTTCATCAGCAAATAAAATGCATTTTGTTTGCCTCCGTGTTTGGGGTAAGTCATTTATGAACAGGAGGAATACAAAGGGGCCCAGTGTTGATCCATGTGGTATCCCAGTTATACTTGTCTTAAGTTTGACTCAATGCCATTTAGTTTGGTACTTTGCTTTCGATTGGAAAGATAGTTTGTCAGAAAGGCTACTGTTTTTGGACCCAACCCACTCTTGACAACTTTCTGCAACAGGATTTTATAATCTATAGTGTCAAATGCTTTTCTAAAATCAATATATACTGCTATGGTAAGTTTGCCAGAATCCATCGCACTGAGAAGCACATCAAGGAGTGTTGAGAGTGCTTTGGTTGTGGACCTGCTTTTCCTGAAGCTAGGTGATTTGTTGCTTAAAAAAATGTTTTTATTTGATCATGAATGAGTTGCCCAACTATTTTACCAGTTATGGGTAGAAGAGAAATTGGTCTGAGGTCATTGCTTGTATTAGGGTTGCTGATTTTTGGGACAGGTACAACTGTAGCAATTTTCCAATCATCTGGGAAGATACCTGTTTCAATTGATAGGTTTACTATATGGGTGAATTCTTTGATTAATATAGTTATTGCATCAATTAGTATCCTTGAGCTGAGATCTTTAAGTTCTGATGATTTGTATTCAGACAAACCCTTCATCTTTTTAAGTACTTCTTCCTTAGTCACTGGCCTTATGTCATATGTGACTACATTTGGCTTTACCATGTTAACTTTATCTTTTTCTGGTATATTGTCTAGTTTATCAGCTACCTTCTCCCCTATCTCTATGAAGTAGTTATTTATCTTTTCAGGTGTTTCTTGGGTTGTTAATTTGTCCCCTATTAACTCATCCACTAAGCTAGAGATAGTTGGGGTGGTTTCCGGGGCTATGCTCTGTATGACTCTCCAAAATCTCTTGGCATCTTCTTAATTTGTAGGACTTCAGACTGTATGTACCTAGCTTTTGCATACCTGACTGCAGAATTGGCTCTATTCTTGATTTGGGTTGCTAAGAATTTGTCTTCGGGTAGATTTGTTTGCTCTGATTTTCCTTTAAAGTAGTCTCTATCTTTTAGTAACTCAAGAATTTCATTGTTAAGCCATTCTGATCGACTGTCTTTCACATAGTATTTTCTGAGTGGTGCATGTTGGTCTGCTGCTTTAGTATTTGGATTCTGGTTGGCAAAGAGTGGTTCAGTATTTTCTTCTAGTATGGTTTCACTAAATTTCTCTATTTTATAGTTCCTATAGCTTCTTCCCCAAAATCCTATTAATTTCCTATCACCTTTAGTTATTTTCCTTAATTAATTTGTACATTTAAGCCAAAAGAAGCTGGGGTAATGAAACCCTTGTGGAACTCCATAATACTCCCACGGATAGACTACTGTTCCCAACTGTGGATACCGACTTCTAAAGGACAGCTGACAAAGCTAGAGTCACTGCAACGCAGCTTCACATCATATATCGAAGACACCAAGAGCCTGGATTACTGGGACAAACTAAAATTCCTTAAGATCTATCTACTCCATTGAACGTTGATGTGAGAGATATCAAATTATATACACCTGGAAAATGATTGAAGGCAAAGTACTGAACTATGGCATAACAATGTATCATTCAAAAGATATGGTAGACTTGGTAAGGTACCAGCAATAAATACAAAAGGCTCACAATCAGCAAGAACACTGCGGGAAGGAAGTCTTTCTGTCCGAGGAGTACAGCTCTTCAATACAATGCCAGCTTACATTAGAAACCAATCAAACTGCAGTGTACATTCAAAAGGCAGCTTGACATGGTGTTAACAACAATACCAGATGAACCACAGATTCCAGGATACACCCAGCTAACGCCAGCAGATTCAAACTCATTACTGCACATGACAAAACTGAACAGAACATCCTCACCACATGTGCTGGGCACTGATGGTGGAGTCTCCGACTTGGCCTGAGCATATAGCTCAAACACTCTAATCTAATCTAATCTTATAGCTCCAATGACAACTTTCTGACAAATTACATGGGTTGTGGCTTTTGTTTATGCCAAATTACATCACGGTCGAGGGATTCATGGTAAAAGTAAAATCTTGTTTTAAAAGAATTCCCACCTATCAATCATACATTGTTGCTTGTCTGCAACCGGAAACAAATTTCTTAGGCCTAAATATAATTTCACTGAAGTCTATTTCTACTGAAACCCATTGGTCTCTCTTCGGGTACTCAATGCTTTGTGTGTCCAAATTCATCTTTTGGTTCAATTTCTCGTCCTTCTATTTTAATATGGCTGGTGGGTAGTTATATTAATATATACCTGCATGAGAGGAGGGAGGGAGGGAGGGAGGGAGAGATGGAGGGATGGAATGAGGGAAGTCGCGAGGTATGCAGGGAGGGAAGGAGGAAGGGAGGAAGACATGCTAGGTGTGGATGTGGGGGGATGAGCGGGGAGGGGGTGAAGCATACTGAAGTAATGCAGAACATTGACGCTGTAATTAAACATGCAGGCTAGCTGCTGACACAGCTCAGGTTTAATACTGTAGTAGTCTGCACTGATCTCTCAGGCAAGGAGCAACACAAATAGCAAGAGGTGTCAGTTCGAATCCTGCTATAGGCGCAATATTTCCCATTTTCATCACCACCACGACAATGCCATACATTATTAAATAATATATAGCATCTTGGTCATAGCACCAGTCTCACGATGGTGGTTGTGGTGGGGTTGCAACAAACATGAAAATCATGCCTTGTGCGGGACTCGAACCCACACGTCTGCCATTCCGGGGATGATGGTCTTAATATTTATAGTCTATCTAGACAATCACTCTATGCGCATCTATTTGTGTAAGTGTTGTTTCACCTAGTGAGGTGAGTACAACTTACTACACAATCAAAGGTGATGTAGTCAAGATATACATTTATGCGCCTACTTGTAATATGTCGGGATTCGGCCGTCGGAACCCCACACATTACTACTCTCCACAGGTGTGGTCTGACAATTGTCTGACAGTTCCTACCTGCCGTTACTCTCAACAACTCATAAGGAAGAAAGGAAGACAAGTCGCACAAGATTGACAGTGAAGAGGTTGTGCTTTATTGGCATCAACCCCTGTTCACCTACTGGCGACCTATCACCCTCACTCCTTACCAACTGCCCACACAGATCCTCATCACTCCTACTTGTGTATATCAGAAGCAGTGGCTACAATCCCTTGAACCTGGGTCCAATGGTTGTTGCACATAGCTCAGTGTCTTTTGGAATAGATGTTGCTAGTTCAAGTGTAGAGAGTGGAGTGTCTCTTGTTAGAGAGCCTAGCCAAGAGTGCCTAGAGTGGGATATGTGTGTGAGGTATAAGGAATGCAGGTGACTGGGCTCACACAGCCAGCCAATCAGCCACCCTCTACAGCCTGGGTGTCAACGCCCTAATAGGGCACAGCTGTCACTCAACAGCCAGCTGCAGGTGGTGTCCATAATGTATGCAGGATGGCTGGGTGTGCTTGTCCATTGGCCCCGTGGTAACAGGTAGTTGCAGACAGTTACAACAAACATATATCAATACTTCTCTCCCTCAATGCACTCTCTCTGGTGCATGAAGGGAACAGTTAAATAATTATTAACAGTCTCTTAAGTATGAACATCACATCACAATCTCGGTCGCTATGTGTTATCACATTTCCACATAGGTGAGTATGTCACAAAGCGAGTGGGGCACCCATTGCTTCTCTGTTACATAATCCTGGTCCCCACTCCGTCGCCCGAGAATAATAATGTTCTTTGCCAATATATAAATCCCAACCAAAAATCCGTATATTTTTACATACTGATGCACCTACCCATAACCCGCTCATACACCTACCGACACACCAACTCATACACCTATGCATACACCGACACATACACAATCACCTACCCATACACCTACTCATGCACTTACCCATACACCTACACCTACACATACCATACACCTAACCATGCACATACACATTCACCTAATCATGCACATACCCATAATCTACTCATGCATATACCCGTACACCTACTCATGCACATACCCATACACCTACTCATACAGCTACACATTCACCCACCAATATGCCTACCCATACAACCACTCATAGCCATGCACCTCAGTACACATGCACCTACACATACCCATACACATACCCATGCCCATGAACCTACTCACACACAAAACTACCCATACACTTACCCCTACACATATCCATACACCTACTCATACACATTCACCTACCCATGCATATACTCATACACATACCCACCCATACACCTACCAATGCACCTACCCATACATATACCCATGCACCTACTCATACACCTACTTCTACACACATAGTGAACACCCTTCATCGCCGTTACCTCTTATACCCCTGTCACACTACGACGTAATGAGCGAACGTGAGCCTAACGTGGTGATATTTCGTCATTACGTTGATGTACGTTGGATTACGTTATGATGACGTCATAATGACGTTAGACTGACGTCGAGCTACGTCACATTACGTCGTGTTACGTCGAGTTACGTCGATGTTTTGGACATGTTCAAAAGTTTTGACGTAGGTCGAACGTAAGGGTTTACGTTCGCCGTACATTCTGTTCACGTTCAGCGAACGTCAATGACGTTAAACGGACGTTAGGCAAACGTTCCTCACTACGTTCCACTACGTTCCACTCGTTGACCCACATTAAAACCAGTGGAAACGTCCATGCGGCGTAATGGGAAAGTCAGGAGAACGTCAGGAGAACGTCAGGAGAACGTCAGGAGAACGTGCATTCGACGTACGTTCAACGTCTCATGACATAGCTAACGTCACGTAACGTTCTTCTGGCGATGGAATAACGTTCATAATGTTCCATGAGCATCATTACGTTGACCTCTCTCGTTGAATGACGGTATCACTACGCTTTACCGACGTTACGCTCTCGTCCAGTACGCTGCATCCACGTTCAACTTGTGCCGAAATTTGCATACTACGCCGAGAAGTTCAACGTTCTTCACGTTCTCCCTACGTCGACGTCGTTACGTCGTAGTGTGACAGGGCCATAAGCTCCTTCGCCATATGTTCATTGATTTCGCATATTGCAACGTTGATTGAACGTGACTGGACACATTAATTTGCACCTTCCCTTCGCGGCAGTGGCATTGGCTATTGCAACTCGATTATGCCAAAATAGGTTGCCTTATGAATGATCAGGAACCTCCAAGAATGGCCTCCAACACACATACATATATATATATATTTATTAAGCATATAATTGAAGGGTTCAGGTGCAAGACCACGTAACCAACGCCAATATATATATTTATTTATTTAGAGCACGGGGTCCCCTTGGTTGCGGAGTCTAATTGGGAACAATTGGTCTAATTGGTTTAAAACCGCCCCCCCCCCGTAGTTAATATAGCTGCAACAAAAAGGATCAATTTCCCACCAACTTACTGACAGATTGAAAATGCGAAAATAAAGCTATCATTTAAACATTTCTTTTTCACTGCGATGCCAACATTATAGATTCAGATGCAACAAAGATGGCATTTAAAAACAGCTTTACTGGAATCATCAATTCCAATTCCCCCTGAGCAAAGCAAACGTGGATAGATTGACAGATGGATGGATGGATAGATAGAAAGACAGATGGACAGAAATATGGACAGACGGATAGATAGGTAGACAGATATATCATCATCATCATCATGCTGTCAGTTGCGATGCGACAAAGACTGCTTTCATTACTTGACTGCCGCTCTTCATTTAGCACATTTCATGAAAGCTGCCTGAGAAAGTGTTGAAGTGTGGCTGGCTTTTGCAAGTTACCAGCAGCACTCTCTCGAGGAGCAAATAGAGGTTTCACACCGGCAAGAACATGTCAAGACAGGCGCAAAACTATTTGTCCCTGTAGTGGCTGGTCGGGAGATGTTGGGAGTTCCATACATCAACCGCCCTTAATGCTGCCACAGTGACATGGTTTTCTGTTTAGGGTTTGCTCCCTTAGCCTTCGGTTCTGTCAAGAACCTGTACCACAAGGCAGTGGTTTACAACTCTGCAGGGCAGGGCGTCAAACTCCCTGAGGTAGTGCAATACCTGCAATACCTGCATACCTAGATATATGTAGATGGATAGATAGATAGATAGACAAACAGACATATATACATATGCATAGATAGACAGGAATATGGATAGCTAGATGGACGTACGGATAGACAGATAGACATACATACATATTCATAGCTAGGTAGGTAGGCACGCAAGCAGACAGATTGACAGACAGATTGACAGACAGATTGACAGACCAATTGACAGATAGATAGATAGGTTGGGAAATCACAAGAGGCAGTCTCCCGCAATGGTTCTATTCACGCCTCTACACTGCGTAATGGCCGGTGCACACCTACCGTTTTTCCGCACCCACCTACTGTATACGATCTAAAACTGCCCAAAAATCGCTAGGTGTGCGCCCCCCGCGCACACCTACCGATTGCGATTCGCGCATAAAACTCAGTTTTTAGTGCTAAAAGCAGCCGTTTACGATTGCGATTCGCGATTCGAAAAACGAATCGGCCCGTTTTCAGTTTTAAGCGGGTCGGGTCGAGTCGCGAGTTTTAGTGCGCAAATCGTAAACGGTAGGTGTGCACCGGCCATTAGTCCCAGTTGGGAGTGACAACAAGGGCTGATATAGCTGACCATTGGACCCGCCCTGCATCATTTGATACTCTATAAACTCGAGGCCTCTCACGTTCCAAAGTTACTGCCACAGCCATGCCTGTTTAGATTAAAGTCTGTACACAACACTCTGTACACGTTCCCCTCTATACTCATTCAGTTAAAGCCGCAAAATTTGATCATTTTAATATAATTTGTATATAGTTTCCACCATATCATTTATATAAATATATTAGGTTGATATAAGTAATTTGTTTAGATTGAAGTCTGTACACGTTCCCCTATAAATTCATCAAGTTAAAGCTGCATAGTTAGATTTCTTTTTAATAGTTTCCACCTTACCGTTTATATAAATACGTTATGTTGATTATTATAATCTAATTTAGTCTAGATTGAAGTGACTTATACTTTAAAGGTTTAACATTGGATATATCTGAAGTAAAAAAACAACACACACACACACACACCAGTGCACAATATTAAATTTGGTGTGCACACCGAAATGATAGACACATTTAACGTTGACACCACTCGTCCTATGCTCACACATATGTATCTTTACAGGGACATATCTGATTATAGGTAAAACATTCAATTCCAGATTTGTTGTAACAATCTATTTTGTATAAATATGAACTTTAATTTAATGTAACATTGTTTTCTCGGCTGGTAGATCACCCATTGGGAAGCCATACATTGACCTCACTACATGAGGTCAATGTATGGCTTCCCACATGCATGCGCTCATGTTTAATGAGTGCACCTATGTTGTTGTTGTTGTTGAAGATTTATACTGCCTATCATGGATAAGCCTGAATAGGCTTGTTTTCACCATTAGACAGTTTGTCGATAGAAAGCCCGAGTCTACACTTTTACCGACTCAAGGGATTTTTAACCTCCCACACCACATAGACATGGTATGAGAGTGTGTCTATGTTGAACATGGAGGCGCTAACCTATGGAAGTGTTTTGGTGTTGGGAAATCTGATACTTTTATCGGACTGTGCAGGTTTGAGTATGACTCTAGACTGAATGCCACCTGTTGTGATTCGATCACCATGCTGCATGTGCATATGGTGACCACGGAGAGAGGAGATCGACGGGGGGGGGGGTGAGAATGGGGGGGAGGGCCATATTAGGAACGCCCACTCACAGAGCACGGCGTGCTGTTTTTGTCTGTACAGCCAGGGGCGTAGCTAGACCTTTAACGATGTGTTCTCCTAATTTCGGCAGGGGGTTTAGGGGGCCGCTTAAGCTTAAGCTAGCGGATTTTACACATTTTAGACTTGAGTTTTCAACACTCCGGACTACTACATGCGTTCTCTCTCTCTCTCTTTATTATTTTTTAATTAAATTCTTTTTTGACAAAACGATGTGGACGTTTTTGGTGTACGCGCATATGCCTAGCTACGCCCCTGACAGCATAATGGAGATGTGGGAGGGGTGGGAGGGGTAGGAGGGAAGGCAGCGATGAGAGGAAGGAGAGAGAGTAGGGCGGGGCCGGTAAGAGATGTGGAACGATGCGTGAGGGGGTGAGCAGAGGGAAGGAGTGGGAGGCAGGGAGGCGTAAGATTGTTTGTTTGTTGGTGTTTTACGTCCTGGCAACATCTAAGGTCATATCAGGACGCGTACCGACTTGTGACAGTGCGCACTCATGGCGACTTTATAGTGCTGCCCCACTGGGAGACCAGGCCACCAGCACCATGACCTGATATCCCACTCAGTCACATTATCCTGACACTGAACCAACCAGTCCTTGCCCTATCCTAATAATGTTGAGCGCCTGGCGAGGAAGCGACAAGTATCAATTCTTAAGTCATTGGTTTGACTCGACCAGGGTTCGAATCCACGATCCCATGGTCTACCAGCATGGGAGACGGACGCTCTCACTCATTTAGAAATCCCGTCTGGTCTCCACGGAGAGAGGAGACCGACGGGCGGTGAGGGGGGGGGGGCGATATTAGGAACGCCCACTCGCAGAGCACGGCGTGCTATTTTTGTCTTACAGCATAATGGAGGCGTGGGAGGGGTGGGAGGGAAGGCAGCGATGGGAGGAAGGAGAGAGTAGGGCGGGGCCGGTAAGAGATGTGGAACGATACGTAAGGGGGTGAGCGGAGGGAAGGAGTGGGAGGCAGGGAGGGGTAAGATTGTTTGTTTGTTGTTGGTTTACGTCCTAGCAACATCTAAGGTCATATCAGGACGGGTACCGACTTGTGACAGTGCGCACTCATGGCGACTTTATAGTGCTGCCCCACTGGGAGACCAGGCCACCAGCACCATGACCTGATATCCCACTCAGTCACATTATCCTGACACTAAGCCAACCAGTCCTTGCCCTATCCTAATAATGTTGAGCACCTGGCGAGGAAGCGACAAGTATCAATTCTTAAGTCATTGGTTTGACTCGACCAGGGTTCGAATCCACGATCCCATGGTCTACCAGCACGGGATACGGACGCTCTCACTCATTTGGAAATCCCGTCTGGTCTCCACGGAGAGAGGAGACCGATGGGCGGTGAGGGGGGGGGGCCATATTAGGAATGCCCACTCGCAGAGCACGGCGTGCTATGTTTGTCTTACACTAGTTACAGCATAATGGAGGCGTGGGAGGGGTAGGAGGGAAGGCAGCGATGAGAGGAAGGAGAGAGTAGGCCGGGGCCGGTAAGAGATGTGGAACGATGCGTGAGGGGGTGAGCGGAGGGAAGGAGTGGGAGGCAGGGAGGGGTAAGATTGTTTGTTTGTTGTTGTTTTACGTCCTAGCAACATCTAAGGTCATATCAGGACGGGTACCGACTTGTGACAGTCCGCACTCATGGCGACTTTATAGTGTTGTCCCACTGGGAGACCAGGCCACCAGCACCATGACCTGATATCCCACTCAGTCACATTATCCTGACACTGAGCCAACCAGTCCTTGCCCTATCCTAATAATGTTGAGCACCTGGCGAGGAAGCGACAACTATCAATTTTTAAGTCATTGGTTTGACTCGACCAGGATTCGAACCCACCATCCCATGGTCTACCAACACGGGAGACGGACGCTCTAGCTCATTCGGCCATCCTGTCTGGTTTGTTTGTTGGTGGAGTGGGAGGCAGGGAGGGGTAAGATTGTTTGTTTGTTGTTGTTTTACGTCCTAGCAACATCTAAGGTCATATCAGGACGGGTACCGACTTCTGACAGTCCGCACTCATGGCGACTTTATAGTGTTGTCCCACTGGGAGACCAGGCCACCAGCACCAGGACCTGATATCCCACTCAGTCACATTATCCTGACACTGAGCCAACCAGTCCTTGCCCTATCCTAATAATGTTGAGCACCTGGCGAGGAAGCGACAACTATCAATTTTTAAGTCATTGGTTTGACTCGACCAGGATTCGAACCCACCATCCCATGGTCTACCAACACGGGAGACGGACGCTCTAACTCATTCGGCCATCCTGTCTGGTTTGGGAGGGAGGGGTAAGAGGTGTCGAAAGAGAGATGGGAGAGGCGGAAGTGAAAGAGGAAGGAGGACGGGGGAGGGGGGAGGGGGGAGGTGGCAGTAAAAGGTGTGGACAGATTGGGGAGGGGGAGAGGAGGAGGATGAGAGGAAGGGGAGGGGCAGTAAAAGGTGTGGAAAGATGGGGGAGGGGTGGAAGAGGATGAGAGAGGGAGCGGAGGCGGTAAGAGGTGTGGAAAGAAAGGGGTGGGACTGAGAGAGGAATGAGGGGGAGGGGCGGTAAGAGGTGTGGAAAGATGGGGGGACAGGAAGGAGAGGGGAGGTAAAAGGTGTGGAAAGATGGGGGGCTGAGTGCGAGAGGAAGGAGAGGGGGCGGTAAGAGGTGTGGATAGATGGGGGGCTGAGTGCGAGAGGAAGGAGAGGGGAGGTAAGAGGTGTGGAAAGATGGGGGGCTGAGTGCGAGAGGAAGGAGAGGGGGCGGTAAGAGGTGTGGATAGATGGGGGGCTGAGTGCGAGAGGAAGGAGAGGGGAGGTAAGAGGTGTGGATAGATGGGGGATGGAGTGCGAGAGGAAGGAGAGGGGGCGGTAAGAGGTGTGAATAGATGGGGGGCTGAGTGCGAGAGGAAGGAGAGGGGGGCGGTAAGAGGTGTGGATAGAAGGGGGCTCAGTGCGAGAGGAAGGAGAGGGGGCGGTAAGAGGTGTGAATAGATGGGGGGGGGGGGGCTGAGTGCGAGAGGAAGGAGAGGGGGCGGTAAGAGGTGTGAATAGATGGGAGGCTGATTGTGAGAGGAAGGAGAGGGGAGGTAAGAGGTGTGGATAGATGGGGGATGGAGTGCGAGAGGAAGGAGAGGGGGCGGTAAGAGGTGTGAATAGATGGGGGGCTGAGTGAGAGAGGAAGGAGAGGGGAGGTAAGAGGTGTGGATAGATGGAGGGCTGAGTGCGAGAGGAAGGAGAGGGGAGGTAAGAGGTGTGGATAGATGGGGGATGGAGTGCGAGAGGAAGGAGAGGGGGCGGTAAGAGGTGTGAATAGATGGGGGGCTGAGTGTGAGAGGAAGGAGAGGGGAGGTAAGAGGTGTGGATAGATAGGGGGCTGAGTGAGAGAGGAAGGAGAGGGGGAGGTAAGAGGTGTGGATAGATGGGGGGCTGAGTGCGAGAGGAAGGAGAGGGGAGGTAAGAGGTGTGGATAGATGGGGGATGGAGTGCGAGAGGAAGGAGAGGGGGCGGTAAGAGGTGTGAATAGATGGGGGGCTGAGTGCGAGAGGAAGGAGAGGGGGCGGTAAGAGGTGTGGATAGATGGGGGGCTCAGTGCGAGAGGAAGGAGAGGGGGTGGTAAGAGGTGTGAATAGATGGGGGGCTCAGTGCGAGAGGAAGGAGAGGGGAGGTAGGATAAGCAACAGTGGGGCGTAATGGTGCATGGAAGGAAAGGGCAGTAGATGGGTGATGATCAAATGATTGAGCGGCCATATTGCTAGCTCAGGCTAGAAGCTGATATTGTGTTGTATAATTTATTTTGCGAGTATTATTTTAGGACGAAGGTGGGTATTATCCATTGCTGGGATAATACCTATTATAGTTCATAGGAAGTGTATTTACATTAGAGGGATGGGACGTAGCTCAGGCGGTAAAGTGTCCACCTGTGAAGGTGGGTATTATCCATGGTCCGGATAATACCTATTATAGTTCATAGGACTGTATTTACATTAGCGGGACGGGACGTAGCTCAGGCGGTAGATTGTCCACCTGTGAAGGTGTCGGTCATCCTATTGATCCTTCATTTGCAGTTTGGGCTATTTTCCGTTCCAACCAGTGGTCCAGAACTGGTTCATCAAAGATGGTGGCATGTGCTGTCCTGTCTGTGGGAAAGTGTATGTAAAAGACCCCTTGGTTATCAGAAATGATAGCCTATGTGGTGGCAGCGGGTTTTCTCCAAAGAAATATGTCAGAATTACCATATGTTTGACATTCAATAGCCGATGATAAGAATTAATGTGCTCTATAGGCATCATTAAATAAAACAAGCTTTACTTTTTGTATTTACATAAGCTATGAATTATTGGGAAATGCAATTCTGCACTATGGTTGTCAGCACATTACTCAAATCTATGTGATGGTTACACAAGTATCCAACTGTACTACTTAATGTACCTTACTCACATCTATGTTATGTTTACTTCTGCTGTCTTCTTTTGCTCCCTCCCACCCTGTGTGGTGAAGTAGTAATGTTGAATAACTTGCCCTGGTCCAATGCCTGGCTGAGGTCACTTGGCCCCGGGGAGCGCGCAGTACGCACACACCACTTTTGTGCTGCTGCTCACCACTCACAATTCAAACTTTGATTTTAAATAAATGTAGGGCCTTTTCATAGGTGCCAGCCAGAGAACTTCTCATCCAAACCATGCCTTGTCTTGTTTCTGTTAAGTAGGATTTAAATAATATTACTGAAACATGGGATGTGCATCCAGAACAGGATGAGTGCATGGGATGAAGAGGAAGTGGTGCAAGCAGCTGAGCCGGCTGATGTAAGGAGATGGAGTGGGGGAGGAATGGAGGGAGGAAGGAAGGTGATGGAAGGGGATTGGATAGGATGTGGTGCATGGGAATTGGAGTGAAAGGGCGAGAGTGAAGATAAAAAGTGAGTGAGAGATCTACATTGGAAACTCGGAGAGGAAGAGATGGACGGAGAGGGGAGGGAGAAGGGGAAGGTGGAGATGGCAAGGGTGAGAGATGAGATAGAGAAGTGAGAGGGAAGAGAGGAGGGAGTAAGGCAGTGATATAAGTGGAAGAGGTGAGAGAGAGAGAGGAGTGAGAAGGAAGACAGACACCCTAAAAAAATCCTGTTTATTACACTAAGTCAAACATTTAGGTGGAATGGAGGGGTGGATGTCAGTGTAGCACAGACACACGTGGCCATCTGAGTTGTAGTGACCTGGCTGCCTGCATTCGAGCAGTTGACCAGGAGGCTCAATCTAATTCGGAATACCCGTATTGAAGGAGGCAAGGGACCAATTAAAGTAAGGAGCGAAGAATTGGAAATCGGGCAAGTGGGAAGAAGGGAGTGGGTGAGTAGTGAGGGTGTATTTACAGAGAAAGGGCAAGCAGGGTTCTTGATCATGGGGAGAGGGAATGGATGGAGGGGTGGCGGGAGGGCGGGAGGAGGAGGGTGAACGATGGAGGGAGGTGGGAAGGATGGTGGGAGGAGGAAGGGATGGCGGGAGGCAGGGAAGGGGGATGGACGGAGGGGGGTGTTGGCGGGAAGGGTGTGGTAAGGAGAGAAGGGGGATGGTGAATGAGAGAGGGAAGGAATGGGGGATGGAGGGAAGAAAGAGAGATGGAGGGAAGGGGAATGGTGAGGGAGAAAGGGAAGGGGGATGGTCATAGAGAGAGGGAATGGAGGGGGGACATTTAGGAAGGGGGGAAGGGTGAAACTGGGGGATGGAGGGAGGAGGGGTGGATAGAGGGAAGGATGGCGGGAGGACCGAGCGAACGAGGAATGGCGAGGGATTGGTTGTGTGAAAGGAGTGGAGGATACACCCAATATATGTGTGTGTCTTTTGGTCGGAGGGAGGGTGGGTGAAAACAGGACGGAAGAAAAGGACAAGTAGAATAGACCCTAATGTAGAGCAGTTGCACAACACCAGAACCCACACGCCTTTAATAATTGGCCTGCCACACTCTCCGAACATTGCACCGGGCGGTGCAGCCCCCCCCCCCCCCCCCCCTAACGGTAAGTCCCCCCCCCCCGCCACACACAGTAAGCCCCCCCCCCACACACACACAGAAACCTCCACTGACCCCCCCCCCCCCCCCCCACACACACACACACGCACTCACCCCCGCTTCGATAGACGACTCTGCTTGGAGCTAGAGCTGCTCTCATTTCCCCGTTCGAGTTTATGTCTGACGTCACACCGCTCTCGTGACGTCACGACGCACGTGGGCGGGAGGTGAGGGGCGGGGTGGGGTGTGAGGGGTGCGTGGGGGGGGGGGGGGAACACTGGAAGTGGCGGCGGGATTCCTCCAGCGGACGTCAGAGGCGGAGAGAGCGGGAAGCTCGACGGGCATTGGCTGTTTTCCGTCCGGTCACCATGGCGACAGCTTGAACCCCGCCTTTTCGTGGGAAATATATTCGACGGTTGTACGATGTCGTAGTATTATTGTGTATCAATCGATTTCCGTGACCATCCAGATTGAGGGTGTTTTAGGGGTAGCATGAGGGAGGGGGTAAGGGTGTCGGTATAGAATGAAATACTGTACACAACACTGACATGGATTCGGCCGTTTCGTTATAATTGTTGTTGTGACATTATCAGCTTCGGCGCTTGCTGAATAGACAGGAGACATATTTTGAGGGCTTTGTTTTGTAGCACCTGCAGTTTGTTTAGAATGTTGGTATTTCCTCCCATGTAGACTACATCACCATAGTCAAAGTAGGGGAGAATCAGACCAGTATATATTTTAAGTGCCATGTTTTCAGTCATGTAGGGTCTTAATTTTGCCAGGAGCCATATTTTGTGGTTCGCTTTTCTTATAGTGTTTGTTATGCAGAGGTCATAACTTAGGTGTCTGTCTACGTCCACTCCCAGGTATTTGTAGTTGTCTACCTCCTCTAGCTCGCTGTTTCCCAGGAGACACTTTATAGTATTATTACTGGTTAGTCTTGAACCAAGTAGTACTGTTTTTGATTTACTGCTATTTATAGTTATTTTGTTTAGGTTGCACTACTCAGTCAGTTTTCTTAGTGTTTGGTTCAGTTTTGTTTCTATTTCTTCAGTTGATTTGCCTGCAGCATATACCGCAGTATCATCTGCATATAACTGGATGTTATCAATGTCCAGGCAGTTGCTTAGATCATTTATGTATATGACGAAAAGAAGCGGACCTAGGATTGACCCCTGAGGTACCACACAGTTTATTTCTTCCTCGTTTGATATGGCCCCATTTACTGTGGTGCATATTGTTTCTGACTTTCTAGGTAGCTTGTTAGCCATTTCCCTGTTACTCTTGTCATTCCCATTTGGGATAGCTTGCTAATTAGGATAATGTGGTCCACCGTGTCAAAGGCTTTGCTGAAGTCGATGAATGCTGCACCCACTAGTTTTTTGTTGTCGATATTGTTAGAGATATCGTTTAATAAGTTCGCATTTATTTTTATTTTCAGGTGTTTTTTTTTCTGAATCCGCTATTTTTGCTGTTTAGTACTTTGTGTTCGTTTAGGTCGTCCATAACATGTCTATGCATTACTTTTTCCATTAGTTTACCAGGCAGTGGTAGCATAGAGATCGGTCTATAGTTACCCAGGGTTTATTTGTTTATGGTATGCAGGTATTGCAGGTATAGCAATACCTCAGGGAGTTTGACGCCCCTGCCTTGCAGAGTTGTAAACCACTGCCTTGTGGTACAGGTTCTTGACAGAACCGAAGGCTAAGGGAGCAAACCCTAAACAGAAAACCATGTCACTGTGGCAGCATTAAGGGCGGTTGATGTATGGAACTCCCAACATCTCCTGACCAGCCACTGCAGGGACAAATAGTTTTGCACCTGTCTTGACATGTTCTTGCCGGTGTGAAACCTCTATTTGCTCCCCGAGAGAGTGCTGCTGGTAACTTGCAAAAGCCAGCAGCACTTCAACACTTTTGCAGGCAGCTTTCATGAAATGTAGGCTACCAAAGCAGATCCTCTATTCTCAACTGGCAATAGAAAGAGAGGGCGCCCTCGTCTCCAGATCAAGGATACCATCAAGAGAAACCTGAGGATGAGAGACATTAAGACCGACTCATGGACGCAACTCTCACAGCAGAGAGCTAAATGGAGAGCGGTAGTCAAGTAATGAAAGCAGTCTTTGTCTCATCACGACCGACAGCATGATGATGATGATTTGTCCCCCCCTTTGTGGAGTGGAGTTACTTTGGCTATCTTCCAGCAGTTTACATATGTGCCTTCTCTGAATGACTTATTGAAAAGGTTATATAAGACATCTGGGATACATCCAAATGCATCCTTCAGTATTATACTTGATATGTTTTCGATGCCTGACGGTTTGTTGTAGTCAAATCTTCTTATGATATCTTTTATTTCTTCTATTGTGGTTTGGCATTTCTCAATGGCTACATTTAGTGTTGGCGCTTTCATGGCCCAGTCACAGTTAAATATTTTTGATAGCTTATTTCCTATTGTGGATAATTTCTGTTTGTGCATTTGTCAGTGTTTTTCTCGCTTCTCTCACAAGCATGTACCCACTAATTTCTAGCAGTTGGTCACTATTCAGCTGATGAAACCATGTTTCTGACAGTGTCAGCACATCAAATTTACATATATCTAAGTGTAGCTTAATGCTGTCAAGTTTACTGTAGACACTTTGGCAGTTTAGATGGGCAAAATGTAAGCCTCTGCCTAGTCTACAGTCAATCTTTTCCACCATATTTGTACGGTGATTTAGGTATAGATAACCGCTTGGTGCTGGAAGGGGGTTTTCTTTTCTAGTGTGGATTAGAGAAGCGATTTTTTGTTAGTATTTAAATGACTAAGTTATTTTGATTTTCAGCTTGTCTAATGGTCATCCCACTCGTTCTGCTGTCAACCTTTGTGCCACCAGTGCATGCGGACAGGTTGTTGTTCTTATGCAGCATTTGTAGGGTGGCCGCCGAGATTCTTTATGTTGGGGGAGGTTGTTTTTAAAGTTTGTTTAGCTAAATCTAGTTCTAGAGATATTGCAATATTGCATTTTGGTGGTGCGAGCATATATTTCCCGAATATCATTCATAGTATAATTTTCTTAAACTCTATATTATGTCGGTATTTTGATGCTCTGGGTGGATGTTATATACGATCATGTAATATAGTTAGTGATTTAGGGTGACACACACCTGGAATTGAGACATGTAAAACATTCAAGTGTGTTGACAGCTTGTATATGTCAAGCTATGGGTGTCTTAATTTTTGGGTTAGTTTTTAGTTGTGTCAGTTGTTATTTTGATTTATCCCTCATTTTCACTTGCTGCTAGTGGTTGAGGGGAAAAGAGAGAGTATTATAGATCAAGAGAAGGGCAGGAGGAGAAGAATAGAGGGGTGAGGGAGAAAAGTGAAAAATGAATGGAGTACTTATCCATTTGCATTTTCATGTGCCTCACTTCCGGTTCGCAATGATACAGTCAGTTATTTTGTCTGCCACTTTGTTGGCAAAAGCTTTTGAATAGTGGACACCATTGTACAGGCCGTATGCATAGCGAGTCATCCGTTTTCCTTTCCACTATTTGTGGATGTACGTTGCATAGCTTGGGGTTCTTGGGTTGACGTTCAGTAGCCCCTCGTTCAATCTGTGTATGAATCCATTAATCTCAGTTATGCAGCTGTATATTAGTTCCTGGTAGCTGGTATGGCTCCTATTCTCTGTGTACGCTTCTATATCCATCCCCCCAGTTCACAGATTATTAGTGTTTTGGTTATTTGTAGGATGGATGTTTGCGCATGTTGGTATTCTTCCAGCATATACAGGAGTAGTGACTCCTTGTCTTGGAAATGCGGGGTTAGCCCCCTCCTTCCTGTTTTATTGGTTAGATCACAGACTCCTGCCATTACGTAGACCTGGTCTAACCTTTTTGTATTGTACTTCCAAAGAATTTGGTCTACTATTTTGCTGGTCCCTGCACCATGATAGGTTTCTGTGTGTACTCTGAAGTTTTCTTCTGTTTTCCACTTCAGTTTCTCCACGATCATGGGTGCGATGGCTCTTATCCTGGAGTCTCACAGAGCAGGATCTTTGATTCCATTTTCTCGGTTTGGTTGCTGTGCATTGTTCACGTGCTTGGTTTGTTTGTTTGGGCAGAAGTGAGTTAAAAATGTGTTTGCATGCATTGCAACATGTTGGTGTGTCACGAGATAGTTTCCCTGCTTTTGTTTACTTTTGTTTCGTAGGCTTCAATGAATCGCGTGTACGTTGGCTGCTGTGCATTGTTCGCGTGCTTGGTTTGTTTGGGTGGAAGTGTGTTAAAAATGCACCACGCATGCGTTGCAACACATTGGTGTGTCACAAGATGGCTTCCCTGCTTTTGTTTACTTACGTTTCGTAGACTTCAATGCGTCGCGTGTGCGTTGCAATATGTGGGTGTGTCACAAGGTGGCTTTTCTGCTTGAATTCACCTCCACTAAGTATGCCTAATGTATTTTATTTTTATGTTTTGTTTATATTTATACTATATTTATATTGTTTTTTATTTTATATTATTTGCTATTTTTGATCTCCATATTAGCCCTGTAACTCACCTTGATCCTTGGCAGTTTGCCTGGATGTTGTCCCTTGTTTTTTTTAGGTTTTCTCCCATCTTGTTTTGGTATCCTGGTTTGACTATTTCTCCTACATCTGCCCCAGTAGGGGCATCTCATGCATTCCCTGAAGGCTTTCCTGGGTGCGTTTAGGATTTTTTCTTTTAGCTTATCACTTTGAGTGAATTTGGCCATTACAATGTCCTCCATTACTTTTTCGTTTGTTTTTACCCATTCAGGTGATCGCCACACCTTTTTTCCTAGAGCCTTGATGGTGTATGGCTTGTCTGTTGCTTCGATGAGCCGCATTTAAACAAATTTTTTATTGAGAGCAAAAGAAAGCTAATACATGGAATTGTAGAGCATCAAGGTCACTTATGCAACCTGAGTTGTGATGCCCTACAACCCAGCCCAGATGGTGCTTAGAACTATTTACATATCAAATTAAGTGATTTGTGAATTTTATGGAAGATGAGATGGGTGATATGATGTCAAACTTATTGTGGTATTTAGCCATAACCGAGCAGTAGTATTGTTCTGTCGAGTTATAGGTTTTCCCATCGTTTCCCTGGATTTTGCATTTATACAGATTGCTGTAGGGGGTGCTGTAGATTGGTTTACCTCTTTTTTTTTTATCCATACCTTGATTATTTTTGCGAAAAGTTTCTCCTAATATCGTGGCTATGATCTTTCCTCCTAAGTCGTTTCCGTTTTGGGGATTCGTTGTATTTGGATTGATCGACTGTTACATCGACTGATCATCTCCTATAGCAGTTGCCACCATTTTTAATGGTCGGGCCTATCTTGTATGCTTTCGTTTTGTTTTTTGCTTGGATTACTTCCGTATTATCACTAGCACTGCATTATTTGCAGTATTTCTGTTGTTCTACGTGCTTAGGGCTACACCTTTGTGCACCTTCCTTGTAGTTAGCACTGTGATTTTATTATTAATCCACACTATTTATGGTGCCTCCTACACTGTGTGTGTCATCATTCGCATTGTCAACTTGTAATCTATCGTTGCAGTCAGGAGTCGAGTTCACACCATGTCCACTCGGTTTGCCATCTTGAATCTCAAATTCACTATTAGAGACTAGCCGACTAATTTACATTGAACACACACTGCTAACACTGTCTTCAAATAGATACCTGTCTGTTGCATGTATTGGCTGGGAAACCAGTTTGTCAGTGCAGTTAGTGATAATAGGGAATTACTATTACTGAACTACAAAACTTGATAGAATATGCTGGATTTGCACAGTTTCTATAAGTTGACGTTTTCCAATAATGCAATATTTGTGATCAGTGTTGTCAGTTTGCCGCATCACGAGTCACGATGAATGGCTGAATGAGTTCAGCATCCATCTCCCGTCTTGGTAGATTGTGAGATTCAAACCCATGGGTTTGAACCCTGGTCGAGAATTGATACTTGCTGCTTCCTAGCCTGGCGCTCGGCATTATTAGGATAGGGCAAGGACTGTTTCGCTCCATGTCATGATAATGTGACTGAGTGGGATATCAGGTCATGCTGCCGACAGTAGGCCTGGTCTCCCAGTGGGTCAGCACTATAAAGTCGCCATGAGTATGCACTGTCACAAGTCGGTACCCATCCTGATATGACCTTAGATGTTGCCAGGACGTAAAACTCCAACACCCAACCAGCCAACCAACCGACAACTGCTTGCTCTATTATCGTCAACGCCTGTCGGCGTGTGCATATCTTACCTAGGCTGCCTACATTACCTACCCACGCTGGACAGCACAGCCCGACCGCTGCAAACCGAGCTTGATTGACCTCCCACGTTGACGAGGAGCCTCTCTTAAAGCTGTATAGTCTGATGAAAACATCACATTTTCAAAAGTAAAACATTTATCTAGATTTGACATATCTAACTTAGATACTGATGCACTTATTAAGCATTTGTTTCCATATAGAAGGGGATACTGAGGCAATCTAATGGGATATGTTACCACCGAAGCCTATGGTATCAGAGTTTTGGTGTGCTTGCCAAAATTAATTTGGCATGTTTGCACTTAAAATATCTCAAAAGTTTTGCCATTTAAAACAAAAGTTACTTCAAACTAAAGCAAGGTAGATAATAACGATCAACCTAATATATTTATCTAAGAAAATGACAGACACTCAAAACCATCGGACTATGCAACTTTAAAGTCTAAGCATGCTTGTGTTGTGATAGATCACTGAGCGACGGTCGGTGCAGTTGTGTATTTGACCGGAACCCTGGCGGCTGAGTCTAGAAACACTTTGTCGTCGGGTGCTGCTAGTGTGAGACTATAATTCAATCAATTCAATTCTTTTATTTTAACTCTCTGCAAGGTATGTTTACAATAAATTGAGGTGATACAATAAATGCATACAAATTCCTTACAGACAGAAAGGATCCCAGAAAAGCGATGCTTATCTAGCTGGTCTCCATGATGTGAATGAACAAGTGATGACAATAACAAATGATTAAACTTAAGCTACATTTTTAACTAATGATTATGATGAGATACTGATGCGTCTCTTCACAGTTAGTAAAAAACAAAGTAACGATAGGAATATTATATGGATATTGTGTCATGGATTCATGTACTTACATGCAGTATCAGTAGTTATTTTGCATGTATGTTAAAAGGGGTATTATATATATTCTTTACTGGTAATCGAGTTAGTATGCATTGAGATAGCTTATCTTCAGTTTTTTACAGAAGTTTTTCAAAGTTTGAAGGTTTCTAATCTCTACTGGTATTGAGTTCCAGATATTGGTTCCTTGGTTTTCAGTTGTTATTTTGCCATATTTGTTTCTAGTGTGTTTGTGATGTATGTTATTTATCTGTCGTGTGTTATGGGAATGGACCTGATTGTTTTCTTTGAAGAGATTATCAAATAACGGTGGGAGTGGCAGTAAGAGTGGTGGTGGCGATGAGTGGTGTATGTGTGTTTGTGGGTAATCAATATAGAAAGATGCATCTGCCCATGTGATTGCCTATTTCATGGCACTTTCAGTTACATCCTCCTTGTCCCACACCCATCAAGGTAATTTCCTTCCTCCGAATCCGACATCGACTGCTCACTCCTCTCTGCTCCCCGCCACCTCCCTTCCGCTCAGTCCTCACAAAGACCCTATAATAAATACTAAGACGGCTCACTCAGCCTGTACTGTGTAATCAAAATTATCAAACCCACCACTTGGTGCGCTGGCAGTTCTCTTGGTTAAACAGTTGCTATATTATATGTATAAATGTATATATGAATGTGAAAGATGTCGGATGATGGCAATGATGATGATGATGCTGATGATGATGTGTATTTGTTCATAGCAATTTCATATTGATGTGTATTCATACTTATCTATATCATGTATAATATAATTGTATGTGTTTACATGTGAAACACCAACCAGCAGCCGGGCTGATCAAACCCACCACAAGGTGGCACTGCGAAATTTACACTACCATGGGAGAGATAGGGAGTGAGCCGTCTTAGTATTATAAGGTCTTTGGTCCTCATTGGCCTACTCCTTCTAATTCTGCTGTCATTGCTTTCGATGCGTCTGCCCTGTCTGCTATTATTGCTGACCACTTGTTGTTATCGCTGGTGTTATTGTTGTAGTTATTGTTGTTGTTAGTATGGTTGTTGTTGATGTCGTTATTGTTATAGTCATTGTTGTTATTAGTATTTTTGTTAATGATGTTGTTATTGATGTAGTTGTGGGTATTGGTGTTGGTGTGATTATTGTCGTTATTGGTATTGTGGGTATTGGTATAGTTGCTATTAGAATCGTTGTTATCAGTACTGTTCTTATTAGTACTGTTATTAGCGATAGTATTATTGTTGTAGTTGTGGGTATTGCTGTTGGTGTGATTATTGTCGTTATTGGTATTGTGGGTATTGGTATAGTTGATATTAGCATCATTGTTATTAGTACTGTTGTTATTAGTATTGTTGTTAACGGTGTTATTATTGCTGTAGTTGTGGGTATTGCTGTTGATGTGATTATTGTCGTTATTGGTATTGTGGCTATTGGTATAGTTGATATTAGAATCGTTGTTATTAGTACTGTTGTTATTAGTATTGTTGTTAGCGATGTTATTATTGTTATAGTTGTGGGTATTGCTGTAAATGTGATTATTGTCGTTATTGGTATTGTGGGTATTGATATAGTTGGTATTAGAATCGTTGTTATCAGTACTGTTGTTATTAGTATTGTTGTTAACGATGTTATTATTGCTGTAGTTGTGGGTATTGCTGTTGGTGTGATTATTGTCGTTATTGGTATTGTGGGTATTGGTATAGTTGCTATTAGAATCGTTGTTATTAGTACTGTTGTTATTAGTATTGTTGTTAGGATGTTATTATTGTTGTAGTTGTGGGTGTTGCTATTGCTGTGATTATTGTCGTTATTGGTATTGTGGGTATTGGTATAGTTGCTATTAGAATCGTTGTTATTAGTACTGTTTGTGTTGGTGTTGTTGTTATTACTATTAGTACATTTGTTAACAGTATTGTTGTCATTAGCATTGTTGTTATTTTTGTTGTTATCAGTATTGTTATTGATTGTTATTGATGCAGGTATTGTTATTAGTATTGTTTGTTATTAGTATTGTTTGTTATTAGTATTGTTTGTTATTAGTATTGTTTGTTATTAGTATTGTCTGTTATTAGTATTTTTTATTAGTATTGCTTGTTGTTAGCATTGCTTGTTATTGGTATTGTTTGTTATTGGTATTGTTTGTTATTGGTATTGTTTGTTATTAATGTTTTATCGCTAGTATTATTATTGTTATTATCATTTTTATTGTTGTTATTGTTGTAATCATTCCTCTTCCGCTTCGTCCACTATTTCTCCTTTGGTCCTCTATTCCTTTCAAATGCTTCTTATTATGCATCACCTTTTTATCTTCTTTATTAAGTTATAACTATTTCCTCCTGGTGATAATCTCTCTTATTGATTTTCGGCCAGGGATCATGTTTCTGATCCTGCATTAGTCATAGTGCTATTGCTAGTCCTTCCTTTGCTCCTAATTCTCCTCCCTGTTCTCCTTTCCCACATCTTCCTCCCCCTCCTTCCCCTCCCTTTTCCCCTGCCTCTATTGGCCCTTCCTTTTACCCCGCATCAGTCTCCTCATCCATCCTCAGTCTCCTGCTTACTCTCTGCATCATATCCTTTCCACCCCCCTATTCCCTCCCCATCCCTCTCCTCAAATCTCCTCCCCCTCTTCCTTTGCCCTTCCTCCCTCCCCTACCCACTCCCCCAGCACCACCAGCACCACCAGCACCACGAGCACCACGAGCACCACGAGCACCACCACTAGCACCACCACTAGCATCACCACCACAACAAGAAACTCGGTTCGATATAGAAATCCATTATATCTAACCTGCAGTCATCAGCTGCTGCATACGTTTGTGGGGCTGGTGTGCTGGGTAGTGGAGGTGACCGGTGTGGGGGTGGGGGTGTTGGGGGTGGGAGGTCTGGGGGGCTATTGAGTTGATGGTTAAGTTCACATCCGGTGTTCACTGATTAACACATGCTATAGTCACTCTCTGCACATTACCCACCAGCCGTTGCATACTAATCCATCAGATCTGCATGAATAGATCTACAGTAAAACCTCTCTAAATCGACCGACCTTCAGACCGACTTTAAGTGGTCCATGTAAGGAGGTGGTCGGTTTAAGGAGTGAGAATATGGCTACAATGGTATTGCTAGGACCCAAATAAAGCGATCGATATAGGGGAGTGGTCGATCTGTGGAGGTGGTCGGTTAGAGAGGTTTTACTGTATATGTTGTACACGAATTGGATGCGGTGGCCGAATAGGTAGAGCGCACACCTCCCGTGCGGAAGGTCGGGAGTTCAATTCCCGGTCGAGTCAAACCAATGACTATCAGGTCATGGTGCTGGCAGCCTTGTCTCCACAATGCCAAAACTACAACACCACCACCACACTTTCACCACACCACCACCATCAAAATATCACCACTACAACACCACCACTGCACTATAACTAGTATCAGCACGACACCACCACAACAATACCACCACACTTTCACCAACACCATCACACATTCACTATGATACTTACACCACACGATCATAACAATATCACCACCACCGCAATATCAATCACTAGTAAACAGCAACATGAACACACCTTCCCCATTACACCAACATCACAGCAACACCAAAACACTAACATCAATAGACTACCATCACACTTTCCCCACCCTACCACCGCCACTCATATCAACACCACCACAACATCCCACCGTCACACTATCAATATCACACCACCACACCACCGCCATCGCACTACACCACCACACCAACATCACTACAACAACACCAACACACTAACACCAGTAGACTACCATAACACTTTTCCCACCATACCACCACACTCATGTCACCGCCACCACAACATTCCATCATCACACCACCACACCACCGACATCGCACTACACCACCACCACACCAACACCACTACAACAACACACCAACTCCAACACCATCACAGCAAAACCAAAACACTAGCATCAGTAGACTACTATCACTTTTACCACCGCACCACCACCACCAATGCCCTATCAGTAGTATCAGCACTACATCACCACAACAACACCATCACACTTTCACCAACACCACCACACTTTCACTACCATACTTTTACCACCACCATCACAATATCACCACAACAACACCAACACCACTACTACCACAACAACAATACCACTACCACAACACCACCACCACCACACTTTCACCGCCACCACCCCTTCCACCACTACCATACAAACACTCACTCAGTCACACACACACTCACTCAGACTATCAGTACCACACACTCTTTAACGGACGCCGTGGCCGAATCGGTAGAGCGCAGGCCTCCTGTTAATTCAATTCCTGGTCGAGTCAAACCATGACTTACAAAATTGATACTTGTCGCTTCCTAGCTTGGCGCTCAACATTAATATGATAGGATAGGACAATGACTGGTTACCTCAGTGCCAGGATAATGTAACTGGGTAGCATATCGGGTCATGGTGCTGGCGCCCTGATTTCACCACCTCTTCCACCACTGCCACACACACACACACTCACTCAGTCACACTCACTCACTCAGTCACACACTCACACGCACTCAGTCACGCGCACACTCTCACACACTCAGTCACACATACTCTTACACACTCAGTCACACACATACTCTCACATACTCAGTCACACTCAATGACACTCTCACACATTCAGTCACACTCACTCACACACTCAGTCACACACTCACCACACACACTCAGTCACACACACTCAGTCACACACATACACTCACTCAGTCACACACACACTCTCACACACACACACTCAGTCACACACACTCTTACACACTCAATCACACACATACTCTCACATACTCAGTCACACTCAATGACACTCTCACACATTCAGTCACACTCACTCATACTCTCACACACACTCAGTCACACACTCACCAAACACACTCAGTCACACACATACACTCACTCACACACTCACACACTGCTCGCCGTGCACATGTGTGAGAGGCAGAGCACGGTGTGTTCGCCGACTCTGAGCTGTCACACAGCGTGGCCCGACTAGCCCCGGAAGTGGTCACAGTGAAAAGATAGCCTCTTCACTATCGATCCAGCCCTGTCAACCGGAGCACCGCTCACTGCTGCCGCCGCCACCGCCTCCGCCTCCGCCGCCGCACTCCTCCGCCACCCACGCGTACGAATACATTAACCTGCGAACTATATAAACAGCGCGGCCCGGTGACTCGTGTTGTTGTCGTGAGGGCGGTGCGCACGAGGCACAGCACGTTTTACCCCGTTCCCAAACCGACACACACTTAGTTTTGTTTTTGTACTTTTATATAACTGGACCACATTCAAGAGGAAAGACAGAGAGAGAAACAAAACAAGCAGAAAGAAAGGCAACCTCTGTCTCTGTTATGACAAGTTCTATATTCTTACTACGTACATGTACCCTGCCGACTGTTGGAGGAGTGCTGCTGTGGATGGACGGACCTGTATGTGTGTGTACAAGGAGAGGAGGGGACCGGGAGAGAGGTGAGTTGTCTTACTTGGTCGTCTCACCGTCGGGAGCCCCCTCCCCGCCTCCCTACGCAGATACTGGGGGAGTCGTGCAGGCAACCATATGGACATGTGTGCGCCGCCGAATCGCCTCGTATTTCTCTGGGAAATGGCGATAACAGCCGCCGTGTGGCCGGGCTTGACAGCCGGGGGACCCGGGGAGTGGGCCGGGCAGGCAGGGACCTTTTTGACGTCGTTCATTTAGCGGAGAGCTTAATATATATGCGTGTTCCGAACAGAACGGGCAGAGGCATCGTGGGAGTGGGGCTCGCGAGGGCAGATCCGCCCATGGGGACGCACCCGCCATTTTTTATTATTATTATTATTATTAATGCTATTATTATTATTATTGCTATTGCTATTAATAATAATATTATTTTAAAATATAATTAATTTAATACCGACTTACTAATTTAGTGCTAAACCTGTTAGACACATGAAACACTGTGATATACATCATTACTCTGTTAATCATTTAATTAGAATAAATAGTTCGTGACGATAACCGATACAATTACTATTTATATTATATATCTAATATATATATATTATAAATATATGTGTATGTATACATATATTTATATATATGCAATTAATATATTTATTAGTTTATATATATATATATATATGCAGAAATACATGTGGTTAGATACATATATTTATATATATACACAACTAATATATCTACATTAGTTTTATACATATTCATAAATATGTGTATACATATATAACTATTTAAATATACAATTAATATATCTACTATAGTTGACAAATATCTACTTACTATCTACTTTAGTGATTAACAAAATATATATACATAAATATGTGTGTATACATTATGGGAATATAAACAAGGACACCACCACACATCATACCCTGAAACAAACAGGATGGCTGAATGAGTGAGAGCATCCGGCTCCCGTGTTGGTAGACCATGGAATCATGGGTTCAAACCCTGGTCGAGTCAAACCAATGACTTAAAAATTGATACTTGTCACTTCCTAGCCAGGCGCTCGCCATCATTAGGATAGAGCAAGGACTGGTTGGCTCAGTGTCAGGATAATGTGATTGAGTGGGATATCAGGTCATGGTGCTGGCAGCCTGGTCTCCCAGTGGGGCAGCACTATAAAGTACCCATGAGTGTGCACTGTCACAAGTCGGTGCCCGTCCTGATATGACCTTAGATGTTGCTAGGAGGTAAAACAACAACAAACAAACAACAACAAACACATCATACCCTATGATGTATATATTCGTTAATTTGTATATATGCATAAATATACGATATATATAGACATATATATATATGTGTATAAATATATATATATATATGTATATATATATATATATATATATATATATATATATACACAAGTGGACCCTACTGCGATGCCGTCACCTGATTTTCCCATGTGAACGTGGCACTGTCACAGATGCTCCCCCGATGCATATTAGAACCACCCATATGTGGGTCTGAGTCATGTTTCCAGAGCATCTCTCCAATTAATGAGGTATGTTATAGCGCAGCAGTCCCAAGTACCCGTCAGGGCCCCTCTCCCTCACTCCATCACTCCCCCATCCTCTCACTCCCACGCCAGGCGAGGATAGATCGCAATGTAGAGCTCCTGGGACGGCAAGGGTGCACAGCGAAACCAAAACAACACACTGCCTCCCTTCCAGCCCGCAGTCACCCTCCCCTCCCCTCCCACACCACGCTCCCCACTTCCCCATCCGGCCACCCACTCACTACTGTCAGAGAGCCTCCTCACTTCACAGACTGCACGGACAGGGCACTGCGTCCTGACTGCAGGTGGAAGAAGACAGAGAGGAGGTGGGCAGGGCTCCACGTAGACTCTATGCCAGTCGGGACAGCAGCGGGGGTTGAGGCCGGACGGGCGGGGAGTGAGGGGGCGGGGCGGCTTTCAGGGTGTGAGTAGTGTAAGGATTTGGGGGGTTGCAGCAGGCAAAGAGGTGAACCCCTAATATGGCAGTGGACAAGGGAAGAGGTAGGGTAATTAATGATATATTAAGGGAAGAGGTAGGGTAATTAATGATGTGCTAGCTACCGTGCTAGCTAGGTTATAGAGCCGACTACCCCGGTTTTTTGTTTGTTTCTTTTTGGAGTTTTACTTATTATTAACATCTAAGGTCATATCAGGATGGGTACCGACTTGTGACAGTGTGCACTCATGGTGACTTTATGGGGGGGCCCCGCTGAGAAATCAGGCCACCAGCACCATGACCTGATATCCCACTCAATCACATTATCCTGACACTGAGCCAATCAGTCCTTGGCCTATCCTATTAATGCCAAGTTCCGGACTAGGAAGCGACACGTATCAATTTGAAAGTCATTGGTTTGATTCGACCGGGAACCGAACTCCTGACCTTCCCCACGCATGGCCCATGCTCTACCGATTAGGCCACCGCGGCCGGTACCGCCGCGGGTTGTTTACTAACAAGGTTAACGTATGCAAGCCATCTGTCACGAACAAATGTAAACAACGTGTGCTTATTTACGTAGGCGTAACACAAAGGTAGTAGTTTACCGTACAGCATTTGGAGTATATAAACTATACATACAACAAACAATACTTGTTTTTAATTCCCATCTATGTCAACATGTATAATTCCATGTTTTATATTTATATTTTATATACTTACTATATCAAATGGGAATCAGCATGTCGGTCTATTTAATTATATCTCCCTGTCTCTTTCTATCTCCCCGTTTCTTTCTGTCTCCCTGTCTCTTTTTCTCTTCCCGTCTCTTTGTTTCCCTGTCTCTTTCTGTCTCCCATGTCTCTTTCTGGCTCCATGTCTTTTTCTGTCTTCCTGTCTTTTCCACACATATCCGGCATAGCTTCCGCTATGACCAACATCTGTATCCATGATCCAATGAAACTACTAACCCGATCATTATAACATACAGCCTCCATCAACAATATATATCCAAACCCAATCGATTATGAACAACACATTTTGAGCATCTGCTGGAATAATCATTCAACTGCATTCGTGAGTGGAAGGAAGGGCGAGTGTTCAACTGTGCATGTTTACTTCACCATCTCTCACTGAGACGGTCCCTTCGTGGCACAGGTGCACACGATGCTGATGTTAGATACAGGTGCGGAGTATGCCTCACCTTGGATGCTGCTTGCTACCTATTGCTTCTCCCTCCATCCCCTCCATATTTCTGCCCCCTCGCTCTCGTTCTCGCTCTCTCTCTCCCTCTCGCTCTCTCCCGCGATCTCAGAACCTTGCCTGCCAGCTGTTAGGTCGGTGGAGTAAGCGGTGGCAGCACTGCCACGCCATCACTAACATAAGCAACGCAGCCTGAATGTATGTCTGTGGGTGGGGAAAGCTGACCTGTATCTAAATTCTAAGGAATCTGAATTAAGTCTTCACTTTTTATTGTTGTTTAAGATTTATTCTTGCCATAATACCACATTACTGCCATAGTCTTTGTTACAATAGAGATATCTCAGTTAATCTTGTATTGCCTATTTTATGTAATATTGGACTTAGTGGGTTCTCATAATCATAGGATCCGTCCCGCCATGGACTTGAAGATTTATTCTTGCCATCATATCACATTACTGCCATAGTCTTTGTTACAATAGAGATATCTCAGTTAATCTTGTATTGCCTATTTTATGTAATATTGGACTTAGTGGGTTCTCATAATCATAGGATCCATCCCGCCATGGACTTGAAGATTTATTCTTGCCATCATATCACATTACTGCCATAGTCTTTGTTGCAATAGAGATATCCCATTTAATCTTGTATTGCCTATTTCATGTAATATTGGACTTATGGGGTTCTCATAATCATAGGATCCCTCCCGCCATGGTCTGACAAAGGAATAATGACTAGCATTAGGACAACGTGCAATGGAATGAGAAATGCCAATTGTACGCGATTGAAATCTGCCTGCTTAATCAACAAATGTAACAAAAACGCCACACACACAAAACCTACCTAAATCAAACCATATACAAGACAAAGTGAGTCATGTATGTACTACACGTGACCCGCTATGTTTATAATCTCACCCACCGGACGCGGTGGCTGAATCGGCAGAGCGCAGTATTCTTGTGCGGAAGGTCGGGAGTTCTAATCCGAGCCAAGTCAAACCAGTGACTTTTATAATTGATACTTATCGCTACCTAGTCTGGTGCTTGGCATTATTATGATAGGACAAGGACTGGTTAGCACAGTGTCAGGATAATGTAACTGAGTGGGATGTTGGGTCATGGTGCTGGTAGCCTGGTCTCCCAGTAGGGCAGCACTATAAAGTAGCCATGAGTGCGCACTGTCACAAGTCGGTACCCATTCTGATATGACCTTAGCTGTTGCTAGGACGTCAAACAACAGCAACACACACACTATGATCTCAGCGCAGTGATCTATAACAAACAAAGGTAACCACAAAACACAGGGGACTGATTTGCCAAGATTGTGGCGCATTCACAAGGCGTAATTTACATCCTGATTGCGGGAAGTTGGTGCTGATATAATCAACTATTCTATGTCATCTGCCTGGACTAAATGTAAATACTGTTCAAATTCTCATCCATCTGCTAGTCAGTCAGATAAGCCTCGCCGTTTAGAGATTAATTTGAAAGTTCAAACAGTAAAATCACCCTATAGGTAAATAGAATCCTATTCGATTTTATTCCCCGAATGATAAGGTCATCTCTTTGCACTAAATCAAAATGTCAGCTGGTTTACTGTTACATGGGCCTGGCTTTGGAATTGTTAGGTGGTACACAGACCTTTTCGGCAATGGAATATTTGGTTATTGGAATCAAACATGGTGGAATAAAACATCATATATTTTAATAAACTAAAAACTATATATATGTGTACTGTTAGATGGTACGCAACTGCATACGTGTGTATTGGTTGGTTGTTGGAGTTTTACGTCATCGCAACATCTAAGGTCATATCAGGGCGGGTACCGACTTGTGACAGTGCACACTCATGGCGACTTTATGTGTCATGTAACTCGTTACGCAAGTATTATTGGAGCAGAGTGTAAAGTTAGTCATTGGTGAAACGGTCCAGTGGGACAGTGCAGCCTATGTGTTTAGGCAGCACTATGCTGCTTTGAAGTCGGGCTACCCACCAGGCAGCCCGTATCCGGTTCCGGCAGCATGCTGGGCCCGTGTGCGCATGGACTATACATTAGCTGCCTCCAGTTAGCAGGACAATTTGCTTCATAAAATAAACAGACGGGCCTTTTAGAGATAGATACCAGCCAGAGGAAATACTCATCCAACTATATATGTCAAATGTGTTGCGTTCAATTGTATTGTACGGAGCGTATGAAGAATGGTGATGCCCCAGGATGTTTGGGTTTGAGTCCTGCTCTAGGCACCGGATTTCCCATTTGCATCACCCCCATCACATTATTATTGATTTTTATTAATATCATTATTATTATTAAATATAAGGCCTGATCTGTCAGTACTAAATCAATAGCCTGATTGATATTCTCTACAAATAGAACAAACATACTACTATAATCATGTCACACACGTGAACAGTGGTGTGTAAATTGCAGCAGTCAAATGTATAGATTTCATCTGGGCTCCCAGATAGTGAGTTGATAATAAAACTTTAACCCATAGATAAGTCAGATTATCATAGTCACATGGTGGCAACATCGTGGCAACATCTAAGGTCATACATATCAGGATGGATGCCGACTTGTGACAGCGCGAACTCATGGCAATGTTAGACTATAGTGCTGCCCCACTGGGAGACCAGGCTGCCAGCACCATGACCTGATTTCCCAGACAGTCACAATTTCCTGACACTGAGCAAATCAGTCCTTACCCTATCCTAGCAGCGCCGAGCACCGGGCTATATAGCGACAAGTATAAATTTTGTAAGTCATTGGTTTGACTTAGCTGAGTTTCAAACTCCCGACCTTCCACACAGGAAGCCTGCGCTCTATCGACTTTGCTGGGTGGTCGTTAAACAAGCATCTATCCGCCACAATAGACAGGTAACCCCGTTTGATTATAATTAGCCCCCACGTGGACAGTAGGTCCCGGGGTCTGTGCACCTGACTCATGGCTGTGTGTCAATACCAGGAGAGGCCTCCCTATTTATGTAGTCTCATGTGAGTACAGACATGTGTATGAGTCAGCCTCACGAAAACGGGCCAATCGGTGGTCAAGTGAAGATGTCGGCGTCACAATTCTTAAAAGTGTAGTGTATTTCTTTGTTTCATATTAAATTATCCTAGAAACAAATAAGGTTGTTGTATTTTCTCGACCTTTACATTCAGTAAAAATCTAAGCACTTTCCAACATCTCTGTCAATGCTAAACTATAATTATACCGATCGAAGCCGACATCCAATGATCGACGCCGACAACTTTAACAAATGTCGGCTTCACACTTCTTAAAGTCTCGTGTATTTTTGTTTTATATTAAATTATTCTAGAGACAAATAAGGTTGTTGTATTTTCTCGACCTTTACATTCAAGATAAATTTAAAGACTTTCCAACACCTATGTCAATGCTAAATTATAATTATACCGATCGACGCGACATCCATGCTCGATGCCGACAACTTCCCCCAATTGGCCCCTTTTCGTGATCCTGACCCATATACACAACTATATGTGTATACATATATATATATATATATGTGCATATTGCTTTGATGTATGGTATATATATACTTTTATAATAACACATATTTATATATATTTCATTGCTACATCATAATAATTCATATGTACAATTTTATACATATGCACATATTATGTATACTGCATTGTGTATGGTGGATATAATTCAATACATATACACATATTTATATATATATTCTATTGGTATTTGAGATATCATATTTGTATGTGATATATGTATTTATCATTCAATACACATATACATATTTATATAATTTTATGTTCCATGTGTGTAAATATACATGTAATTCAATACATATATTTATATATTGCATATATATGTATTTGTATGTATATATATATCCCAACCATAATAGCATATATATATATATATATATATATATATATTCGGCAGTAAGTAAGCAGGATAGTGAGCAGGTGAGCGGTGGCGCCACCGTCGCAGCTGAGACAAGTAAATTAGGCGTGAGCAGTAGATGAGTAGCCCGAATCTCAACCACACACTATATATATAGAGTGAGCGAGAGAGAGAGAGAGAGAGAGAGAGAGAGAGAGAGAGAGAGAGAGAGAGAGAGAAAACATTCATATGGAAGTTTGAAGTTGAATAATCTGATGAGTTTCTGCCAAAGATAAATATATACTAGGTTAATCACTATAAGTTACTTCACTTGAGGTCGAAATAACATTTATTTTAAAGGGTTAATTTGGAGATATTGAGAATAAAAACATGCTGAATTATATTTAAAATACACACTAAAGATGCTGGAGATTGGCTTTGTAAATTCATTACCGAGCATGAAAACATATATGAGCCTGTCTCAAAAGGTGCTAACTCTTCGTTTTTTTGTCCATTGTAATGATTGACACAAAACAGCATAGAAACGGTTACACTGAAAACACAAGGACATTTGCTTCAATTCAATATGTATTCTATTTGGATTATGAAACACCATGTAAAAAACAAATCAGTTTATCCTGAGCAAATGCATAAGTAGATAGTATGTTGATCGTTACAATGGACAAAGTTTTGTCCCATATTGCTTAGCACCTTTTGAGACAGTCTCATTATATCAGAGCACTAAAGTGGAACAAATATTCAGTAAGTGCACCAGTACCTAAGTTGGGTATAGGGGATCAAATCTCGGTAAATGTTTTCGATTCAGATTTCTTTTTAACGATTTCATTAACGTATGCCACTTTAAGGTAGTAGTAACTGTTATTTGGTCAGCCCCACATAAATGTATTATATGTAAATTAATTGCCTAAATTATGTTGATAACGCATTCAACATTGTGATATCCATTGTCCCACCTTTTGCTATCTGATCCCACTTTGATTACAATAGTTGCTATCTGATCTCACTTTTTAAAACTATATTCATATTTTATTTTCTACTGATCACAATGGCTGCGATTTTGAAGGTTAAGTTATTTAAAGCTGCATAATGTGATGCCAACATTTTTTAACCAATGCACTTACCTAGATTTGATTCTAAATATCCATCTTAGTTGCTCGTTAAAGCTGCATAGTCCGACGGTTTTGAGTTTCTCTAATTTTTCTGAGATAACTGAATTAAATTAATTATTATACTCTACATTACTTTAGTTTCAAGTAACTTTGATCCAAAATGGTTATGCCTCGGTCACATACACGTAATGCTAGGTACACACCTACCGTTTTTCCGCACCCACCTACCGTATACGATCTAAAACTCCCCAAAAGTCGTGAGGTGTGCACTCCCCTAGCACACCTACCGATTGCGATTCACGATTTAAAACTCAATTTTAGGGCTAAAAGTGCTTCCTTACAATTGCGATTCGCGATTTGAAAAATGAATTGGCCCATTTTCAATTTTAAGCCGGTTGGGTCGGGTCGCGAGTTTTAGTGCGCGAGTCGTAAACGGTAGGTGTGTACCTAGCATTAGTGGACGTAGTTGAACGTAGTGGAGGCTAATGTAGTTGAACATAGTTGAACGCACTAGCATCCATACTTGTACGTGATGTTAACTTGGTAATAACGTGGGTGGGCCATGATGTCCGATTAGATTTTTGGACATGTACAAAAGAGCGCTATGTTAGAGGCTGCATTTGCATCAGCGATGCTAACATACTCTAGTGTACTCTACCATGCTCTAGCGTACTTGGACGAAGCCCTGGTCACATAGACGTTAGTGGAGGTAGGTGAATGTAGTGGAGGCTAATGTAATTGAAAGTAGTTGAACGTACTGGCATCCGTACTGTAACGTATCTATCCATTGCGTAACATATTTCTCCTTACCAAAACCTGCCATGCCTTAACGTATTTCAAAGTAGTTTAACGTACTTACACCACGTTTGACCGCCGTTAGCCTCCACTATGTTCAACTATTTCCACTAACGTGTATGTGACTGGGGCATTAATATTTGAGATATTTGAAGTGTCAAACATGTCAAATTAATTTTGGCAAGCATGCCAAGACTCTGACGCGATAGGCTTTAGCAGTAACAAGTTCTATTCAACTGACTCAGTGTTCCATTGTATGTGGCAACAAATGCTTAATAAGTGCACCAGTATCTAAGTTAGATATCTAGAATCAAATTTAGATAATTGTTTTGATTTTGAAAATTTGATGCTTCATCAAACTAGGCAGCTTTAATTATCTATTTCAACTTAGTGTTCTCCTATGCTATCCGGTGCTATCCTGTGTTATCCTGTGTTATCCTGCTCCACTGGAGCATAGGTCAGCAACATTTATACCATCTACGCCCAGTATTTGGCGTGCACACTAAAATTTAAAGTATCATATTTTCACTTCAAATATCTCTAGAAGACCAATTAAAAGAAAAGTTACTACAAGCTAAAGTAAAGTAGATTACAAATAATCTGTCTAATATAATTTATCTTACAAAAATATAGCAGGAACTCAAAGCCATCTAGTTAGGCGATTTTACTAAATGCATGAATGTGTTATTAACTTATTGTGGACACTGATTCATTCATATTTCTACGATAGGTGTTGACTATAGTTTCTCCTCGGGCAATATTCACTCCCACACCCCCGGGCGTCAGTCTCCATATCGGACAATGACTGTTTAATATAAATAATGTAGGTTCTATTTCCTAAATAGACATTAATATGTAGTTCCTTGATTCAGCTTAAATGAATGCTGACTACATAATAATATCCCCTTTCGACGGAACCGGACAATGCAAAAACCTGCGTGGTTCATTGTAATTATCACCTGAAATAAATCCGCGTAAAGTGCTTATAAATGTGTGTAGTCGTCTGCACTGACCTCTCAGGCAAGTAGCCACATTGACAGTTAGGCATGGATAGGATTTCAGAGTGGTGTAATAGTTAGCACACTGGCCCGGAATGCAACAGATGTGGGTTCGATTCCTGCTCTATGCGCAATATTTCCCTTCATATTTTTGTACATTAGTTGTTTAAGCAGGGGAAATTTCAATCGTGGAGGATTGGTCTTCCTCATTCCACTGGTTCTTGCCCTATCCTAATAATGCCAAGCGCCTGGCTAGGAGACGACAAATATCAATTTTTAAGTCATTGGTTTGACTCGACCAGGATTCGAACCCATGATCTACCAACATGGGAGACGGATGCTCTATATACACATATATATATATACAGTATAACCCCATTAAACCAAGCTCGGGTAAACCAAACGATCGGTTAATCCAAACTTTTTTCGGCAGTCATTTATCATCTAAAAAGGTTGGTTAAACCAAAGTCGGTTAATCCAAATTATCCGTTAATCCAAACAAAATTGTCGGACCCCAGGCCACTCCGGTATGGTTAAACCAAACTTTTGTGTGGTTATAAGGTCATCTGAGACCCCACTGACTTTTTTATATGATAAATGGTAGTATTTTGCCGGGGCGCCAACAAAAGTTTGGATTAACCGATCGTTTGGCTTAACCGAGCAGGGTTTAATGGGGATATACTGTAGATACATAAAAAATAATAATCAAAGTGTGACCACATACATTGTATAATACATGTGCAATACACGCTTAGTCAAAGTCAAAACTCGGTTAAACCAATGATCGGTTAATCCAAACAAATGTCTAGGGTCCCTTCAAGTTTGGTTTATCGGGGTGATACTCTATATGTACATATATATATATATACATGTATATATACATATGTATATTCATCTATCTCTATATATCTATGAATACCTCATACAGTGTAGGAAACGGTCCAGTTCAGCCACATTAATATTTGGTATAAAGAGGTTTTTTTAAAGAGAAAGAATGAGATATTATAGTCGCATAATGAACTGTTTCTAATAGCAAAAATGTTTAGATTTCATGGCCTTGTGCCAGCAATTTTCAAATGTTCTGGTACTTTGGAACTCCAATGACTTATTGAAAAATTGATATGTGTCGCTACCTAGACTGGCACTCGGCATTACTAGGATAGGGCAAGGAGCAGTGGAATGAGGAAGACCAATTGTCTTTGATTAAAATTTCCCCTGCTTAATCAACTAATGTGCAACAAAAAACACCTCGTTATCACCTCAAGAGCAAATTTAAGAGTTTCCAAAGATGATCTCTCCGAACTTTAGCTCCGTTTTGTGAGTCAAATATTACTGTAATTTGACACAAATTTACTCACATGAAAATTGTGCCTATGAAATCAATGTTGCCGTTATTTTACATTAATTCGACCATTCCCGAATTTCGCATGAATTTCAATATAAAAATATAAATATGATGAACACATATTTTTCATGAAACAAAATTGACAGAATACATTGTACTCACTTTTTGTCAGTCATATAGTCTTTTCTGCCAACACAATATTAAGCCATCACCAATCTATCAACTAAAGTTGGTTGGTTCGTTGGTTGCTGGAGTTTTACGTCCTAGCAACATCTAAGGTCATATCAGGACGGGTACCGACTTGTGACAGTATGTACTCATAGCGATCGTATAGTCCTGCCTCAATGGGAGACCAGGCCACCGGCACCATGACCTGATATCCCACTGAGTCACATTATCCTGACACTGAGCTAACCAGTCCTTGTTCTATCCTAAACGTGTCGAGCTCACAAACTGTTAAAGTTGCATAGTCCGATGCTTTTGAGTTTCTGTAATTTTTCTGCGATAAAGATATTAAATTGATTGTGAAGTGACTTTTATTTTAAATGGCCAACTTTTGAGATTTTTGAAGAATAAACATGTCAAATTAGTTTCGGCAAGCATGCCAAAAGTCTGACACCATAGGCTTTTGCAGTAACATGTTCTATTAAATTGACTCAGTATTCCCTTCTGTGTGGCAACTGATGTTTAACAAGTGCATCAGTATCTAAGTAAATATACAACCAAATCTAAATAACTGTTTTGGTTTTCAAAATGAGAAGCTTCATTGGACTATGCTCGCCATGGATACGGCCTATGCTGCCGACACGGTGTAAAGAAACCACCAATCAATCAATCATCGAACTATGCAGGTAGGATCAGCTGTGTCTAATTGAGATGCCCTCAGTACTTAACAGCATCACGCCTCAGGGTGGAGAGCGGCACGTGTACGCTCGTGTGTAGACACGCGTCCCGCTTGGAGAGTGATGGCGCATTGCATAGTTAGTGTGGAAAGGGAGGGGGGGGGGAGAGAATGAGGTCACAGACAGATATTATATGTGTGGAGCGTGGCGAGGTAGACAGATCCATACCTGGATGCCTGAGGCATTCTAGACATGCACCTCGGTTATGGCCGTGTTATTTGTGGAGTGCACGGGCGTGTTGGATCAAACCATATACAGTATAACCCCCTTAAACAAAACTTGAAGGGACCCTAGAAATTTGTTTGGATTAACCGATCATTGGTTTAACCGAGCTTTGTCTTCGACTTTGACTTGGCTTTGGCAAAAAACACGGGTGCATTATGAGTGTAATATACAATGTATGTGGACACTTTGATTATTGTTTTTTATGTATATACAGTATAACCCCATTACACCAAGTTTGGTTAACCCAAACAATTGGTTAATCCAAACAGTTTTTGGCTGCCCAGCAAAATACTACCATTTATCATATAAACAGGTCGGTGGGGTCTCATATGACCTTATAACCACATGAAAGTTTGGTTTAACCGTACTGGAAGTGGCCTGGGGCCCAAACATTTTGTTTGGATTGACCAATAGTTTGGATTAACCAACTTTGGTTTAACCAACTTTTTTATATGATAAATGGTAGTATTTTGCCGGGCCGCCGAAAAAAGTTTGGATTAACCGATCGTTTGGATTAACCGAGCTTGGTTTAATGGGGTTATACTGTACATATAAATCAGGATGGGTAGCAACTTGTGACAGTGCACACTTATGGTGACTCTATAGTGCTGCCCCACTGAGATCAGGCTGCCAGCACCATGACCTAATATTCCACTCAGTCACATTATCCTGATGCTGAGCCAACCAGTCCTTGCCCTATCCTAATAATGCCAAGGGCCTGGCTAGGAAGAGACAAGTATCAATTTTTAAGTCATTGGTTAGACTCGACCAGGGTCGAATCCCACGATTTCCCAAAATGGGAGTCAAACGCTCAATTTATTCGGTCATCCCGTCTGATCCGGCTGCCAAATGTGACTGTCACACTGTCAGTCGCTGCGGAGAGAATACATGTACATCTAGTGAATAGCCACATGTTGAACTAGCTAGTCATACATGGAGTCACCATGGAGATGTAGCGAGTGGTCGCTGCAGAAGTCGGGGGTCACGTGCTTCCCAGGTGGACCCTGGAGGATGCAGCAGGTCAGGTATGTAGGGGACACCACTGGTATTCCAACTGGCCACAATGACCATCAAGCGACAACAATGAACAGTGCTTCTAGAATACAGGTGTGCCCAGACTGACTACCTCTCCCCACCCACCCACCCCATTCCGAGTGAATTGTCTGAGTATTGTTTGACTAACAACTTGCTGAAATATGGCAGAACAGTCAAAGCGACAGAGACAAGGCGACCCTCCTGCAAACACAGCACAACAAAGGCATGGTTTGACACACCGCCCCCCGAACACCTCCCCGATTGCAAATGTATTATGGAGAGTTTATTCTAATGATTTGAATATGCAGTAGTTCATCGAGAACCGGAAAATATAGGAACAAGTTGTTGTTGTTATTATTATTATAATCATCATCAATTTATCATAATCTTAATATCAATTTATCGTATCATTATTAATATCCACTATAGTATTATTATTAATATCTATTTATTGTATATAACCATCAGTGTTGTTGTATTATCACTAATATCACTTTATTGTATTATTAATATCACTTTATTGTATTATTAATATCACTTTATTGAATTATTAATATCAATTTATTGTATTATTAATATCAATTTATTGTATTATTAATACCAATTTATCGTATAATGCACTATGCTCCATATTTGTTATTATTGCTATTATTAGTAGTAGTTGTATCATCATGATCATGAGACCAGACGGATGGCCGCATAAGTTTCGGTAGATCGTGGGATTCGAACCCACACATTCGAACCCTGGTCGAGTCAAACCAATGACTTAAAAATTCATACTTGTCGCTTCCTAGATAGGCTCTTGGCATTATTAGGTTAGGGGAAGGACTGGCGCTCGTCATTATTAGGATAGGGCAAGGACTGGTTGGCTCAGTCTCAGGACAATGTGACTGACTGGGATATAACGGTCATGGTGATGGCGGCCTGGTTTCCCAGTGGGGAAGCACTATAGAGTCACCATAAGTGTGCACTGTCTCAATGTGCCACCCATCCTGATATATATGTACAGTATAACCCCATTAAACCAAGCTCGGTTAAACCAAATGATCAGTTAATCCAAACTTTGTTTGGCCGCCCGGCAAAATACTACGATTTATCACGAGTGCACACAAGTCGGTACTCGTCCTGATGACACCTTAGATGTAGCCAGGACGTAAAGCTCCAACAACCAACCAATCCTGATGATGATGATGATCATCATCATCATCATCATCTAACGTCCTGATATAACCTTAGATATTACTAGGATGTAAAACCCCAACCAACAACAACATCATCATCATCATCATCATCATCAAAGGAAAACAATGTTGGCGGACTTGTTAGTAAACTGGTCCCACCGGCTCGGCGTTCATTTATGTAGACACGTGACTGATTTAGGAGGTTCTGACAAATGACCACGATGTGCACACATACATTGCCGCTGACCGCTGGTCACTGGCCGTGTGAAGTCACATACCTGCTGCATACACAGGCACAGGAAAATGTGGTCACGCACAACAGGATTACCGAACACTGACTCACTTCTAGGGACGAGAACAATGAAGCTGGTTTAATATGTAGAGAGGAAGTTTGGGCCCACAGTCGGTGGATGCGCAGTCACACTGTCCAAGAGTCCACCAGTGAGTAGACCGACAGTCCTGTGATTATTGCTGGAACTTGGAAGTAGTAATAGTAGTAGTAGTAATAGTAGTAGTAGTAGGCAGGCAAGGAGCCACATGCACAGGTAGGTTTGTTTGTTGGAGTTTTACGTCCCGGCAACATCTAAGGTCATATCACGACGAGTACCGATTTGTGACAGTGGACACTGATGGTAATTTTATAGTGCTGTTTCACTGGTAGACCAGCCTGCCAGCACCATGACCTGATATCCCACTGTCACATTATGCCGCTGTCAAATAATGGCGCTGTCATTGGCCGTATAGTTGTTTGTTTTGTTGTTTGTTGGAGTTGTTATGTCCTGGCAACATCTAAGGTCATATCTGGATGCATATTGACTTGTGACAGTGTGCACTCATGACAACTTTATAGTGCTGTCTCACTGGGAGACCAGGCTGCCAGCACCATCACCTGATATCTCACTCAGTCACATTATCAGGCCACTAGACTAACCAGTCCTTGATCTATCCTAATAATGCCGGGCTAGGAAGCGACAGGTATCAATTTTTCAAAGTCATTGGTTTGACTCGACGGGGAATTGAACTCCCGACCTTCCGCACGGGAGGCCTGCGCTCTGTAGGTTTGGCATCCGTGGGCAGGTTGATTGCATCACGGAGCCTAGGTGCTTTAACGATTAGGACGCTCATCCTGGAATGGCAGTAGTGTAGGTTCAATTCCCGCTCTAGGTAGAGTTTACCTTTGTTTTGCAGCGCACACTCCTCCACTTGACAACATTTTGTTGTTGGTACATTAGTTGATTAAGCAGAGGAATTTTAAATCGTGGACAATTGTTCTTCCTCAGTCCACTGTTTCTTGTCCTATCCTAGTAAAGAAAGCTGAATGCCAGGTTTGATAGCGACAAGTATACTTTTTTTAAGCCATTGGTTTGACTCGACCAAGGTTCGAAACTGTGGGTTCGAATTCCATGACCTACCAAAGCTGGAGGCGGGCGCTCCACAATTATCATCATCATCATCATCATCATCACCGGTGGCAGCTTCAATATCATCATCATCATCATCATCATCAACAATACAGAGCCTTTCAGTGGCCCTCTGTTAAATATACTGCTACTGCGCTCCATTTCTTCACACTGCTCCGCCCCCCCCCCCCAGGACTCCCCTCCCCCGCCATCCCCCCCCCCCCTCTCTTACTTCCTCAATGAGAATCACCACCAACCAGTCCCCACCCCTCAATCCAGCCGCACCTGTCGAACAGCCCAATGCTTTCTGCCGAATGACACTGCTCAGGTCAGGGTTTGGGGTGTTTGGGTGTGTGTGTTGTGGTGGGGGGGATCAGGACCCCGGTGTAACGATTTCAATTTCCCCCCTTTTCAAGTTCCTCCGGGGAATCTGTTAATGTTTTCAGATTCCCAGGAAATTAAAAAGTTTTCAGATTCCTCCCCCTATTTTCAAATTCCCCCCTCCGGGAATTTAAAATTGTTTAAAACACTTTTTAAAAACTTTAAAAAACGTTTTAAAATTCAGACCTATAATATTTTGTTCTTAGCCATATTGGAGACTTTTTGTGTCATTTGGGGTGAAATATGTTTTGTTGTACTAGTAATAATTTCCATTATGCTATTCTCTGTGTATTATTATATTTGTCATGAAAAAATAAATAAATAAAGAAGATTTCCCAAAAATGGGGGGAGGGAAAGTTAAAACGAGGGAGGGAACTTGAGAACGTTTTCAAATTCCCCTGGGATGAATTTGAAAACGTTTTCAAGTTCCTGCGGGGGGGGGGGGGACTTCAATCAGGGGGGAATTTGAAATCTTTACACTGGGTCACCCAGATGTCACGGTGCTGCATCGGCCGGGGCTAATGGGACAGGACATCCATAGAAGGAACGCAGGTGTGGACAGAGACAAGCCCCTGCCGGGACACACGCCAGTGTGAACCACCGGGCGAAATGCACACTGGGCTCCCCTGGAAACTGGGACTGCTACGGCAGCAACTCGCCTAGCAACACGGGCGGGGGGGGGGGGCGGGAGGGAGTAGGATGGAGGGGGGGGGGAGGGGCTGACGGAGTACTGTGCAGTGTGTGGGACACTTATATTATCTGTACTCACTCACAGGGCCAGGCCTTAGACCTTTGGATCTTTGGAACACAAGGGCAATTGTTCAGTTATGACAAAGAAGGAGGTGTGTATTATATTATATTGTGTTAGGTATTATATTTTATGTTATGTGTTATATATTGTGTTCTGTATTATATATTGTTATATATTATATATGATGTGATATATTATATGCTATGTTATATATTATATGCTATGTTATATATTATATATTATGTTATATATTATGCTATATTATGTTATATATTATGATATATATTATGCTATATATTATGGTATACATAGCCAGGCGTTCAGCATTATTAGGATAGGGCAAGGACTGGTTAGCTCAGTGTCAGGATAATGTGACTGAGTGGGATATCAGGTCATGGTGCTGACGGCCCTGTCTCCCAGTAGGGCGGCACTATAAACTCGCCATGAGTGGCAACTGTCACAAGTCAGTACCCGTCCTGATATGGCCTTGGATGTTACCAGGATGTAAAACTCCAACAACCAACCAACCTATAATAAGCTGTCTGTGACCACACTCTACAATAACCTGTGTGCCAGACCTTAACTGGAGGAAGGTTCTGAAGGCTGGACACGTCAGCAGGTTTGTTTGTTATTGTTTAGCATCCAAGCAACATCTAAGGTTATATAAGGACGGGTCCCGACTTGCGACAGTGCACACTCATGGCAACTTTATAGTGCTACCACACTGGGAAATCAGCCCGCCAGCACCATGACCTGATATCCTACTCAGTCACATTATCCTGACACTGAGCTAACCACTCCTTGTCCTATCCTATTAATGCAGAGTGCCAGGCTAGGAAGTGACAAATATCAATTTTAAAGTCATTGGTTTGTCTCGACCGGGAACCGAACTGCTGACCTTCCGCACGGGAGCGTCAGCAGGTATGAATAGATGCCTAGTTGAGACAGTGATGCATGTGTTCATTATGGAGATTACAGGAAGCCAGTAGTCACGTGACACACCTCCTGGGTGTGCATTATGTTTACAGTGTCGTTAATGCTTGTCGGTTGCTGTGGGTTATGATTTAATCATGTGACCTTTCTCTTTACGTATGCGAATCACCATAGGTGAAACAGTAAACTTTATGCACGGATTAGATTCTATTCTTGCCATATAATGTAGGCTATATACTTTTTGTTATATACGCTGAGTGAAAGGTGTACATTTCCAAATATCATTGGGATGCACTGACCTCTTAGGCAAGGGGCAATTAGTCGTATAGACACTAAGACAGGTAGATGGAGACAGAGTGATTGCCTCAGGGAGCCTCTATCTCATGGTTATCTCATGGTAAGGATTCTATGTCCCGGAATGGCATGGAATGTGGGTTCGAATCCTGCTATTTCCCGTTCTCATCACCATCGACACCAACATAATTACATAGAGTGGTCGTGCCAATCCAGCATACATTTAGGTGATTCAGGCATGCCCAATCACGTGATATAGCCTCACAGGTGCCGGAATGGCAAGAAGTGTGGGTTCGAATCCTGGTCTGGGGGAATTTATATTTTCCATTTTCATCACCCCCGACACAACATACTTATAATTAAGTCTATGCCGCCGACACGCCTCCCACTCCAACCCTAACCAACCACACCAGTGACCCAGCCCAGCTGGATGCCATAAGGAACTACATCAAGACCGAGATGGACCATGGAGCCATGCTCGGACCCTTTGACAAGCCACCCTTCTCACCCTGGACCCAGGTCAGCCCAATCATGACGCGCCCCATGAAAAACACCACCGACAGACGGGTCATCGTCGACCTCAGCTGGCCCAGGGGAAGCAGTGTCAATTCCGGCATTAAAAAGGGACACTATCAAGGCCGCCCCTGCACATATAGCCTACCCAACATTATGGATGAGGTGGCCAGGATAGGAAGAGGCAACGACGTATGGTGTGCCGACCTCGCGAGAGCCTACAGGCAGCTCCGGACCTGCCCCTTCTCAACCCCCCTCCTCGGTATTGCCATTGACGGCAAATACTACACTGACACAGCCCCACCGTTCAGCTGCCGCACATCCTCAACGGTGTGCGCCAGGACGACCAACGTGGTTGTATACTTGCTGAGGAGGAGGGGCCACTTCGTCCACTGCTACCTCGATGATTTTGTAGGCGCGACACCCAACCAGAGCGAGGCTGACAAAGTATACAGAGACTGTCGCCAGATAACTGCATAGCTTGGCCAAGTCCTCTCCCCCAGCAAGTACACAGCGCCCACAAAGGTCATCAAGTGGCTCAGATTCGAAATCGACATTGACAGGATGCAAGTCACCATACCCCCCGAAAAGCTAGCCGACACACTCCTCGAGTGCAAAAAGTGGGCTGCACCCAGACAAGCAACAAGGAACGATCTACAGAAGCTGGTTGGCCGCCTACAGCGCATCGCGAAGTGTGCCCCCCCCCCCCCCCCCCCCACCCCCCTCCAGACTTTTCCCGACTGTCAGGTCGGGTAAAGTGAGGTCGTGTAAAGTGATGTCGGGTAGAGTGAAGTCGGGTAAAGTGAGGTCGGGTAGAGTGAAGTCGGGTAAAGTGAGGTTGGGTAGAGTGAGGTTGGGTAAAGTGATATCGGACAAAGTCGGGCAAAGTTGGGAAAAGTTGGGAAAACTCGGGGAAAAGTCAGTCAAAAGCCAAGCGGCACCACGCTGTAAAAACTAAGGCTCGAATCTGTGGCTGTGTAGGCAGGCTATGATGAAATCAATACAGACAAAGAGAAAGGAAGAGTACAAAGTGTTAAGAAGGAGAGAGAGTGAAGACCTCTGGGTTATTATTTATATGGTTACATGGGTTCATTGTAGAGTATCACCCCACCCTTTCCCCCAAAAGAAAACAAGTATTCTTGGCCCTACCAATAGGGATCGAGCATTCCTGGTTCCCATGGATACCAGTGGTCTGCCCACCACCACCAAGCTGTATGGCCCCCATGGCCACCACCAACCTTGACCTTTGAGTGTGGTGATCACTATCTCAGCATAGCGGGTAGGCCCTGAGTGCACTCACACACAGTCCTGCCAGCACCACTATGTCTATTTACATCCCACTCAGGCACTGCCAACCCATACATATATATATATACATATATGTGCCTGGTCACATACACCGATCAGTAATAGAACATTTGCATTCCCCACTATGCTGTATATCAGAATATTTTACAACTCGTCAAGCAGCAAACATTGCTCACAGACACAGCTGACTCAGAGGCATGAGTGGGTTAATCAAGGCTTTTATTGGGGCGCTGCCTGCCCGGCGGCATGTACATTGACTGTGTATCATCGGGCAAGAAGCGAACGAGTGAAGGCCCGATATATTGGGAAAATGAAATGTGATGAGGGCATATGAGTCATGTGAACGATTTAACAAACGAGTAATCAATTACATTAAAGTACAATAGCAATAGTTAATGATAAAATATGAGATAACAGTAGATGGTAAATGATCAGAAATGGAGGTGGGAAGTGGTCAGTGCGGGCGTTTGGAGAAGACTGACCAGCTTTGGTGGCTCCGGAAGACCCCGGGATAGTGCCTGACCATGATGGCTGGTAGGAGTTGTTATATAGGCTGGAGGTGGGGAAGATGGCTTCCCCCCCTCTCCCCCCCGCCCTCATCACTCACTCCCTCCCCCCCCCCCACCACCACCACCACAGTAGTGGCAGGGGGGAGGGATTCGGCCTTGAGCCTGCCATGTCCAGCAATGACACCGAATGAGCGACCTCGCTCATTCAAGACAATTGCTCCAAAAGCGATGCTATCCGTCCGCGCGACGCCCACGTGAGAACCGCGTGAGAACCGCTCGTGCCAGTGTGTTCGGCTTCTCTTTGTTACACACATTTCGATTTTTCACGCGAGAACCACGTGACGTCCACGTCCAGTGTGTTCGCAGCTTTTAACCCAACAAATTATACCAAGATATTATTGATTACAGTTAAACCAAAAGAATTGTTTCTTATGAGAACAAAATTAGCAAATTTTCATATTTTCACTTTCGCCCAAAATCATATAAGTATAGTTTGGATACATTTTGTGGGATAGATTAAATACATGTAGTATTGCTAAAATAATTAATACACATAGTCAAGAATATTTATTTGACTTACTACCACCCAAAAAAAGAAGGCAAAATCGTTAACAATGTAATATGCAAGCCAAATATGTGGTACACATTTTCTGAAAATGGCCCATTTATATATATTTACATTGCAATTTACAGAAAAATCTGATATGGTCCGATTTGTATGAAATGAAAGTACAAATGATCCGTGATGCAATTTTGCATCTGACATTATTTCCCAGCCATAGTTACTTGGAGTCATTTCCACAAATCCCACTTTCACTTTTACTTTGAGATTTTGATCAGTAGAATGTAGTATTATTTCAGTGTAATTTTAGTGGGGGTGAGCGAAAATGGCAACAACAAAACACAAATGAATAATATTGAGTTGGGGCCAATCTGATGCAAGTTTTATTAGACCTGGCAGGTTGCTGTGAATTTGCACCGACTTGGCTCTATAATGTATGGAGAACACGAGGAAGGGGGTTAGATCGATACCTGGCTGAGTTAAACCCAAGAATAGAACAGGCATAAAGACACTTGTAGCTTCTACCTCACCTGATAGTTTCGGGGCTCCTCCCTCCCCCCTGACTCAACCTGGCCTCGCCTCGCCGGCAGGTCCTCTCTTGGAGTGTGACTACCTATGTTCCTTTGTTATTGTATTGCATTGTTCCCTCGACTGCATTGTTCCTCCCCTGTCATTGTCATTGCCTCATTTTATTTTGCTTAAATAAAATGTTTTTTCTCCACCCCTGCCTCTGTTGCTCCTTCGTCGCGTATCAGCAATCGGTATGATTGGACTGGTTAGCTGACAGTGTCCAGATAATGTCACATAGCATAGCATGGCTTCACAGTATGGTATCCCCATGGACAGCACTATGCAGCCACTAGAAGTGGGAGTTGCCTAAATTGTCTAAATAAAATCCCTTAATTAAATGGTAACTCTGTTAAATAATGAAAATACATTCGAAAAAATTGTTAAGCCAGTCTGGTGAGATCCATTAAATACAATTACATACATACAGGCAATGCACTTACATATACATACATGGGAGAAGTTCAACAACTATACAGTGTCTAGCTTGTACAGGATCCTGGTCATGGCACCAGTGTCATGGGGGTGATGAAAAGGGGAAATATTGCACCTAGAGCGGGAATCGAACCCACATCTCTTGCATTCCCGGCCAGCGTGTTTACCATTACACCACCTAGGCTCCCTGATGTCCATGCGTACCTGTCCATGTGGCTCCTTTAGGTGTGCAGATTTCTTTTATATAGCTGTGTACATTTATAAATGTACACATATGTATATATATAAATGTACGCTTATAGATCTACGCCTATATAAATGGACACCTATATAAATGTATACATATAAATGTACATGTAAATATATAAATCTACATGTAGATATGAAGGTACACATATATACATATTTATATATGTGATGTATAAGCACTATGCGCGTACAAAGGCACAACAGGGATTATGTTTATTTCCTACCTTATTACTGATGGGGTGGCTTACTTGATGTATGCTCACCCCCCCCCCCCCCTTCCAACCACGTGACCATGGCTCCACCGCCAGCACGCTTCTATACTGGATGCTACACTGTCACTTGCGGCCCCAAATTATTTTTTAAAGGCTAGGGCATCATATGCTCTATGCCAGAGAATATATTATCTCAACCACTACTTTGTCCTGTCTTCTTCATTTGTACTGTAGTCAGCATTTATATATGTATAAAAATATCTGCGTACATATGAGAGAAGACAAAGATAGTGGTTGAGTAGTTGTTATTCTCTGGCAAGGATTATAGGTCCTTGCCCAGTTAATAAAAGATCCTCCGGTGCAACTGACACTTGTCGACACCAGATGGAGGGGAGGTGGGCGCAGGTGGCGCCACCAGTCAAGTTTGGAGTCTTACGGAGAATAACAATGGTATCAAGTAATATAATAATATAATATAATAAAGGAAACAATTCCCATCGTATTTTTATACTCGCATAATACATTATATACCAAATATATATATAAATTTACACACATATATATATATATAAATGTACATATATATAAATGTACGATATAGATATATCTATAAATGTAGAAATATTCACATATAATATGCAGCGTCTTTGCCATCAGTGGACATGGCTGATGCGTAGTCTCTATGTGTGATTGCCTGAGAACACAATACGCCATAACGCAGCTATAATGATACTTTACAATTGACAAACAAAATAAGCCAATACTGAAAGAGAAAAAAAGGAGGCATGCCTGTAGGGTGTATCTGTGGACACTTAGGCAAGCATACTGGTAATGTACTCTGTTGACCTTTACACGCCCATCCTTCCGGTCTCACTGATCATATCACGACGGCTATCGACTTGGGACAATTGGCTTTGGATTGTTTTTGCAACCCAGGTTTACGTGTGAGTACCGAGAAGGCACCGGCTGGGGCCCGCCGTTAGGGGGAGCGGGACGTAGCTCAGGCGGTGAAGCGGTCGGTCATCAGATCGATCCTTCTCAGTAATGCCAGGTACACACATACCGTATAGGATTCGCGCACTAAAACTCCCGATCTGCTTAAAACTGAAATCGGGCCGATTCATTTTTCGAATCGGGAATCGCAATCGTAGTGCTAGCGCACACCTACCGTTTTAGCCCTCAAAATTAGTTTTTAGTCGTGAATCGCAATCGGTAGGTGTGCTAGGGGAGTGCACACCTCACGATTTTTGGGCAGTTTTAGATCGTATACGCTAGGTGGGTGCGGGAAAACGATCATATACGCTAGGTGTGTACCGGGCATAAGTTCTCATTTGCAGTTTGGGATATTTTTCTGTTGCAACCAGTGGCCAACAACTGGTTCATCAAAGGTTGTGGTATGTGCTGTCCTGTCTGTGGGAACATGAGTATAAAAGACCCCTTGCTGCTTATCAGAAAGAGTAGCCTATGTGGCAGCAGTGGGTTTCCTCTCAAGAAATATGTCAGAATGACCATATGATGGATTGTCCAATAGCCGATGATAAAAATCAATGTGCTCTAGAGGCGTCATTAAATATAACAAGCTTTATTTTATTTTGAGGCTAGCCGTTATTGACACACAAGTGAATATGGTTGGAATCGGCCAAGACAAAGTCTCTCCTGTCGAAGAGATGTGACCGCTGAAGCCCTTGGTATCAACATTTAGATGTGTACTCTAGACACCATGTAGCTGTTTGTTATTTCAAAGACACCCCCCCCCCCCCACCTCCCCACGACAATAACAACACACCGTGATCACTCAAGTCTCCACTCAACCTTGTCGTTGTTGTTGTTGTTTTACGTCCTAGCAACATCTACGGTCATATCAGGACGGGTACCGACTTGTGACAGTGCACACTCACGGCAACTATATAGTGTTGTCCCACTGGGAAACCAGGCTGCTGGCACCATGACCTGGTATCCCACTCAGTCACATTATCCTGACACTGAGCACACCAGTCCTTGCCCTGTCCTAATAATGCCGAGCGCCTGGCTAGATGTGTACTCTAGACAGCCAGGCGCTCAGCATTATTAGGATAGGGCAAGGACTGGTTGGCTCAGTGTCAGGATATCGGGTCATGGTGCCGGCGGTCGTATTTCCCATTGGGGCAGCACTATAAAGTCACCCTGAGTGTGCACTGTCACAAGTCGATACTCGTCCTGATATGACCTTAAATATTGCCAGGATGTAAAACTCCAACAAACAAACAACATAGCAGTGTGGATGCACTGAGCAGTGCGGCCCGCCGTCGGCTCCCCGCCCTGGCGGTGATTGTGTAATAAATAATCCGCCGGCCGGGGGCGCTAACCCGATGAGCAGTAAAGGGGGGGGGGGGACTGGGATTTTACGTCCTACCAACATCTGAGGCCATATCATAACGGGTAGCAGTAAGGATGGCAGGAGTGTTGAGTGTGTGTGTGTGTTGGGGGGGTGGATTGTCAGAGGGGGTGGGGTGGGTGTGGGTGACTGGGATTTTACGTCCTACCAACATCTGAGGCCATATCATGACGTGTACCAGTAAGGATGGCAGGACTGTTGAGTGTGTGTGTGTTGGGGGTGGGGGTGGGGGGTGGATGGTGATGGGGTCGGTAGAAAGAGGACCGAGTGAGTGGGTGACTGGGATTTTATGTCCTAGCAACATTTGAGGTCATATCTTTACAGATACGTCTGTGTGGGTTTTTGTTGAGGTGGATTGAATGCAGGGTGATGGGGGTCGGTAGAAGGGGACCGAGTGAGTGGGTGACTGGGGGTTAATATGCTAGTAACAATTGAGGTCATATCGTCACGGCTACCAGTAGGAACAGCAGGAGTGTTCATGTGTGGTGGGGTGAGGGGGGGGGGGAGTGCGCGGTGGGATGGAGGGTGAGGGTTTGGTGGAAGGTGAGTGAGTGGGTCACTGGGGCTATACGTCCTAGGAACATTTGAGGCATGAATGTGCCTTTGAGGGAGGGGTGGTGGTGCCGTGTCGTGTAGCTACTGCCATGGCGAGCTGCTCATCAAATTTACATTGATCCGCGAGCACCTCATGTTGGCCACAGTCAGAGCCTGCCTTACTAATAGTACATAGCCAGAGATGGTTTACTAACAAAACAACAACAGGTTTTTCTTTAAATGGTACATAGTCCGGTGAAAACATCAAATTTTCAAAAACCAAAGCAATTATCTAGATTTGACTGTACATATCTTAAGCCCGGTACACACCTCCGGTATAAAACTTAAAACTGCCCATTTCGCGACAAAGTTTGAGTTTTAGTTGGTTTCAGTCATTAGGTGTGTGACCCCCTATCACACCGACTTAAAACTCAGTTTTAGGTCTTATATGGGAGGTGTGTACTGGGTTTTATAAGATTCGAAAAATGAATCGGGCAGTTTTAGTCGGGAAACGGGACGGGTCGGGTCGTAATGGGTACCGTCAAGGCAGTCAGTTTTAGCGCGTGAATCGTATACGGGAGGTGTGTACCAGGCTTAACTTAGATACCGGTGTACGTATCAAACATTTTCAGCCACATAGAAGGGGATACTGAGGCACTTTAATAGAAATTGTTATTGCAGAATCCCATGTCGTGGGAGTTTTTGTCATCCTTGCCTAAATTAATTTGGCATGTTTGCACTTCAAATATCTCCCCCGTATTGATATTACATTAGATGTTACCAGGACTTAAAACTCCAACAACAAACATCAAAAGTTAGCCATTTTAAATAAAAGTCACTTCAAATTAAATTAAGGTTGGTTTTAACGATCATCTTCACATGAAGAGTTCAGGCGCAAAACCACGTAAACGCCAATCCAAAAATGTAGTTGAAATCAAGGATGTTTACCTGAAAATAATTTTAATTCTCATTAATTCCACTTTTCATATGACCACATGCCTATGGAGCAATGAACAAACAAGTAGGAAGATAACAAAATTAAGTATTTGAGGGTTTGATTCCAATGTTTATCTCAATTTTTGGATTGGCGTTTATATGGTTTTATGCCTGAACTCTTCACATGTTTATCTCAGGAAATGACAAACACTCAAAACCATTGAACTATGCAACTTTAAAGAAAATGAAAAAAAATGCCTAAAGAAAGAAACCCTCACTCAAAGGCTTTAATGATCATTGTTTGGCATAATCGGTTTTTCTTTTAATTGGATAGCAACTGACAAGGAAATATACAGAGTCACCTTAAAAGTATGTGGGGTTTTGTTGTGGTTTGTTGACAGTGTACGTACGCTAATACCATGCTCTTTGTCTTTACATGCGAAAAGGTTTAGCAATTGTTTTGTGAGAGTTCACGTGTATATTTATGTATATGTGTATCATCATCATCATGTCATCATGCTGTCGGTCGCGCTGCGACAAAGACTGCGTTCATTACTTGACTGCTGCTCTCCATTTAGATCTCTGCTGTGAGAGTGCTGACCGTGAGTCGGTCTACATTTCATGAAAGCTGCCTGCAAAAGTGTTGAAATGGTGCTCGCTTTTGCAAGTTACTAGCGGCACTCTCCAAGGGAGCAAATAGAGGTTTCACACTGGCAAGAACATGTCCAGACAGGCGCAAAACTATTTGTCCCTGTAGTGGCTGGTCGGGAGATGTTGGAAGTTCCATACATCAACCACCCTTGATGCTGCCACAGTGACATGGTTTTCTGTTCAGGGTTTCGCTCCCTTAGCCTTCGGTTCTGTCAAGAACCTGTACCACAAGGCAGTGGTTTACAACTCTGCAGGGCAGAGGCGTCAAACTCCCTGAGGTATATATATACACACATATGCATATATATATCCATGCATACAAAACTGGGTGCCGTGGCCTAATCGGTAGAGAGTGGGCCTCGCGTCGGTTCGGTTCCTGGTTGAGACAAACCAATTAATATTATACTGATACATGTCGCTTCCCAGCCTGGCAGTCAGTATTAATAGGATAGGGCAAGGACTGGTTAGCTCAGTGTCAGGATAATGTGATTGAGTGGGATATTGGGTTATGGTGTTGGTGGCCTGATTTCCCAGTGGGGCAGCACTATTAAGTCGCCATGAGTGCACAATGTCACAAGTCGGTACCCGTCCTGATATGACCTTAGATGTTGCCAGGGTGTAAAACTCCAACAACTAACCAACCATATCTTTGTCCCAGATTAAAATATCAGAAAATGATTACAAAGCATTACGCTAAGGGCTCATCCAAGGTTTTCAGCAGTTTCAATGTCGTAAAAGCATTTCTACTGGGCGGATGGGCGTGTCAGTAAAGTATGACTTTTATCATTCAATACAATATTGATATATTTTGGTGATTCTTTTTGTACCTTAATTTATTAAGCGGGGAAATTTTCCATCATGGAGAATTGCTCTTCCTCATTCCACTGCTCCTTGTTCTATCCTGGTAATGCCAAACACTAGGCTAGTTAGTGACACGGGGGCTGCCCTCTATGGAAGATCTTCTGATCAAAAAGAATCTCTGGTGGACTGGACACCTATTGAGGATGTCATCAGACAGGCTACCAAAGCAGATCCTCTACTCTCAACTGTCTTCTGGGAACAGAAAGAGAGGGTGCCCTCATCTCCGGTTCAAGGATACCATCAAGAGAAACCTGAAGCTGAGAGACATTAAGACCGACTCATGGACATCACTCTCACAGCAGAGAGCTAAATGGAGAGCGGCAGTCAAGTAATGAAAGCAGTATTTGTCGCATCGCGACCGACAGCATGATGATGATGATCAATTTTTAATTCATTGGATTGACTCTCAACTCAGGGTTTAGAATCCCACGACCTACCAAAGCAGGAAGTGGGTACTCAACTCATTCAGCCACGTCGTCTGGGTCTGTAGTAAAATATTGATGTTTAGGCCTATTAATTAGTGAGGGGGGAGGGGGTCTGGAAAAGTAGTACTCTTCATACTACCGTGAAAATGTTGAAAACTTTAGACGGCGCCTAAGCCGCCCATTCCATTCAGACCGGAAGTCGACGTTCCCACCAATTCCTGCTGAATATATTTTTGGCGGACTCAGTCGTGGCCACGCGCTTCCAACCCCCCCCCCCCCCTTCCCCATCTCTTAATGTTGTCCAGTATCTCCTACTCCTAGCGGGTCATTTCGAGGTTAGCGACCACTTCCGCAATGTGCTTATTTATATCCACGAAGGAGGGGGTTGTCACCCATTTTTTCCTTCAGCACTATTCTGTCCCCCCCCCAATAGCCGCCATCTTGGTATCCATCCTTTATGGCCCTATCACATTAGGACGCATCTCACAAGCGGGATGGGATGGCCGAATGAGTTAGAGCGTCCGTCTCCCGTGTTTGGTAGATCGTGGGGTCATGGGTTCGAACCCTGGTCGAGTCAAACCAATGACTTAAAAATTGATACTTGTCACTTCCTAGCCAGGCGCTCGACATTATTAGAATAGGGCAAGGAGCAGTGGAATGAGGAAGACCAATCGTCCAAGATTGAAATTTCCCCTGCTTAAACAACTAATGGACCAAAAAAAACACACAAAAACGCATAAAATCACTTTTTTACTTCGAGATGCATCAAACTTTTCGGCGCGGGGGCCAAAGTTGATCGTATACATACCGTATACGCAATGTATGGGCAACGTATGACCAATGTATGGCTAACGTCCCTCCTAGTGAAAAACACTCGAATTATGCTCACGGTACATTCGTAGAATGCTGGTGAAGGTTATATACATTATTCGATCACCAGAACTATGCCTCATACATCAAGACATGGTGGAGAAATGCAAAACGTACATTATATGTATGTTAGATGTATGTTCTCCATATGTTGTCAGTATGCAGATTGTATGTTTCCACTGCCTTTAACATAGGTCAACGGAGTGCAAAGTGGTGAACAATGTTTGTCTAATGTACATCTAACGTACATCGATGTACTCCTAACATATTCATAACATACGGCCGACGTAACACCCATGTGTTGTCGTACATCAAAGGTTTTGTGCATGCACAAAACTTTCGCGACCCCCTAACGAGTGACACCATATATCGACGTACATCGACATACATCGACATATGCATAATGAACGCGTAATGTATAACAACGTATCCTGATGTAGCGGCCAAAAATCACATACGTTGGCATATGTTTGCACGATGCGTCGTAATGTGACAGCACCATTAGCTGTTCCAAGTGCTAGTGCTCTCGCTTCCCGTTCGGCTTGTAATGTTGACCGGGCGCGGTGCCCGAATCGGTAGAGCGCGGGCATCGCGTGCGGGAGATCGAGAGTTCGGTTGATCTGGGACTATAGGCTTCAGCAGTAACAGTTTCTATTAAATTGACTTAGCATAGATCTACCTTTCAATGCAGCAACACATACTTAATATGTGCACTATTATCTAAATCGAATATATCGAATCAAATCTAAGTGAGTGCTGTAGTTTAAAAAAATTGATGTTTTCATCGGAGTATGCAACTTTAAACAGCAAGATGTTATATTTAGCTGGCTATTTCAATCTCAGGCTTATCCTGCTGGGCTTTGTTTGTTTGTTGTTGTTTTACATCCTAGCAACATATAAGGTCATATAACGACGGGTACCGACTTGTGACAGCGCGCACTCATGGCGACTTTATAGTGCTGTCCCACTGGGAAACCAGGCTGCCAGCACCATGACCTGATATCCCACTCAGTCACATTATCTTGACACTGAGCCAACCAGTCCTTGCCCTACCGTATTAATGCCGAGCGGCACGCTCAGAAGCGACAAGTGTAAATTGTTAAGTCATTGGTGTGACTCAACCTGGATTCGAACAGTCCTGCTGGGCAAATAGCTGGGCTTGTCAATAGACATGATTATAGGGAAGTTGGTAAACCTATTTGTACATTTAATTACAATACTTATAAAAAATAATATGAGTTAATTTCTTTTTAAATATCTAAATAGTGTTGATAATAAATTCTCTTTGGAAATGTGCTTCGGGGATGTATATCGCATTATGCGAGTATAAAGGCGCGGAAGTGAATTCTTTGTCATATATATATATATATTATTGTGCCGATTATTGTCTATAAATATAATGCCTCCTCCCCTCGTGCTCATGTCCGATTGCACCGCTACCTCCCCCTTATCGCAGCTAACACACGCGGAAATCCTGCTGGCATCGGGCAATTTTAATATATGATATGTGATATATGAAATATGACATGTAATATACAATATACCTTATACAATATACCGTATACAGCATACCGTATTCAGTATATAGTACAGTACAACCTCTCTAAATTGACCGACCAATGGACCAACTTTATGTGGTCGGTTTAGGGAGGTGGTGGGTTTAGGGAGTTAGGATATCCTTACAATGGTATTTTTGGGACCCACATAAAGCGATCGATATAGGGGAGTGGTCGATCTGTGGAGGTGGTCGGTTAGAGAAGTTTTACTGTATATAGTATATAGTATATAGTACATAATGCATAATGCATAATACCGACCCACCCAGGGGGGAGGCTAATGATTAACACGTGTATACATAAACAATGCCCATACTCATAGAAGAATGAAATCACCAAAATCCAGCAAACGGAAACGGAAATAGCCCTGTATGGGCGCCGCCATTTGTATACTCGTGTTGAATAATCAAAATCCAGCAAACGGAAATGCAAATTGCTCGTTGACATTCTGCGGCGAGGCTGTCCAGGCCCATAGGCCAATATTTATGTTATTCGGGTTCAGCGATTGGTTAATAATATACTCATGTTTAATAATAAACAAATAATTCTCCAAGCATCTATATGTATGTCAATAGACTGGTTTGTATTTCCAAACTTCCATGTTTATGCCAAATTGTTATGTATTTCTATTAATTTTGAATAAAATCGAAGTTTTTGACTGTGTGTACATCTTTGTTTTGCTGTCGACGCCGTTTTCAGCATGCATTTCTATGGTTTCCAGTGCCCAGTCTATAGACAGTTTCGTAATTCCTACTAATGTGGGCGGAGTTGTGGGGGTCAGTCCTAAGCATTGCTTATTCATATTATATAACATATAATATACAAAATAGGTTATATGTACCATGTATGATATATAACATACAGAATACTTGTATAATACATTAACCTATATGTATGTACACATATAAAAAGTAACATTATTCTACTTATGCTAACATGTGTTACTCAGCCGTGAACATTTATTCATTCCGTGTTATGCCTCCAGATCTAGGGGAATCTCGGCGAGGTCGACTTCTTGTCCCCACCACACACAATACAACTTCCGGTCGGCGAGTGAAGTGTCAGCCGAACCGGAAACCAAGGTGCCCTGGTGGCGACAGCTCGCACTAAGGCTGACACTTTATCTGGGCTGGAGTTCTGTAGCACTTTTGCCTGGCTATTTTAGGAGTTTGATTGGCGGTCGTTGGTTTCTAGGTGTCGCCACTGTCGTTAGTGAAAGTCCCGTCCTGCACGTCACGTTGACGTACACGGACGTAGCGGTTAGTATGAATTACCAGCCCTCGAAAGAATCTCTAATGGCATTTAAATTGAGCACGAAGTTAACTCTTGGTTGGTTGTTGGAGTTTTACGTCCTGGCAATATCCACGGTCATATCAGGACGGGTACCGACTTGTGACTGTGTGCACTCATGGCAACTTTATAATTCTGCCCCACTGGGAAATCAGGCCACCAGCAGCATGACCCGATATCCCACTGAGTCTTATTATCCTGACATTGAGGTAACCAGTCCTTGTCCTATCCTATTAATGCCGAGTGCCAGGCTAGGAAGTGACAAGTATCAATTTGATAAGTCAGTGGTTTGAATCGACTGGGAACCAAACTCTCAAACTCCCGATATGCCGCATGTGAGGCCTGTGCTCTACCGATTCGGCCACCGCGTCCGGTATGTACTAAATAATCGGACCTTAGAACTAGGTATGCCGGTCTGCAGCTTGTGAACGTTGACAGATGTCGGGCCCATGGAACCAGGCGAGCAGACCTTTGTAACCCCGGTGTGTGCGAGACCAGACGGGATGGCCGAATGAGTTGAGCGTCCGTCTCCTGTTTTGGTAGATCGTGGGATTCGAATCCATGTGTTTGAACCCTGTTCGAGTAAAATCGATGACTTAAAAATTGTATGCATGTCATTTCCGAGCCAGGTGCTCGGCATTATTATGATAGGGCAAGGACTGGTTGGATCAGTGTCAGGATAATGTTGTAGAATCTAATACTCGGATTTGTGGCTGTGTACGTAGGCTATGAGGAAAAAAAATACAGACAAAGAGAAAGGAAGAAAGTAAAGTGTAAGAGAGAGAGTCCAGCCCTCTGGTTTATTATTACAGTATAACCCCATTAAACCAAGCTCAGTTAAACCAAACGATCGGTTACTCCAAACCTTTTTCGGCGGCCTGGCAAAATACTACCATTTATCATATAAAAAAGTTGGTTAAACCAAAGTCGGTTAATCCAAACTATTGGTTAATCCAACCAAAATGTTCGGACTCCAGGCCACTTCCAGTATGGTTAAACCAAACTTTCATGTGGTTACAAGGTCATCTGAGATGCCACTGACTATTTTTATATGATAAATGGTAGTATTTTGCCGGGTCACTGAAAAACGTTTGGATTAACCGATTGTTTGGGTTAACCAAGCTTGGTTTAACGGAGTTATAGTGTATATACATAAGAAAACTATAATCAAAGTGTCCACATACATTGTATTTTACATGCATAATGCACCCACGTTTTTGCCAAAGCCAAGTGAAAGTCGAAGACAAAGCTTGGTTAAATCAATGCTCGGTTAAACCAATCAAATTTCTAGGGTCCTTTCAAGTTTGGTTTAACGTGGTTATACTGTATATAGTTACGATATATATGCACCTCGTCACGTACACCGATCAGTAATACTAATAGAACATTTGCATTCCCCCCTAGCCGAATATCGGAATATTTTACGATGTGACTGAGTGGGATATCAGGTCATGGTGCTGGCGGGCTGGTCTCCCAGTAGGACAGGACTATAAAATCGACTATAAAATCGACATGAGTGTGCACTGCTACAAGTCGGTACCTGTCCTGATATGACACGTAATGAGTCACACATCCCTCATATGCCTTTGCTTTTTATATATCACCATTTATCATTATATAGACAGTTTGCAATTTATTATAGTAATTTCACATAGATCCTCATGCCATTATATCGAAAAACTTTACACTTAGGTGTTGCCAGGATGTAAGACCCCAACAATCAACCAACCAACCGGTGTGTGTGGGCCAGGAGTTTTGCGTCCTAGGAACATCTAAGGTCATATCAGGACGTGTGTCTTGTGACAGCGCGTACTCATGGCGACTTTATAGTGCTGCCACACTGGGAGACCAGGTTGCCAGAACCATCACCTTATATCCCACTCAAATATGCACTAAATATACCTGCTTTAATCTCTAGAGCATGTCCCGTGGGAGCCTTCACAGACTATCAGCGAACCATCTTTGCACGCATTGTTTATTAATTTTAATGGAATCCCGAGTAGCCAATGGGGGCAGATCTAAATCCAATGAAGAGTTTGCGTGTGGGGGGTGGGGGGGGGGGGGGGGGGGAGAGGTAGTGGGGAGGACGAGGATGTGAGTGGGTAGAGGGGGTGGAGATGGGCAATAAGCAGATAAATCAAGTTGCATAGTCCGAGGGTTTTGAGTTTCTATCATTTTCTGAGATGAATAGACAGTACAACCCCGTTAAACCAAGCTCGGTTAAACCAAACGATCGGTTAATCCAAACTTTTTTCGGCGGCCCACCAAAATACTACCATTTATCATATAAAAAAGTTGGTTAAATCAAAGTCGGTTAAACCAAAGTATCGGTTAATCCAAACAAAATTGTCGGCCCCAAGCCACTTCCGGTACAGTTAAACCAAACTTTCATGTGGTTTTAAAGTCATCGGAGACTTTTTTATATGATAAATGGTTGTATTTTGACGCGTCGCCGAAACAAGTTTGGATTAACCGATTGTTTGATTCAACCAAGCTTGGTTTAATGGGGTTAAACTGGATATGCATAAAAAAACAATAATCATATTGTCCACACACATTGTGTATTACATTCATAATGCCCCAAAGTTGTTGCCAAAGCCAAGTCAAAGCTCGGTTAAACCAATGATCGGTTAATCCAAACAAATTTCCAGGGTCCCTTCAAGTTTGGTTTAACGGGGTTATAAAATGTGTTAAGTTTATCATTTGAATCTATCATACCAGAGCTTGAAGTAAATTTGATTCAAAATTGCTAACTTTGGAGATATTTGAAGTGTAAACATGCTAAATTAATTGTTGGCATGCTTGCCAGAATTCTGACCCCATTGACTTCAATAGTAATAGGATCAATTCTTTTTTTCTTTTTTTTGTGTCCATGAGTTGTTTAAGCAGGGGAAATTTCCGTCATAGACGACTGGTCTTCCTCATTCCACTGCTGGTCGATAGAAAGCCCGAGCCTACACTTTTACCGACCCAAGGGATTTTTACCCTCCCACACCACATAGACCTGGTATGAGAGCAACCGGCCTTTGATGACACTGTAAGTTATACACAGCAGTGGAAATCCAAATTGGCAGCACTGGGGGCATGGGGAATCGAACCACTGACCTTCAGATTAGGAGTCTGACCTAGAAAAAAGTCAGACACTCTAACCACTCCGCCACAGAGAACTCCGCAATTAAATTGCCTTAGCATGCCCTTCTATAGATAGCCACAAATGCTCAATAAGTGAAGCATATATCAGGTGGATATGTAGATTCAAATCTAGATAAGTGTTCCGTTTTTGGAAATTTGATACTTTTATCGAACTATGCAACTTAAAAAATTTAACGGGCTTCGACGATTTCTCTCAGACAAACTGTAAATAAAACGACAAGAACTAGACCAATGGCTTAGCACTCTGCGATTTTATAATTCATAGTTATTAATTAATTAAAGTGACATAGGGCGATGGTTTTGTGTTGCTGTCATTTTCTGAGAACAATATATTAGGTTGATCATTATAGTCTACTTTACTTTCGTTTGAAGTAACTTGTCTTTTAAACGGCTAACTTTTGAGATATTTGAAATGCAAACAGGCTCGATTAATTGTGTCAAGCACGCCAAAACTCTGACACCATAGGGTTCTGCAGTAACAGGCTCTATTAATTTGATTCAGTATCTCCTTCGATGTGGTGACAAATGCCTAACTGTATCTAAGTTAGATAAATGTACAATCAAATCTAGATAATTGTTTTTGTTTTGAAAATTGGATGTTTTCATCGGACTATGCAGCTTTAATTAATTAAACCCTGGAATTAATTAATTATAGCTCCGTAGTCATAGGACAATATCGTCTGCTATCCCCCCCCCCACCCCCCCCCCCCCCCCCTCCCATCCCCAAATCACCGCGTGTCAGTCGTCGTAATGAGCAAGGTGCGCATGCGCAGCTGGGAAGCGCAGTATGTGGCATGTGGCGCTGTTTTGACGTCACATACGAATCGATGACTGTGACGTCACGTCAGGTTTCTGGTTACTGGTGACCCTCTTTTTGGAATACAATACTTAGTGAATGGGGCTGGCCGATTGTTAGTAGTATATGGGTCATTCTCTGAAACTAGGCACTACTTATTTGGTTTCCACGTTAATTCATTCTTTCTTTTTTGCTAGCGAATCAAATAATTCGTGTTCCCTCTGTTTGCTAAGTCTGTTCGCAATGTTGCATGTATTTTACTCTATCCAACAAAATGTATCAAAAGTATACTTGTAAGATTTTGTGCTAAAGTGAAAATGGAGAATGTGAAAATGTACACATTGCCACCATGCATTTAGCCAAACTTATATACAATTAAAAAAAAAAATTCAATTTCTTCTTGGAACAATAATCTCGCTTGCTTGACTGTAATCCATAAAATCTTGTTTGAATTGTTTGTGCATGATCAAATGTTCTGGATGTGCATTTGCTTTCCACGTAGTGCCAGTGATATTAACGTATTGCTAAATTTGTAATAGTTCAAAATGAAATAGTGAAATAAGTTTTTTTTCTTTTCTTTTCTTCAAATCTGATATATGTGCAACATGTACACCTTCACATAAACAAGGACTTTGGTATTATTTGGAATGTTTTCAGCTATTACTTGGAAGGTTTTCACTTTTGGTTTCCATGTCACAATTTAGTGCCCAGTTTCAGAGATTGACCCATATATACAATATATACAATATATGCAATATGTATGATATATAATATATAATATATCAAATGTAATATGTAATATGTAATATATAATATATAATATATAATATATAACATGCAATATATAATTTACATGAAATATATACAAATAATATATATGATGTATAAGAATTATATGAGTATAATAACACGTAATACTATACTATCCTAGCACCCACACACCAGTGATCGGGTGCTGGAACCTCACCTATTCATCTACTGCTAATGCCTCAGCTCCAACGGTGGCGCCACCGCTCGCCTGCTCACTGTCCTACTCACTTGCCGCTGAGAATTTTTTCTTTTTAGGCAAGGGACGTTTTGTTCCTCAAGCCAGAGAAAATACACTCTAACCCACTATCATGTCTTCCTTGTTCATTTATGTAGGTAACAATTATATTATATATAATATATCTAATATAAGATATATATGCCATATCTATAATTAAACCTATATAATAAACATCGCAGGTACCTGCTTATGGGGAGCACATCTTAATTAAAAACATGGCCCGTGGGAACAATGAGTCCTGCCTTAACGAGTCTGGTCATCATGTATTCATGATTTAAATCCCCCCTGCCGATTCGGTGTGTGGGTGGACAGGGAGCGCGTGTGTGCGCCGAAGTGTGTGTGTGAGGGATGTAGTGAGGGTGGTGGGAGGATGAGCGGGGGGGGGGGGGTCCTAGGGAGTGCATATCGCCACCTGTCAATACACGATTTCCGCGACGCATGCGCAGAGCGTAATCCAGACTGGACTAGTGGGTCACAGCGTCTGTGGAGAGGTAATTGAGGCTCTGTTAACACTGGCTTCATATTGAGCAACTGACAGTCTTTTCGGCACAAATGTGGATTTATACAGAAAACATACTTACCATTATTGACAATTATAGCTGTATCCTATTGTTTGATTGATTGATTGATTGATAAGCTTGATTGTCAGTGTAAAACAACACAGTGACAGACTGTCGACCCACAACACGCGTGTCGTTGTCTATCACCAAGTGACATACTAGGCGCAGAAATTGTGTATTGTTGCAGGATTAAATACTGCATTGTGGGGGCAGGGCTGGCAGCTCGCTGACAGGACATGGGTGCTGGGCCGTGTAGGGTGGTGGCGGTGGTAAGGGATGGTGTACGGGTGTGGTGGAGGGATGGGGATGAGAAGGGGTGTGTGGTGGTGGTAGGGGTGGTGGTGATAGGGAATGGTGTAAAGGTGATGTAGGCGTGGTGGTGAGAAGAGTGGTGGGCGTGGGGGTGGCGGTGGGTGGTGGAGATAGCGGCGGTTGTAGGGGATGGTGTCAGGATGCTGTAGGGATGGGGATGAGAAGGGGTGTGTGGTGATAGGGGTGGTGGTGATAGGTATGGTGTAACGGTGATGTAGGCGTGGTGGTGAGAAGGGGTGAGTGGTGGTGGTAGGGTTGGTGGTGATAGGGGTTGTGTACAGGTTATGCCCAAAGAAGTTCACAACTATGATCGAGGCTCTACATACAGGAATGATGGCAGACGTTAGTGTTGGAGGGGAAGTCTCGGAATCGTTCGGGGTTACCAATGGGGTCAAGCAAGGTTGTGTACTGGCCCCGATGCTCTTCTCCATCTTCCTATCAGCAATGCTTAACGAAGCTTTCCGAGACATGGGGGATGGCATCTATATACACTCCAGACAGAGCACTGACCTATTCAATGTCGCACACTTAAGAGCAAAGACCAAGACTACTCGGATACTGGTGAGACAGCTGCTATTTGCAGATGACAGTGCACTGGTTGCCCACTCTGCTGAAGAGATCCAGAAAATAGTGGACGCTTTCTCCGATGCATCAAAGGAGTTCGGCCTGTAGATTTACATCAAGAAGACGGAGGTGCTTTACCAACCTAACTCTACAAGAACCCGAGAGGAGGAGATCATGGTTGACAGAAACAAGCTGAACTCCGTTCCGGAATTCACCTACCTCGGAAGCACTATATCAAGTGATGGACGCATTGATGCTGAAATACAGAGGAGGATGGCCAAAGCTAGTGCATCTTTTGGCCAACTACGCCAGAGACTCTGGAACAACCACCATGTGTCCATTCGGGCCAAAGGCAAGATCTACCGTGCAATCGTGCTGTCAACCCTACTATATGGAGCCAAGGCCTGGACAGTGTACATACGACAGGTGAAAAAGCTGCATGCTTTCATGATGTGACATCTGCGTTCAATCATGAGGCTAACCTGGAAGGACAAAGTGACAAATAAGGAAATACTCGAATGGACGGGGTTGCCCTCTATGGAAGATCTTCTGATCAAAAAGAATCTCTGGTGGACTGGACACCTATTGAGGATGTCATCAGACAGGCTACCAAAGCAGATGCTCTATTCTCAACTGTCTTCTGGTTACAGAAAGAGAGGGCACCCTCGTCTCCGGTTCAAGGATACCATCAAGAGAAACCTAAAGCTGAGAGACATTAATACCGACTCATGGACGCAACTCTCACAGCAGAGAGCTAAATGGAGAGCGGCAGTCAAGTAATGAAAGCAGTCTTTGTCGCATCGCGTCCGACAGCATGATGATGACAGGTTATGTAGGAGTGGCGATGAGAAGGGGTGGTGGGTGTGGGGGTGGTGATCCTGATATGGGTGGTGGTGATAGTGGTGGTGTAAGGGTGATGTAGGGATGGTAGTGAGAAGGGGTGGTGTGTGTGTGGTGGCGGTGGTGATAGGGGATGGTATAAAGGTGATGAACGAGTGGTGGTGAGATGGGTGTGTGTGTGGCGAGTGTAGATGCGTGGTGGTGATAAAGGGGTTGTGGTGATAGGGGTGGTGGGTGCAGGTGTGGTGGTGGTGTTGGGGTCGTGGTGGGTCTATGGCGTGGTGGTTATAGTTTTTGTTTGTTGTTGTTCTACGTCCTTGCCACATCGAAGGTCATATCGGGACAGGTACCGACTTGTGACTGTGCGAATCATGGCCACTTTTATAGTGCTGTCCCACTGGGAGACCAGGCACATGGCCTGGTATCGCACTCAGTCACATTATCCTGGCACTTAGCCAACCAGTCCTTGCCCTATCCTAATACTGCCGAGCCGCTGGCTAGGAAGTAACAAGTATCAACTTGTGTGCCATTGGTTTGACTCGACCAGGAATTGAACTCCCGACCTTCCACTCGGGAGGACTGCGCTCTACCGATTTGGCCAATACACCCGGTGTCTACTTGTCGATGTGCCTACTTTTCTGAGACGTCAGCACATACTACAGTACTTCTCTAACCGACCACTTCCACAGATCGACTACTCCCTATATCGATCGCTTTATTTGGGTCCCAAACGATCACCCATGCACTTTTTTGTTGTTGGTAAAACAGTTTATTCATCAAAACACACGGAGATCAGCGGGAAATACATAGGGAGATCAGCGGTGTAATGATACAAACAAACTCCCTAAGTGGACCACCTCCCCAAATGGACCATTTAAAGTCGATCCCAAAGTCGATCGATTTAGAGAGGTTTTACTGTACTACTCTATTTTGCCATGTTTCCTCCCACATCCAAGAAACAATTGTTGTTGTTTAAAGAATAGGGGGAAAAAACACCCCGACAAGAACGAAAAACACCTCCCCACCTTCTCTTCTTGTCCCACCCTGTAAGTGTGACAATAACAAAGCCGGTTCAGGCAGTCACTGGTCCATGGGAGGCGACGTGAGCGTGGGGACCAGGAGGACGGATCTAACCACAGCTCGGCTTTGCGATGAGTGAATGGGCGGCGTGTGCCGCATTCTGTAACCATGGCAACGGCGGCGCATATGGCCCGTGGCTATCACCTTTCCGGCCTTACCCTGGTTACCAACCGCCCAACCGCGTGTAGTATATATGGACTTATGCGAGTATAAATAATGTAAGTCCCCGCACATTTCACTAGCGATCATACCCCCCTCCCTTACCCAGCGTCGAAGCTCACTAACACCCCATATATATATATATTTTACCTCGGTATACCGCCTCTGGCTAGCCGCAGGCTAGGGAGAAGGAAGCACATCCGGGTCCAGCAATTAGCATAAGTGACTCACAACGGGAGGACGTTTGTGAGTTGCTCCAACAGGATTTATCTACTAACTCTACTTAATCACAAAGTAAGTAATGGAAATTTAGTATAAACTGTGTATGATGCCTTATAGCATCACATTATGAAAGTTCAGAACTTTCTCAGGTCCACTTTGGACTTTGTACGTGTTTTTTACTTGAGGATAGAAACACTGCGTGCCGCTGGCACTTACGAAACCGATAGTCCTTTGTTCTATCGACACCTGTTTTTGAGACAGGGAGAAATGGTAACCCGAGTTGCTCATTTCCTAAGAAAATTCTCCCGGATCCTGACTAGAGGATGTTGTTGGGGATGCTTCTGGGTGTTTTTTATAAACACCCCAGACCGGTTTTAAGGCGAACCTCTGAGTTTCGTAATATTTTCTCCAACTTGCTGGCGTCGTAGCCGCGGGTGGGAGAAGTGTACGGAACAGAGAGAGTGGGCGATCTTCGGATCGATACCCCCCGTTTGGTTGGTTTCGTTACCATAACCCTACGGCAAAACTTAGCTTCACGCCTGTACTGAAACGTTGTAATACACGCTATTCTGTACCATGTACCTCAACCCAGTTTACTGGCTACACTTTGTGTTGTTATATCTATATATGTATATATATATGTATATATGTATATATATATATATATATATATATATATAGTAAAACCTCTCTATACCGACCCCTCCACAAATCGGCCACTCTCCTATATCGATCGCTTTATTTGGGTCACAACAATACCATTGTAAGGATATTCTAACTCCCTAAATCGACCACCTCCCTAAATCGACCACCTCCCTAAATGTATGTATATATATATATATATACATACATCCATACGATTGTATATATATACATATCTATATATTTATATATATAGTAAAACCTCTCTAACCGACCACCTCCACATATCGACCATTCCCCTATATCGATCGCTTTATTTGGGTCCTAACAATACCATTTTAACCATATTCTAACTCCCTAAACCGACCACCTCCCTAAATGGACCAATTAAAGTCGGTCTAAAGTTCGGTCGATTTAGAGAGGTTTTACTGTATTCCTTGCGACTAATATATGTTGTGTCAGTCGCAACGAATATATATATTATATTATTATATAGTATAGTTATACGAATCTTACCTGGGTACAGATGATGAATAACTGGTGTTTTCCCGAGGTACTAGCCTCGGATAGTCGTGGGTCAGGGAGAAGGAAGCACATCCGGGTCCTGCAATCTTCTATGTACTTTATAGGATAAAAAATTATCTTCACTATTTATGGATACTATTGTGTTTTCGTTTTGGTTCTAGCGAAAAGCAATAGTCGTGGTAGGGTAGGGTGGGTGGGTAGGGTGGGTGGGTAGGGTGGGTGGGATGAGTGGGTGGGTAGGGTGGGTGGGTAGGGTGGGTGGGTAGGGTAGGGTGGATAGGGTGGGTAGGGTGGGTGGGCCCTGACCCACGACTATCTGAGGCTAGTACCTCGGGAAAACATCAGTTATACATCACCTGTACCTAGGTAAGATTGATATAACTATACTATTTTACCTCGGTACTACGCCACTGGCTACTCATAGCCCAGGGAGAATTTTACATAATCTCATTTGTTGAAATCATACTATATTGTTTTAGTGCAAAATATTAATTTTGTTTCTCACCTGTTTTTAGTTGGTGAGTAGGCGAGTCGCCAGGCCGCTTGGTTTCTCTAGTCGTTTGTTGTAATGTTTTGCAAACGATCTAGCCGTCTTCCACCCAGCGTGTGCAAGGATTCTCTTCACAGAGATTCCTAATTGTCTTGCCTTGGAAACCATGGCTCCATGCGTTGAGCGGGACGTGTAGCGTCCAGTATTGACTCCTGCCTGTTTAAGCGCCTTGATGGTCCATCTTGCGAGTGTGTCTCTCGAGATAGCTTTATACGGTTTAATAAAGCTGATTAGTAGCTCTCTGGAATTCCTAATTCCATGTGACTTGGATATATATGCCCTAATGGCTGAAAATACAAATATCCGTTTATCCTCCGGTAAACTATTTATATGTACTGTGGACTATTTACATGTACTCGTTTGGCCTCTGTGTCCCATCACTAGCAGTAATAGGACCGCTAACTTAAATCCTAGTTCCTTCATTGATAAATGTCTCTTGCTAGGCCATGACTTGAATAACCTAAATACTATCGACACATCCCAAAACCTATTATATTTGCGTTTGGGTGGGTTTCTTTCATACACCGATCTAATGAACCAGTGTACCAACTGATGTTTTCCAATCATTTGTCCATCTATTCTAGATAGAATAATTGAAAGTGCACATCTTGGAGAATTAATTGCACCAAATCCTAATCCTTTAACTTCTAGGATTCTTAGAAATCTTAATATTTGGGATATTGTAGGTTTTAATGGTTTGACTCCTTTTAGGAGGCAATGAAGTCCCCATTTCTTTAAATAACTTGTGTATAATTTCACCGTTCCTTTCCTCCAGGCATGTGAAATAAGTATTTCTTTCGTAGTTTTGTCTAAGCCATATTGTTCTAAATGTTTTCTTAAAAAAGGAATTCCAAAAGGGGTGTTGTCGACACGTCTCCGTGGACTGTTAGTGGTCCCTGATGTTATAGGTTGTTCTTTCTCTTGGGAATCTGAGCATGTCTGTTGCTGCTGATGTTATTGCCGCTAGCCATGATTGTGTTTCCCGTGCTGGTACTATCAATACTGTGTTTGATCTATCTTGATCTTCCTGGCCACTCTGCTGATAATGCTGAATAGTCGAAATATATAATAAAATTTATTATTCCATATCAATGAAAATGTGTCTACTCTCCAGGCTTCTGGTTCTGGATGCCAAGACACATATTTAGGTAACTTTTTGTTATTGCGTGATGCGAATAAGTCAATTTCTGGTTTTAGCCGTTTGTGACAAATGTGGTCGAAAATACTCTGATTTAGTGACCATTCTAAATGGTTGTAAAAATGTCGGCTTTTCTTGTCAGCCAAAGTATTTTGACTACCTGGGATATGTGCTACTGTTAGCCATATCTTGTGTTCCTCTGCCCAGTCCGAAATGAGTTTAGCCATATAATTACATGGTTTGGAACGAGTCCCTCCCATCATTTCGTATGTAAGCCATAGCTGTCGTATTATCTGTTAAAACTTTGACATCATTTTTAGGGAGGTGAATCAGACTACGGAGTCCTAAATAAATGGCTATAAGTTCTAATACATTTATTTGATCATCCATCCAATGACCGCCTGTTGCCTGTTGGTCTCTATGAGCTCCCCAGCCTTCTAATGAAGCATCTGTTGTAACTGTAGTGTAGACAGCCTTGAAAACGTTCTCAAAACATCTGTGTGAGAGGAAGTTGCTTGTCGCTGTTAGCAAAGCAATCCCCCCATTGAAATCATCGCACAGCGACGAGAACTTATTCTCAGCCATCATCCTATTGGCAATAGGCGCGATGGCCGTGAGGGCTGACAGTACCCCTTTGTGTACTGTATGCAGTACAGCCTCAAACTTTTTGCTTTCCTCGCTGACCTTTACTTCGGGATCCATTTCTTTAATTGCGGATTCCGGGATCCCTTTGATCCACATGAATTTCTCTGCCATTTTAATTATAACTTCGGCTGGCTTAAAGTTGTTGAAGTGCACTTGTATCGTGCCGTTATGTGGACTTTCTTTCTCCTTTGGATCTTGCACTTTTTGGTCTCCTTTCCACAGGATTTTGCGTATTTCCCAGCGTGCTTAGTGTCCGAGTCAGAGCTCATTGAAGATGAGTCTGACGAAGAGTCAGAGGAAGAGGATTTGTGTTTCCTCCTTTTCTTTGTCTCTTTCTTGCTCTTCTTCACGAGCGGCTTCTTTTTAGGGCCCTGATGTACTTCTGATGAATGGTCCTTCTTTTTGTGTTTGTGTTTGCATGCAGACACAACTACCTCCTCCTCTGACTTGTCGTCAGATGAGGCCTGATCCTCTGAGAGGTCCTCCCACTCAGATTCCTCAGAGTCCATTGTAACTTTGGATCTCTTTTTCTTCATGGCTGCCACTCTGGATGGAAGCATCTCCTCCATCTTTTGTTGAACAAGTCTTGTGACTTGCTGATACAGGTCAGCTGGGCCGGGGCCGGTATCGTGCCCCCTCCCCACCTCGTCCGAATCTCTTTTTTCAGGTGAGGGCAACCTTTGTACCCGTGCCGGCGGTGAGCAGTCTTCCTCTTCACTGAGCGCATGAGATGCCTCTGCCTTACCCCGCTTCGTAGCCATGGCTCAGAGACTGCTAGGAAAAACAAAATCCAATGGTTAGGCTTTGTTTAGGGCTAAATATCACACTGATAATTAGAGTATAATTATACTAGGTGTGCATTATGGCGTTAAAACGGTATTTAACGCAGGTGTATGGCTAATAGACAGTCACAGGATGACGGTATGGGAAAGCAACTGATCCAAATGAGGGGTAGGGCCCAATGTAGCGGTACCCTCCCACACTCTAAGTACCTATAAACTTCTCTCACCTGTGGCTTTCTTCACCAAACAAGTTGAAGAAAATACTATAGGACTTGGAGGTATGCCTTAACGAGAATAACAATTGGGGAATCTTAATGAGACCCAGGAATAAATCCTAGCAATGTATGTGGCTCCTGCCAAACATCTCTCCATTCGGCAACGGGCTGCTTCATTAATAACCGAACAATGGATGCATTGTTCTAACGATCATATGTAACATGATCAAACTAAGCTGTAAAACAGTGATATCTTATCGAAAAGTTTAAAAAAACTTTGTATGTGAATGCTAACATGAACTGAACCAACGTATCGATTTTGAAAGATACTAACCTGGTTGGTTTTGTACTTAATGTAGAAAAACTGCTGGAGCTGCTCACAAATGTCCTCCTGCTGTGAGCTGATTATGCTAATTGCTGGACCCAGATGTGCTTCCTTCTCCCTGGGCTACGAGTAGCCAGAGGCGTAGTACCGAGGTAAAATTATTATATCCCAAGCACAAATTGGACTCGTCGACTGCTGTCATCGCCACTGATGGACAATGAAGATGGTTGGTGGTAAGACAGTACAATCGGGAAGAATAAGATATATATGTATATATGTATATGTATATGTATATATACATTCGTTGCGACTGATACTATATATAAAGAGCTCTTTTCGAAAACGCGATGAGCGCCGATAAATAAAAAAAAGGGTTTGAAATGCTAATACAGAGTTCATAGATGATGTTTTGGAAAAGAGCTCTTCATATATATAAAGAGCTCCTCTTGTATTTATATATGTGAAAAGCTCTTTTCGAAAACACAGTCTAGAAACTTGGCATTTTCCACACAGTCACATTATCCTGATACTGAGCGAACCAGTCCTCACCCTGTCCTATTAATGCCGAGCGCCAGGCTAGGAAGCGACTAGTACCAATTTTGTAAGTCATTCCTTTGACTCAACCGGGAATCGAACTTCCGACCTTCCGCACGGGAAGCCTGCGCTCTACCGATGCGGTCACTGCGTCCGGTTGTTTTCGTGTTGCGAGTGACACGTAGGCGGAGGCCGCTCGCTGTGGACAGGTGAGAATCCCAGTAAGCGCGACGTGTTGCTGTCGTCATGGCAACAGACTGGTATCTCGCACACATTACTGCCGGCCACGATGGGGAGTGGCGGGAATGTAAGACTATAAATACTACATAATCAGGCGTGTTCTGCGTGCGCATTGGGACCTCCCCAATCAGTGTGCATGGAGCTGTAGTCGGACTGTTGGAAATAAAAACAGGAGCTACTGCCGTCTCATACACGTGATGTAAATGTATGGAATGAGCTGCTGCGGTCTCATATATGTGATGTAGATAGCAAATTATGTGAATATAAATGTATGGAAAGATCTGATATTGTGGTTATATATGTGATGTATACCAGATTATGAGAGTATAAATGTATGGAACGAGCTGATATCGTCTCATATATGTGATGTATAGCATGTTATGCTAGTATAAATGTGCAGAAAGAGCTGATACTGTCTCATACATGCGATGTATAACATATTATGTGAGTACATGTATATATGTATGGAAGAAGCTGATACTGTCTCATATATGTGATGCATAGCACATTATGCGATTATAAATGTATGGACGGAGCTGATACTGTCACATATATGTAATGTATAACGTATTATGCTAGTATACAATGTATGGAAGGACCTGATACTATACCATATATGTGATCTATATCGTATTATGGAAGTACAATGTCTTATATGTGACTCATAGCATATTATGCAAGTATAGATGTACAGAAGGACCTGATTCTGTCTCATATATGTGATGCATAATTTATTATGTGAGTATAAATGTATGGAAGGGGATGATGCTGTCTAATATACGTGATGTACATCATGTTCTGCAAGTATACATGTATAAAAGGATCTGATACTGTGTAATATATGTGATGTTTTGCATGTTATGTGAGTATAAATGTGTGGAATGAGGTGATACTGTCACATATATGTGGTGTATAAGTATTATGTGAGTATAAATGCATGGAAGCAGCTGATACTGTCTCATATATGTGATATATAGTATATTATGTGGCTATATATGTACGGTAGGAGCTGGTAATCTCATCATCATCATCATGCTGTCAGTCACGATGCGACAAAGACTGCTTTCATTACTTGACTGCCGCTCTCCATTTAGCTCTCTGCTGTGAGAGTTGCGTCCATGAGTCGGTCTTAATGTCTCTCAGCTTCAGGTTTCTCTTGATGGTATTTCATGAAAGCTGCCTGCAAAAGTGTTGAAGTGCTGATGGCTTTTGAAAGTTACCAGCAGCACTCTCTCGGGGAGCAAATAGAGGTTTCACACCGGCAAGAACATGTTTTTTTATGTGTTTTTTTCTTGAAGATTTATACTTCCTATCATGGATAAGCCTGAATAGACTTGTTTTCACCATTAGACAGTTTGTCGATAGAAAGCCCGAGCCTACACTTTTACCAACCCAAGGGATTTTTAAACTCCCACACCACATAGACATGGTATGAGAGCAACTGGCCTTTGATGAAGCTGTAAGTTATACACAGCGGTGGAAATCCAAATTGGCAGAGGTGGGAGCATGGGGAATTGAACCACTGACCTTCAGATTAGAAGTCCGAACTAGAAAAAAGTCAGACACTCTAACCACTCTGCCACAGAGAACACACAGAGAACACACTGACAGGCGCAAAACTATTTGTCCCTGCAGTGGCTGGTTGGGAGATCTTGGGAGTTCCATACATCAACCGCCCTTAATGCTGCCACTTTGACATGGTTTTCTGTTTAGGGTTTGCTCCCTTAGCCTTCGGTTCTGTCAAGAACCTGTACCACAAGGCAGTGGTTATAACTCTGCAAGGCAGGGGCGTCAAACTCCCTGAGGTATTGCTATACCTGCAATACCTGCATACCATGTATATATGTGATATATAGCGTATTATGCGAGTATAAGTGTACAGAAGGAGCTAATGCTGTCTCATATATGTGATGTATAGTGTATTATGTGAGTATACATGTATGGAAGGAGCTGATAGTGTCTCGTATATTCATGATGTATTCATAAGCCAGTCATACTGTTAAGCGCTATCAGAAATTCTGCCTAATCTCTGCTATCACAGTCACATGTCCACGTAGGTGTGTGAAAGCCACACGTGTACGTAGCACATCTGTATCCTGCAACCAATCCGCACCTAATCTTCATCAGGGAAATGTCTCAACATATTGGCTAAGATAACATCAAACCTAGGTATATATATATATATATAAATATATATATATATATATATATAACCAGACGGAATGGCCGAATGAGTTAGAGCATCCGTCTCCTGTGTTGGTAGACAATGGCATCGTGGGTTTGAACCCTGGTCGACTCAAGCCAATGACTTAAAAATTGATACTTGCTGCTTCCTAGCCAGGTGCTCGGCATTATTAGGATAGGGCAGGGACTGGTTGGCTCAGTGTCAGGATAGCGTGACTGAGTGGGATATCAGGTCATGGTGCTGATGACATGGTCTCCCCATGTGGCAGCACTATAGAGTCCTGATATGACCTTAGATATTGGTAGGACCTAAAGCAACAACAAACAAACATATATATATATATATATACAGTAAAACCTCCGTAACCGACCACCTCAACAGATCGATCAGTCCCCTACATCGATCGCTTTATTTAGGTCCCAAACGATTCCCAATGCAGTACCAATTATACCATTATTCTAACTCTCTAAACCGACCACCTCCCTAAATCGACCACTTAATGGTGCAGTCACACTACGACGCTTCTCGCCGGCGACCCGTCAACATGTGGTGATTTAGGGCGATAATTAGGGAAACGGCGACACACGCTGGGGGCGCGTTATGCACGCGTCGGTACACTATCCTTGACGTTGATGGTCGGAGCAGAACGCCGGCGCGCGTTGCCGGTCGGCCAAGGTTTTAAGCATGTAAAAATTAAAAAACGACCGGCAGCGCGCGCAAATATATGGGTATGGACGTTAGGAGGACGTTAGGCGGTCGTCGAGCTCCGTTGGACGCGCCGGAATAACGTTATGGGAACGCTAGGCAGACGGCGCGTGCGTGGGCGGGTCGTCTCCACACGTTGCGCCAAATCGTTGCTTTCGTGGTTTACGTCCTACCAACATCTAAGGTAATATGAGCACGTCGTGCCAAACCTTTTTTTTCCCCCCCCCAACGCGTCGACACCCGTTGGCCGCGCGCTACTAACACGCTGCCCTGACGCCGATCTTTTCCCCCAAACCGCCGAAAAGTTGGACGTTTCTCGACGCGTAGAAGTTATTTTGTGCGCTGGCGGCACGCCGGAGAGAAGCGTCGTAGTGTGACTGCACCATTAAGTCGCTCCCATGGTTGGTCGATTTAGAAAGGTTTTACTGTGTATGAGTTGAGTGTCCGCCTGCCGTTCTGGTAGGGTGTGGGACTCGAACTCCTCGGTTCGAACCTTGGCTGATTCAAACCAATGACTTAAACATGTATATGAAAGTTGAATTGCTGCTAGCCCGACGCATTTTTAACAGCTTAAAAAAAGGTATCTGGAGGCGGTAGTGACCAGACACAGCTGGTATCAGGGTGGCCAGGAGGCACTCCCAGGTGGCGCCATAGTGGCAGAAGCGGGAACTAACTCCTATGACAGTAGGAGAGTAGGTAATAACTAATATATAGAAGAGAACTCATAAGTGGTAGTGTCCTTGTTTATATTCCCATAATAGATTATAGAGCACATAAATCAGGGGTGGAAGATCTTTCAGGATCGGGCGGGGACGATCACCAATTTTGTTTTAATATTTGGCCTTAGTGTAATCATAACAGACTTGAGCGAGCCATTATCAACCAATCTCAACAAGGCAAGATATGGGGGAGAAGTCATTTTGATGGAGAGGTAATGGCGGAAGTTATTGACAGAATTATGCAAATTTACTAGTATCAGCTTCTGGAAGTATCACCGTTGAAATAGGCGATCATGAACAGTCAAAGCCGCGCTGCTTGTCTAAACAGTAGAGAGGTCTAGCGCATTGACCGTCTGATCCGCGGGGTGACACGCGATCCAGCACTGTTATCTCGTGTAGCAGTCTGACAGGGACAGCGCTCATCTTAGGCGTGAGTTTCTTTGTTGTTGGAGTTTTATATCCTAGCAACATCTAAGGTCATATCAGGACGGGCACCGACTTGTGACAGTGCGTACTCATGGTGATTTAATAGTGCTGCCCCACTGGGAAATCAGGCCGTCGCCACTCAGTCACATTATCCTGACACTGAGCTAACCAGTCCTTGCCATATTCTATTAATGCTGAGCGCCAGGCCAGGAAGCAACACATCAATTTTTATAAATGTTTGGGTAAAATATTCCGATATTCTGCATAGGGGGGAATGCAAATGTTCTATTACTGATTGGTGTACGTGACCAGGCGCATGTATGTGTATATATATATGTATGGGTTGGTGGTGCCTGAGTGGGATGTAAATAGACATAGTGGTGCCGGCAGGTCTGGGTGTGATTGCACTCAGGGCCTACCCCCTCTGCTGGGATAGGGATCACCACACTCAAACGGTCAAGGTTGGTGGTGGCCATGGGGCCATACAGCTTATGGTGATGTGCAGACCACTGGTATCCATCGGGACCAGGAATGCTGGGTCCCAATTTGTAGGGCCAAGAATGCTTGTTTCCCATTGGGGGAAAGGGGTGCAATAAACCAGAGGGCTGGACTCTCTCTTCTTCTTTACACTTTATACTCTTCCTTTCTGTTTGTCTGTATTGATTTCACCATAGCCTGGGTACACAGCCACAGCTTCGAGCATTGGACTCTACAATTGGTTTGACTCGACCCGGAACTGAACTCCCGATCTCCTGCACGCGAGGCCTGCGCTCTACCAATTCGGCCATCACGCCCGTTCTGATCCCCTTCTATGTAGAACCAAATGCTTAATAAGTAGGCCTTCACCAGTATCTAAGTTGGAAATGTAGGTTCAAATTTTGATAAGTGTTTTGGTTTTGAAAATTTAATTCTTCCAAAGTTGGTACTTGTCGTTACATAACCTCGTGCTTGGCAATACTAGGATAGGGTAAGTACTGGTTAGCTCAGTATCAGGATAATGTGACTGAGTGGGGATATCGGGTAATGGTGCGGGTGGCCTGGTATCCTCGTCTTCTCCATTGTGTCCTTCCACCAGTTATCTCAAGGGATTTTTCGAGCAGAGGTATGATCTTTATTCGTGGGTCGTGCTCTCGGTGGTGGATGGTGGTAGCAGGATTTGCAATCAGATAGCTGATTCCCAGGGCCGCGATGTGGACGCTCCTGCCGGGTCTACACTTTTACCGACCCAAGGGATTTTTAACCTCCCACACCACATAGACATGTTATGAGAGCAACCGGTCTTTGATGACGCTGTAAGTTATACACAGCAGTGGAAATCCAAATTGGCAGAGGGGGGGGGGCACGGGGACTCGAACCACCGACCCTCAGATCAGGCATCCGACCTAGAAAAAAACTCAGACACTCTAACCACTCCGCCACAGAGAACACCACGTAGGGCAGCACTATGAAGTATGATATCACCTTAGATATATATGTGTATATATCTCATGGGTATATATGTTCACAAATATTCAGCCATCCTTAGATAGCCCAATGGGCACCCGCACCCACGTATATATATATATATATATATATATATATATATATATATACACATTCATGAACACACATACATATATCAATTATAATTCAGCCCGTTTATATGCAGATAACGACTTATCCTTTCTGTGTTTATATATATATATATATATATATATAGTGTTGACTAATGCAATGATTATGCCTGCTGTTACCGACAGGGGAACAAAGTGAAATCGATGACTGTATGCGGGAGAAGATCCATATGCGCAAGTGGCGCCGTTGTGGGTGAGTGGAGAACTAGAGGAGCACCTACTGAAACTACATGCATGATATAGCACTTGAACATTGTTTAGAACAATAGCTCATTCATAGCATGTATATTTATACATATATATATATATATTTTTTTTTTATATATAGAAATATATATATATATCGTCGTTTGTTGCAACTTATATATATATATATGTGTTTATATAGGCATAAATACATATGTAAATATGCATGCAAAAATGGCACTCAAAGAAATACTTAAACTACCCTATCAGTATCAACCCCCACTTGACCCGAGTTCACACAAGTCAAAGGTTCTAGCTCTACCATAACAACAAACACCCCAGTTCATCAATCTGCAATCTGCAACCCACAACCTGCAACCCTCAACTTGAAACCCACAACCCACAACCCACAACTAACAACCTTAAACCCACAGTCTACAACCTACAACCTGAAACTCGCAACCTGCAATATGCAACCTGTAACCCTTAACCAACAACCTACAACCAGCAACCCACAATCCACAACCCACAACCTGTAAACTACAACCCACAACCCACAACTCTCAACCTGCAACTCGCAACCCAAAACCTACAATCGACAACCCGGAATCCATAATTCACAACCCACAACCCACACCCCACAACCTACAACCCACAACCCACACTCCACAGTCCACAACCCAAAACCCACAACCCGCAACCTGCAACCCACAACCCGCAACCTGCAACCCGCAACCTGTAACCCGCAAACTGCAACCTGCAACCTGCAACCTGCAACTCAAAACCTGCAACCCAAAACCGACAACCCACAACCTGCAATCCACAACCTGCAATCTGCAACCCAAAACCCAAAACCCAAAACCTGCAACCAAAATCTGCAACCCGCACCCTGCAACCCACAACCTGCAATCTGCAAGCCACAACCTGCAAGCCACAACCTGCAACCCTCAACTCTTGTCTCCCCCCCCCCCTCCCGATCCACCCCCCTCCCTGCCCCTGAAGCTCCAAATCAATAGAGGTCGGAGTGCGGGGCGCGCTGTGCGAACTGGATCTAACTGGATCTATATATTATACATAATTCAGTCTGATATACAGCACGCCCGGGTTCGGGCAATAGGCAGCCACAATGGATCTCAAATGGATTACTTATTCTCAGTAAATATCGAAATTCGACGAGGACTTTGTCCCCCCCCCCCCCCTCAGCCCCTCCTTCCCTCCTTCCCTCCTTCCCTCCTCCCCTCCTCCCCTCCTCCCCCCCCCCTTCCTCTCCTCCCCTCTTCCCATCCTCCCATCCTCTCCTCCTCACATACTCTCCTCCTCCCTTCCACCCTTCTTCCCATCTTCTCTCCTCCCCTCCTCCCCTCCTCCCCTCCCCCCTCCTCTCCTCCTCCTCTCCTTCCCTCCTCCCCTCCTCCCCTCTTCCATTCCTCCACTCTTCAACTCCTCCACTCCTCCACTCCTCCACTACTCAACTCCTCCACTCCCCCCACCCATCCTTCTGGTGTGTAATCTGAATCTGTCTCCTAACCCGCTGAGTCCCAGCTTCAGTCCTTCCTGAGTTACCAGCGGAACTCAGACCATCCGTATTATCCGGAATTTGACATTTCCTCTGCTTAATCAAAAAATAGAACAATAAATTATAGCTTCAAATCTCTCCTGGATGTGGAAGCTTTTCTTAAATTAAAACTTTTCGCATAATTTCTCGTCCAAGGGTGTTCATCATCATCATCATCATCATCATCATCAATCCCTTAAACATGAGGGCCATTCGGGCACCACAGATATCCTTGCTGCCAGCTTCCGCCAGTTCTCCCTGTTCTCCACTGCCCTCTGGGACTTGTCAAACTCCAGGGGCCGTATGCAGGAGTCGGTGATAGTGAGTAAATACGGGGTTTGGCCGGAATTCCCGTTTAGCGGGAAAAAATGGTATGCATGAGTCAGTGATAGACCTAACACCAGAAGCTTAAACTAGGTTAAGGTAAACCAGAAATTTAGCTAGTTTACAGCGGTGTAAGGTATCAAATCTATTCAATGCTGTCATATTTAACAGAATTACATACGCAATAAGTGAAATTTGATTAAATTAACCCTAAAATCGAAGCGAGATTAACGCTGCCGCCGCAACGGCCGCGATATTAATATTTTCGAATCGACGAATGTAAAGTAAACAAATCGCTGCCGCCGCCGCCACCGCATTGACGTCGCTTTCCATACTGGCGGCGACGGCGGCGGTTGCTTGCATTCGTCAGTTCGAAAATATTAATATCGCCGCCGTTGCGGCGGCAGCATTAATATTGCTTCGAACTTAGGGTTAATTTCATGAAATTTCACTTATTGCGTATGTAATTCTGTTAAATATGATAGCATTTAATAGATTTGAGCCTAATATATGGCTACAGACACAGAGGGATTTCCCAAATCTATAAATGACTTCACGTTTAGCTATAATGTAAGTGTTAGGCGCTCCTGCATACCACTTGACACAGTTCCCGACGTCGGCCATAGCTAACTGGTAACAGGCTGTAACACCAAACGCCGCTAACACTGACTCCTGCATACAGGCCCAGGCCTGTTCCTTCCATGATGTTACCTTCGCACCTCTTGTTTGTCTGCCTTACCCTCCCCCCCCCCCCCCCCTTTCATTGTGCCCTGCAACATGGTTTCAGCCAGACTTGATGAATGAGGAAATATGGCCGTACGACTGCAGTGGGTGCATGGCCAGGTGGGTGGGTATTGATGGTTTTAGAACACGCCATGTGTGTGTGTCTAACCTGGCCTGTATAAATTATGATATACAGTAAAACCTCTCTAACCGACCACCTCCACAGATCGACCACTCCCCTATATCGATCGCATTATTTGGGTCCAAAAACGATCGCCCATACGATACCCATTGTAACGATAACAATAACTCCCTAAACCGACCACCTCCTTAAATGGACCAGATAAAGTCTGTTCCATGGTCAGTCGATTTAGAGAGGTTTTACTGTATATCGATTTTATATAAATATAACCTTGCTGTACGGAAAAACACCACGCTGATAAATGTCAACAGAAATATCGTTGTGAAGAATAGCAATATACAGTATAACCCCGTTCAACCAAACTTGAAGGGACCCTAGAAATTCGTTTGGATCAACCGATCATTGGTTTAACCGAGCTTTGGCTTCGACTTTGACTTGGCTTTGGCAAAAACCTGGGTACATTATGAATTAATAAGCGTGTATTTCACATGTAATATACGATGTATGAGGACACTTTGTTTTTATGTATATACAGTATAGCCCCGTTAAACCAAAGACCCTATAATACTAAGACGGCTCACTCAGCCTGTATTGTGTAATCAAAATGATCAAACCCACCACTTGATGCGTTGGCTGTTCTCTTGGTTAAACAGGTGCTATATTATATGTATGAATGTATATATGAATGTGAAAGATGTGTGATGATGGCAATGATGATGATGATGCTGATGATGATGTGTATTTATTCATAGCAATTTCATATTGATGTGTATTCATACTTACCTATCTCATGTATAATATAATTGTATGTGTTTACATGTGAAACACCAACCAGAGCCAGGCTGATCAAACCCACCACAAGGTGGCACTGCAAAATTGACATTACCATGGGAGAGATAGGGAGTGAGCCATCTTAGTATTATAGGGTCTTTGGTTAAACCAAGCTTGGTTAAACCAAGCGATCGGTTCATCCAAACTTTTTTCAGCAGCCTGGCAAAATACCACCATTTATCATATAAAAAAAGTCGGTGGGGTCTCAGATGACCTTATAACCACATGAAAGTTTGGTTTAACCATACCGAAAGTGGCCTGGGGTCCAACAATTTTGTTTGGATTAACCGATAATTTGGATTAGCCGACTTTGGTCTAACCAACTTTTTTATATGATAAATGGTGGTATTTTGCCAGGCCGCCGAAAAAAGTTTGGATTAACCGATCGTTTAGTTTAACCAAGCTTGGTTTAATGGGGTTATATTGTATTGCGCTGAAGCTGAGAGACATTAAGACCGACTCAGGGATGCAACTCTCACAGCAGAGAGCTAAATGGAGAGCGGCAGTCAAGTAATGAAAGCAGTCTTTGTCGCATCGCGACCAACAGCATGATGATGATGATTGTATTGCGCTGAACAGTAATGAAAGGATCAGTTGTATATTAACTCATTTTCCTAGGTTGGTGATCAATCGGCGATCAACCAACAACTGATCGTTTATACCCCAGTACACGAGCCCTGTGTTCGCTTACGATCGATTCCCGATGTCAAGACGTCCTCATTGCGCCCTCGTTAAGTGCTGGCACCATGAGAATGCCAACCTCCCGGCGTCCATTTCAGAAATTTTGGATGCAAGGAGGTTGCACGTGCAGCACTTGCAACCTCCTTGCGTCCTCTGTCGGCGGCGCCATTCAGTTTTGGTTGGCGACCTGGCACCGCGAGGTTGTTGCCAGGTCGCCAAGCACTGTTTTCCACTAGTTTTGGACCGTGGGAACGGTGGCGGCGCAAGGTTGGCGACTGGTTGGCAACCAGCGGGCGACCTGGCGGCGACCTGGCTCCAGGTCATGACTGGTTGGCGACCAGCCGGCGCTTCCGCAGCGAGTTGTCGCGGTCAAGGCGCCAACCTGGCGCTGCCGTTTTTGCGTTTTTACAGCGTGTATATGGGTAGATGTGCTGTGTACCCTCCGGACACCTCGATGCTAGTGATAGATGCCTCCTGACACCTGGCATATAGGCTGACAAACTGGTCGCCGCCCTGGTGGCACATGGTCAGCACCACGTCGGCGCCCTGGTGACGCCATACAGTCAGGGAAGCACCAGGTTGCCAACCACCATAGCAGTTGGCACCTGACGCCGACCTGTCAGCGCCCTATCGGTGCCAGGGCACTGCCAGGACACCGCCAGGATGCCGACATCATTTTTGAATCAATGTATCGAATGAGACGCTGGGTGGTTGGTGTCCTTTTGGGCATAAGGAGCTTGGTGGCGAACGCTGCCTCTCGCGTGACTGGGGTATGACTGATTGCCAACTGATCGCCGATCATGGCACTGCTGCAGCCACATGTTACCAATTTGCGATCGGTTGGCGATCAGTTGGCGATCGGTTGGTGAGTGGTCTGGGACTGGTTGGCGACTGATCTGCAATCGAAGGTCGATCTAGGAATATTCCCTTTATTTTTCACTTTGTTTAATACAGGTTTTTATTTGAACATTTACACTACCTGCTCAAACCCAATGCATATCACATAGGAAATTACCATATTGAATGAAATAAAGGATTTAGTAAACCCAAGCATAGATATATAGTGGAAGTGTGATATATATCTGGATATATATCACGCTTGCACTTGATGGAAGTTATTATCAACTTGTGATATTGATTTAGCTATTTTTGTAAATCTATCGCTTTTGTTCTTTGCCTTTGCATGTGAAACTGCAGGCATATTGATTGTTAAAAGGAGGTCACCTACATCATTGTTCAGTGTGCAGGTTGTTGAAGAGAGGAGTTGACTCTTCTGATACTCCAACTAAAGGCACCGGGCGCGATGGCCGAATCGGTAGAGCGCAGACCTCCCGTCCGGTCGAGTCAAACCAATGACTTATCAAATTTATAATTGTCGCTTCCTAGCCAGGCACTCTGCATTAATAGAATAAGGCAAGGAGTGGTTAGCTTAGTGTCAGGATAATTACGACACAAACAAGGGGTAATATGACATTGGCTTTATTCAAGAAGAGGGGAATGTATAAGGATAATGTCAAATAAGGTCATCAGGTCAAAGTTCATTGAATCAGGCTCTCAACCTTATCACTTTAAGTGTGTCTTATTGTAGGGATGGGTGGTCAGCCGAGTAAGGTGGTGGGTGTTGTTGGTCCGTCGTCTGGAGGTGTAGTGATGGAAGCAGGACTTGGCGGGCTGCCGTCGACCGGAGGTGACATCACAGATCTCACGGGTGTGAGTGGCTCACGGGAATTCCGGCAGGGGGCATGTTGGTTGGCGAGATCGAACCCAGGTGGTGCCACCGCAGAGACCCCTCGTTGTACGCAAATTACCCATGTTAGCGGGTCAACATGAACAATGTGACTGAGTGGGATATCAAGTCATGATGCTGGCGGCCTGATTTTCCAGTGGGGCAGCACTATTAAGTCACCATGAATACTGCGACAAGTTGGTAACCGTACTGATATGACCTTAGATGTTGCCAGGATGTAAAACTCCAACAACCAACCAATTAATGGCTAAATGGTATGGCTATAATTTGCAAGACGCTTTTAAGCTGGACTGAACCGTTCTAAGTTAACCATTAAATATGGTGTGGTGGATTTGGTTGAGATCCTCCTCGGCGCTGATCTTCTTGCCTGTGCAGCCAAGTGAATCACTACAAAGTAACAATAACTGACCTTCCTATAAAAATGTTCTATCTGACAAAGTGACCGAATTGGTGTTATGGGTGTAAAAATGTTCTATCTACAAAAGGTTATCATGCAGTTACACAATTGTTTCTCAACTGGTATTTTTCCCTGAGATATATTAAAAATAATATTGTTCTATCTGCTTTGCTATCAATAGTATCATGCAGTTACACAGCTTCAGTCCTCATTATCTCGAAAGCATCATTTTGTGAGATAGAGCCTTTTTATAGTAATGTCGCGAATAGCTAACTAACAAATATATCTAAACAATTTAGCAGTTTAACAAATAACTCCAAGTTAAACTACAAGTTAGAAAATTACATATTTTCTATATAGATATGGTATGGGATATAATTGGACATTTATAAGTTAGGTTACGACAAGTACTCCCGACCTTCCTCAAGGGAAGCCGGCGCTCTATCAATTCGGCCACCGCGTCCGGTCCACCCCAGGTGAACTGCCACGTGACCAGCTAGTCATTGGGAGGTTGATTGCATCAGTGAGCCTTGGTTTGCTAATGGTTATGATGCAAGCACCTGAATGGCAGGAGTGTGGGTTCAAGTCCTACTCTAGGCAGTTCTCTGTAGTTCTAAGTGCAATATGTCTAGACTTAATATTTTGGTTAAAATACAGCGAATATTCATGTAAAATATACGTGTTTAAATGAGGTGGCCAAACCTTTAGACCCTGAGAGGCGTAGTCACAAAGAATCCTTATCCTGCTCATCTACAGATGGTTTTGACTCCTTAGAAGAGACGTACACTGCACCTCGAACTTGCAGTCGCATAGTCTGGAGATTTTGAGTTCCTGTCATTTTTCTGAGATAAATATATTACCAGACGGGATGGCCGAATGAGTTAGAGCGTCCGTCTCCCGTGTTGGTAGATCGTGGGATGGTGGGTTCGAATCCTGGTCGAATCAAACCAATGACTTACAAATCTATACTTGTCACTTCCTAGCGAGGTGCTCGGGGCATTACTAGGATAGGGCAAGGAGCAGTGGAATGAGGAAGACGAGTTGTCTGCGACTGAAATATCCCTGCTTAAACAAATAATGTACCAAAACAAACAAAAAAATTGAATGTTATTATCTCTCTTCCTATATTTTACAGTAATATTTATTTTAAATACTTAAGTTTTGAGGTATTTGAAGTGCAAACTTGTAAAATTACATTTGGCAAGCACTCCAAAACTCTGACACCATAGACTTCAGCAGTAACAGGTTCTATTAAATGTGCTCAGTATTCCCTTATATGTGGCAACAAATGCTAAATAAATGCACCAGTATCAAAGCTAGATATGTAGAATCAAATCTACAGAATTGTTTTGGATTTTAAAATTTGATGCTTTATCGGACTATGTGGCTTTAAGTTCTCTGCAATCTCCTTAGAGATATATCCTTAGCAGTAAATGGCCTCATGCTGTAAACCATGTTTAGTAATGTATTACTGGGAAACTTCTAGAAGGGGATACAGTGTTATTGTGCCCGGATGTCACTAGACGGGATGGCCAAATGAGTAGAGCGTCCGTCTCCTGTTTTGGGAGATCGGGAGATCCGAACCCATGTGTTTGTGGGTTCGAATCCTGGTCGAGTCAAACCAATGACTTAATAATTGATACTTGTCGCTTCCTAGCCTGGCACTCGGCATTATTAGGATAGGGAAAGGACTGGTTGGCTCACTGTCAGGATAATGTGACTGAGTGGGATATCAGGTCATGGTGCTGGCGGCCTGGTTTCCCAGTGGGGCAGCACTATAAAGTCATCATGAGTGCGCACTGTCACAAGTCGGTTCTGGTCCTGATATGACCTGAGATGTTGCTAGGACGTAAAACAACAACAAACAACCAAACAAAAGCCCGGATGTACTTAAACACATGTTAGTCGGTATTAACCAGTTCACAGCGCCACCACCGGCAAGCTTTGCCATTACATTAATGCTGTCACTTATTTCCGCCTACAGGATGCTACTGTGGAATAATAATTTCTTTGCTATGTTTCCATAGCAACACCCTTGTTATGAATGTAGTCGAAATGTCCGTTCTATTTTCCCCACGATGAATTAATCAACCTGTTATTCTGATAACTGATAGCTGTAATTCTGAAATTTGTAATTCTGAAAACTGTAATTCTGAAATTTTCTTAATAGAGAAATTGGCGTTGTTGTGTCATTGATGACCGATGAGTCCAATTTGTGCTTGGAATGTGCGGTGGCACGTTGGGCATGTGTGTGTAGCTGCAGTCAGAGAGTCTGGTAGGTGAAGGACATGATCTTTCCTCTGCTGACGCTTTCATTTAGCTTCAGGTATACAACCAGTTTCAGTTAGCTGTGTTATGGTGCATTTCATATGTTTGGGGATTTCAAGAAAAGAATTCTTGAAGAATTATACCGCCTATCATGGATGAGTCTGATTAGACTTGTTTTCACTATTAGACAGTTTGTTGATAGAAAGCGCGAGCCTACACTTTTACCAACCCAAGGGATTTTTAACCTCCAACACCACATAGACATGGTATGAGAGCAACAAGCCTTTGATGACACTGTCAGTTATACACAGCGGTGGAAATCCAAATTGGCAGAGGTGGCGAGGGATGTGGAATCGAACCATCGACCTTCAGATTAGGAGTCCGACGTAGGAAAATGTCAGACACTCTAACCACTCTGCCACAGAGAACATATGTTGTGTTAGAACATAGCCATTTATTTTTATTAGCCAAATATATCACTTTGTAAATGTTAATTAATGTTTTGGGGTTAGCATTTCTTCTTATTCGTTTCCTTCTGACTGCCTGCACATTTAGGTGGCTGCTGTTAGCGTCCACGCCGTCGGGTAGTCACGGGTTCGAAACCCGGTCGAGTCAAACCAATACTTGTCGCTTCCTAGCTAGGCGCTCGGCGTTATTATCAGTCAATCAATAGGATATAGCTATAATAGGCCTAGAACCTGTTAGCCGATCTTAATTAATTATGATAGGACATGGACAGGTTAGCTCAGTATCAGGATAATGAAACTGAGTCGGATATCAGATCATGGTGCTGATGGCCAGGTCTCCCAGTGGGACAGCACTATAAAGTCACCATGAGTGCGCACTGTCACAATTTGGTATCAATCCTGATATGACCTCAAATGTTGTCAGGATGTAAGAGTCCAACAACCAACCAACCAACAAGTCCGTACCCCTCCTGATATGAGCTTAGATGTCGCCAGGATGTAAAACTCCCAACAACCAACCAACTAACAAGTCTGGACCCGTCCCAATATGACCTTAGATGTTGCCAGGATGTAAAACTCCAACAACCAACCAACCCACAAGTCGGTACCCGTCCTGATATGACCTTAGATGTTGCCCGGATGTAAGACTCCAACAACCAACCAACAAGCCGGTACCCGTCCTGATATGACCTTCGATGTTGCCTGGATGTAAAACTCCAACAACCAACCAACCAACGACTCGGTACCCGTCCTGATATGACCTTAGATGTTGCCAGGATTTAAAACTCCAACAGCCAACCAACCAACAAGTTGGTACCGGTCCTGATATGACCTGATATGACCTTAGGATGTAAAACTCCACCAAACAACCAACCGTCACATGGTGCTACTAATGGCGACACCTAGCGGTGGGAATGTGTACTCTTATCAGCGTGATCAGCTCAAGTAGAGCCAGCTCCCGTTCTACAAATAATCAACACCAGGTGCAAGCCGTGACGCAGGTAGAGGCAACACGTGGCACCGTATAACACATGGGCATTGAGAGTTATATACAGTACAACCCCGTTAAACCAAGTTCGGTTAAACCAAACGATTGGTTAATCCAAACTATTTTCGGCGGCCTGGCAAACTACTACCATTTATCATATAAAAAAAGTTGGTTAAACCAAAGTCAGTTAATCCAAATTATCGGTTAATCCAAACAAAATTGTCGGGCCACGGGCCACTTCTGGTATGTTAAACCAAACTTTCATGTGGTTATAAGGTCATCTGAGACCACACCAACTTTTCTATATGATAAATGGTAGTATTTTGCGAGCCTGCTGAAAAAAGTTCGGATTAACTGATCGTTTGGTTTAACCAAGCTTTATTTCATGGGGTTATACTGTATATACATAAAAAACAATAATCAAAGTGTCCACATATATTGTATATTACATTCATAATGCACCTGTGTTTTGCCAAAGCCAAGTCGAAGCCAAAGCTTGGTTAAACCAATGATCGGTTAATCCAAACAAATGTCTAGGCTCCCTTCAAGTTTGGTTTAACAGGGTTATACTGTATACATATATATATATATATATATATATATATGTATATATATATTGTTAAGAGCATTTTAATTGGGCGACACGAGACCGCCATATGTGTATATTGACATTTATTGGACTTCGAGTGTAACAGAGGTGATGATGTTTAGAGTTTGATGCTGCCAGATGCTTAAACCTACCGGGTTCTACTCTTTCAGCTGCGGTGGGTGGGATGGTATAATGACTTTACAATTTATACATGTCGCTTCCTAGCCAGGCGCTCGGCATTAGTAGGATAGGACAAGGCCTGGTTGGCTCAGTGTCAGGATAATGTGACTGGGTGGGATATGAGGTCATGGTGGCCTGGTCTCCCACTAGAAAGTGGCAATGAATGTGCACTATCACAAGTCGGTACCTGTCCTGATATGATCTTAGATGTTGCAAGTACATAAAACTCCAAACAATCAGCAAAACAAACAAATATAGAGCCAATGATAGCGCCATCAAAATAATGCTCTCGTTCACTCACAACCCTCTCTATCTAGACAGTACGTAAATAAAAGATTTAAGCCCTACCCAGAGTAGGGGTAAATAACAACCTGGTCTAAATCTGAGCAAAAACTGCGAGGTCCTTGTTCCAGTGTGTAATGTTTATCTATATTGGCGTAGAATTGAGGAATTGGGAGAGAATGACGGTAGAAACCAACATGGTTGCCACTGGAAGCGCTTGATTTGACTTTTAAAGTAAATTATTAACACTACATAATTTCATGAATTCTTCACCCCCAAAAACAGCGGGCTATAAATAGATAAGTATTTGAGCAGTAGCTTTATCATATCGGATTGCAAATTCATGTGGTTATTTCCATAACCAAGCCGTCCGACACTTTTTTCTACAGCGTTCTATTGCAGCCCGGTCATGGAGACAGTACTGCGGGAGGGAGCAACAAGACAACATCCTGCCTGGCATCCCATCGTTATCCGTATGCATAATCCGCTTGCCTATCCTGTCATCCTTCTCGCGCATGCGTCGACTGCCAGCGACAACCCCCCCCCCCCCCCTCCCTCCATCACAGGCTCGCCTCCTTTCAGCCACCGTCATCTTCTTCATCTCACTGTGTCTTCTCTGCTCAAGTCCACCTCTGCGTCGTTTCACCCTCACCTTCTATCTCTTTTCTGCTGCCACCTGCCCATCTCCTCTTTATCCCATTCCTTCCCTCTCCATTTCCCTTTCCGCCACCCCTGTCAAGCATTCCTGATATGACCTTGGATGTTGCTGATGACCTTCACAGCAGAGCTTCCAAAGAAGAACACCTACCATGGAAATGAGGTGCTGCTGCATGATACCACACATCTCATACAAAGAGGAAGTCTGTGCCCAGATCCTGCAGACCACGCGAAGATCTACGATGGCAAAGAGATACAAACTGCAGTGGTATGCCCATATTTCAAATTCATCACATCTGGCCAAAAGCATATTTCAAGGCACAGTGAAAGGACGAAGAAGACAAAACAGACAAAGGAAGAGGTGGGAAAACAACATCAATGAGGCCGTAATCGATTAACACGACCCGGGTGACTCTGGTCACCCGAGTTGCTAGAATTTCAAATCGAACACTGTGAGTGGAGTAGAGAAATACATGTGCCATGTGCAAAACGATCCGACCCCAGTAACCCACCTCTTGGCTGGGGTTTGCTAGGAGTGATGACATCACATCTGTGCTGGTACCTGTAGGATAACATCTACCAGTACAATTTCTAGGTGTTGTTTTAATGCTTTTTTTTTTAATAACCCAGATTTTCAGGTTCTACAATCAGAAAATACTTTAAATCCTATTTTGAAGTACTTCTGTCAGCTATTGAAAAAAAATATTAAGTTTTAGATTAAGCCACCATTTTGTCCACCCCCCCCCCCCCCGAGCGTATTCGTTTATTCAACCCGAGTCTGTAGGATGTGCGCATGCGCCCAAAAGTGGCTCGGTTGACCCGAGTTAATTAATCGATTACACCCTGATTGGTCAGGCCTTGGGTTTGGCAAGTCCCAGATGGTTGTTTAGAGAAGACTACTTGCAAAGTTGTGCCCTAATGACCCTTGTAGTTAAGGGATTGATAATGATGATGATGATGATGGTGATTAAACCAGAGAAATTGCCATCATGGGGAATTCTCCTTTCTCATTGCACTGCTCTTTTCCCTATGCCAGAAATGCCAAGCATCAGGCTAGAGATAGTGACAAGTCTTACCTGTTAATTCATTATCAATGTATTCATGAAAATTTAAAGGATTGAGGTTTAGTATTGATTTCTTTGGTTAGGGATAGACATTTGAAGAGTAAAGTAAAGAAATAGTAGTAGTTTCTTTGGTTAAGGATAGGCATTTGAAGAGTAAAGTAAAGACATAGTAGTAGTTCCTTTGGTTAAGGATAGACATTTGAAGAGTAAAGAAAAGACATAGTAGTCGTTTCTTTGGTTAAGGATAGACATTTGAAGAGTAAAGTAAAGACATAGTAGTTTCTTTGGTTAAGCATAGACAAGTGAAGAGTAAAGTAAAGACATAGTAGTAGTTTCTTTGGTTAAGCATAGGCATTTGAAGAGTAAAGGCATAGTAGTAGTTTCTTTGGTTAAGGATAGGCATTTGAAGAGTAAAGTAAAGACATAGTAGTAGTTTCTTTGGTTAAGGATAGGCATTTGAAGAGTAAAGTAAAGACATAGTAGTAGTTTCTTTGGTTAAGCATAGACATTTGAAGAGTAAAGTAAAGACATAGTAGTCGTTTCTTTGATTAAGGATAGGCATTTGAAGAGTAAAGTAAAGGAGACGGACGCCAGAGTGGTTAGAGTGCCGGACACGGTGTCATTGTGGGTGTTTAGTGCATTGGTGTAATGTGTCCTTTTCGATGTTTGAAGTAAGAAAGGAAAGAAAAAAACTGAAATACTTCATGATATTGAGCTCGTGTTTTATGAGATAGTGCAACAGTGAAATATTTAACTACATATGACGTTATTTAACAAAGTAAATTTTTAAATAGTTATCTGCCCAGGACAGTGTATCCTGACCAATGTTGTCATGACATGGAAGGTGATCATTGGAGAGACATCCAAATGAGAGAAGAACCTTCATACATTTAAAAATTGTTTGCGCATGGCAGGGATTGGTGAATCACAAGGGTTTCTGAAGACAGAAACCACTCTTTATATATATATTTTAACTCGGTATACAGCCTCAGGCTAGCCTGAGGCTAGGGAGAAGGAAGCACGTGAGGTACCAGCAATTAGCATATACAACTCACGACTGGATTACGTGTCGTTGGGTTGCTCCGGCAAATTTAGTCTACACACAAGCAAATACGCAGTAAGTATAATAAAAACTGTGGTTAGCTTAATTATGATGCATTAGAGCATCATTATGGAAAGTTTAGACTTTCTTTGGTCGATTTTGGACGAGTTATTTGGTTATAAAAAACCAAGGATAGAATTCCTTCTCGAAGGAACGAAACCGATCATTAGCGGTTCTGTCAACACCCGTGTCACCGTGTGATTATGGGTAGAGATGTGGGCTCTGCCTCATCTCCTGTGGAAATTCTCTCGTACTCTAATAGAGAGTAATGTTGGAGATGCTCCTGGGTTTCTTTTATAGACTCCCCACAAACTTTTTCAGGCGTTTTCTCCGAGTTTCGTAGCATTTTCTCCAACTTGTTGACGTAGTAGTCACAGGTGGGAGAAGTGTGCGGAACAGAGGGATGGGCGGGACGATACACTGGTCCCGACCCCCGCGTAAGGTTTGGGCTTGACCCACAATCCACGCACAAATTTAGCTTATTACGCCTGTGTTATAACGGTATAAACACGTTCTCTAACACCACTAGATGTCCAAATGAGTTTGAAACAACCATATTGTGACATATATATATACCGGGACTGACCAAAAATCTTTGTTTCAGTTCCCGATGGCCACGAAGCGGAGTAAGCGCGGTGCAGCAGCAGCCGAGGAATCGTCTTTCAAGGATTTCTCGGAGACAGACTCAGCGATGGAGCTTAAGGCTCCTCCTCCTCCTTCTCCTAAACGGAGGAAAGAGAAGAAACATATCATTTCTTCTGGTGATGATTTCACCAAAGAACGGGGGAAGACTGGACTTCGCAAAAAGCGGAAGACCAAGTCCAAGAAGAAGAAGAAGAAGAGGAAAGATTCTTCTTCTTCCGATTCTTCCGCAGATTCCACTTCTACGGAATCAGACTCAGACACACAATATGAGGGTGTCTATGCTGCCATTGGGGGCAAAGTGGCTAAGAAAGTGGAGAAGCCAAAGGCTAAGCGTGTGAAAACCACTACGCTTATGCGCGAGACCATTAATGGCCATTTCCGCACCTTTAAACCCGCGGAAGTTATCTCCAATTTAGGAGATGAGTTAACAGGCATCAAAGGTGTTCCCAACTCCATCATTAAGGAGATGGATCGAGATGTCAATATGACGGATGACCGTAAGAGATTTGAGGGTGTGTTGCACACAGTGCATAAGGCGGTGCTTGGTACCCTAACAGCTATTGCTCCTGTGGCAAATAGAATGCAAAGAGAAAATAAGTTCTCGTCTTTGGCTAAAATGATGGACAAAGGAATTGCATTGTTAGCGGCGGCAGGTAATTATCTGTCGTACCGAAGATATGAGAATGTCTTCAAGTCGGTTTGCACAGATGCTGGCAAAGAAGTGGCTCGCTCAAAGAAGGTTACGGATAATGATGGGAAAGAGTTTACGCTCTTTCTCGCTCCAGAGCCGATTAAAGGGAAACCTTTAGATAACACGAAAATGTTTGGCGGTCAACTACAATACCTCTATAAAGAGGTAGAAACTGCAGCCAAGAGTGGCAAAAACATGGATGGCAAGAAGAAACAGGAAACCCCTCGTTTCAAAAGGTCACGAGGGGATTTTCGTCCACGACGGTTCACCAGGAGAACCAGACCGGGCTCAAACTTCGGTCAAGCTTTTCGGGGCCGGGGCGCTCGCTCAGGCTGGACCGACAACACTGCACGGCCACTAGGCCGAGGCGTCAACTCGCCGAGACCCTTCCCCAGGGGCGGGTCCAAGTAGAGGTCCAAACACAGACGTTACAAGTCCTTGCAGCCTCTAAAACCACACAAACTGTAAGCAACTTTGTGGCTGGCAATATCAATAATCATATTTCTGAGTGGCACAAAATTACTAGTGACCAAGAAATTTTACAAATAGTTAGGGGTGTTCACATTCCCTTCACACAAATTCCGGTACAAGGCAGTATACCTTTTCCTTATAAGATTGAACCGGTTGAACGAGAGGCACTAACTAAACAGGTACACAAATTCTTTGAGAAAGGAATTATACAAAAAGTGACATACTGTTCAGGAGAGTTTATTTCAAACATCTTCTCGAGACCAAAGCCTAATGGCGACATTCGAATGATCCTGGATTTAACAATCCTTAATAAAATGGTTGAATATCGACATTTTAAAATGTTTTCGCTAGATACGGCACGAGATCTGATTACGCCAGATGCGTGGATGGCTAGTGTTGATTTACAAGATGCATATTATACGCTTCCCATAAGGGAAAAAGACCGGAAATTTCTTCGGTTTCTTTGGGATAACCAACTATATGAGTTTACCTGCATGCCGAATGGTTTAGCTTGTGCCCCTCGTTTATTTACTAAACTGCTTAAACCTGTTTTCTCAGTAATGGCGCGGAAGGGTCACATAATGTTCCCATACATAGATGATTCCTTTATTATAGCGTCAACACAAATTGATTGTGTGAATGCAGTTTTCGATTTATGTGCATTACTCACTAAACTGGGGTTTTATGTACATCCACAAAAGTCAGTGCTTAAACCAACAAAACAACTCAAATGTTTAGGGTTTATTCTGGATACACAGTCTCTTACAGTGTCGATAACAGAACAAAAACTAATTAAGTTTATGAATACAGCGACCCAGCTTATTAAGTTACCAAAACCTAAAATTAGACAGGTCGCAGTCCTTATTGGGATAATGATATCGTATGCACCCGCTATTCTATACGGGAAGGCTCATATTAAATCTCTAGAAATAGATAAAAATTTAGCGTTGGCACGAACTAAAGGGAATTTTGAGCGAAAGATGTTTATTTCGCAAGAAGGGCTACAGGATATTGGATGGTGGATGCAACACATAGCAAGTTCACCAAATCCAATCCGCATGGCGGAACCTAATACAGTAATAACTACTGATGCTTCGTTGGAAGGTTGGGGAGCTCATCGAGATGGGGTCACAACAGGAGGTAGATGGCTTGATAATGAAAAATCAGACCATATTAATGCACTAGAATTGCGTGCTATTTATCTGGGCTTATGTAGTTTAGTAAAGATAAATAAATCACAAGTTAGAATACTAACTGATAATACTACTGCCATGGCATATATTCGTAACATGGGTGGAACCAAATCAAAGCCTTGCAATCAGTTGTCTAAACTGATTTGGAACTGGGCACAGGCTCAACAAGTTTGGCTGACTGTAGCGCATATTCCAGGGTCACAAAATACACTTGCAGACCATAAAAGTAGAAATTTCCATGACCATTTAGAATGGTCTCTCTCTACACCTTTGTTTAACTTCATTTGTGAAAAATGGGGTACACCTAAAGTTGACTTGTTTGCATCACGAAATAATAATAAATTACCTTGTTATGTTTCTTGGCATCCTGAACCGGATGCTTGGAAAGTAGATGCATTTGCTATTACCTGGGAAAATAATTATTTTTATATTTTCCCACCGTTTAGCATTATCAGCCGAGTAGTGAGGAAAATCGGCTTGGAAGGGACACATGCTATACTGGTGGTGCCCGATTGGGACACGCAACCTTGGCTGCCAGCAGTTTCACAACTGGCAAAAGAACATATACGATTCCCAAGAAAACTCGGGAATCTGACGCACCACGGACCGCTAGTGGTTCACGGCAACGTGTCAACGACGCCCCTATTGGCATTCCTTTTCTAAGGAAACAGCTGCAGCAATTTGGATTGGACAAAATTACTGAGAATAGGATAGTATCTGATGCCTGGAGGCCAGGTACAGTCAAAATGTACACAACCTATTTAAAGAAATGGGGTGTACATTGTTTGTTAATGAAAGTCAAGCCAACAAACCCAACAATTTCACAAGTAGCTCGTTTTCTTCGTTCTCTAGAGGATGAAGGACTATCCTTTGGGTCGATTAATGCGGCAAGATGTGCGTTATCAATCATATTACCTAGAATTGATGGTGAAACAGTTGGAAAACATTATGTCCTTTGTTATCTACTTCGGTCAATTTATCAAAGGAATCCTCCAAAACCAAAGTATAGTCGGTTTTGGGATGTTTCTATAGTATTTAAGTTGTTTCAGGCTTGGCCTCACAACTCGTGGTTAGATATAAAACAATTAGGTTTTAAGGTCGCGGTCCTGTTATTATTAGTAACGGGACACAGAGGACAGACGATTGTGGCTTTATCCTTAACTGGATTAGAAATAGACAAGAAACAAGCTACGTTTGATTTAGCACAATTGCTCAAATCGAACACGTTAGGTCACCCTTTATCTACGGTTCACTTAGACTGCTTTCCGAATGATCGGAAATTATGTGTTGTGTCAGCCATACGGGCTTATATATCTAAGACAAAGGATTTACGTGCATCACAACAACTATTAGTGAGCTTTATAAAGCCACATAAGGCAATTTCACGAGACACCCTTGCCAGATGGACAATTACGGTGTTGAAATTGGCTGGAGTGGATACGGGCAAATACTCTTCCCATTCAACTAGAGGTGCCATGGTTTCCAAGGCACGGTTGCTAGGTATTTCTGTGAAAAGAATACAAGCGCATGCAGGCTGGAAGATGGCTAAGTCGTTTGCAAAACATTACAACAAACGACTAGAAAAGCCTACCGGCATTGCAAAGCGCCTGCTCGCCAACTAACAAGAATAGGTGAGAACAAAAACGTTGAATATTATAATAAGAATGGATGATATTAAGGATAAAAAATGAATTATGTAAAGGTCTCCCTAGCCTGAGGCTAGCCTGAGGCTGTATACCGAGGTAAAATAGTATAGTTATACGAATCTTACCTGGGTATAGATGATGGATAACTGTTGTTTTCCCGAGGTATAAGCCTCGGGTAGACGTGGGCTAGGGCCCACCCACCACGCCCTACCACGTCTATCCCGTTGGTGTACCATTACGGGAAAATCATAGTATCCATTGTATTGAAAGATCATTTTTTATCCTGAATAAGTAGGTTAAAATTGCTGGTACCTCACGTGCTTCCTTCTCCCTAGCCCTCAGAGCTTTGAAGTACGCCATTGATTTACGTGTTGCTAACTAATCGAACTTCGACATCGCCTCTCTTACTCACTTGCAACAAAAATGGGAATGTTAAATCAATAAAACACCAATTTCGCAGTAAATTAGTCTTTTTAAATCGCCCACAGATTTAGCGAAGCTCAAGAGCTGGGGGTGGCCCTGAGTTCATTTGGTGCACTGACTTTACTCAATTCCCTACGAAAAGAAAGGTGACCGAGGAAGTGGGGGGATTTGGAGTGCTTGGTGCCGGTGTCGCAGTTTGAGTGCCCTGCCAGTTTCAGCTGACTGCATACACTCAAACTCAAGGCATTGTCAATGGTCGTGAGCAATCTTCATACAGAAAATACAGAAGAAGTGAAATATCTCTAAAACCACACCACCTATTAACAAATCGCTTAGTACACATATAGAAAACATCTTTACCAAAAAGATTATATTAAATTTATAAGGTTAGCGTTCTTGATTTCTATTTATTTTGAATAAAACTAACGTTTTGCACTGCGCGTACCGTCAAACTCAAGGCATTGTCAATGGTCATGAGCAATCTTCATACAGAAAATACAGGAAAAGTGAAATATCTCTAAAAGCACACCACCTAGAAACAAATCGCTTGGTACACATATAGAAAACATCTTTCCCCAAAACATTATATTAAATTCATAAGGTTAGTGATGATGCTGTTAGATTTGGATGCATGCGCATGAAACTGACAGTCAGCTGAAACTGGCAGGGTGCTCAAACTGCGACACCTGGATTTGACTGGTTCTTTCCGTGTTCTGATATTAAGCAACAGTATTGTGCACGGAGGGAACCAGCGGCATCAGTCAACTGACGATAGGCGAGAAGGGTCGGCAGCGATGAAAGGAGGAGAGACGGGTCACCACTGGGTCTTATTGAGCATACGGTTGCACGATGATTCTCCCATTCTCATATTGTGTAATTTAAACATAGTGTAAAGTCCACCGCTCGAATCTGTGGTTGTGTAGGCAGGCTATAGTGAAATCAATACAGGCAAAGAGAAAGGAAGAGTATAAAGTGTGAAAGAAGAGTGAGAGAGTCCAGCCCTCTGGTTTATTATTTATATGGTACATGGATTCAGTATAGAGTATCACCCCACCCCATTCTCCCAATGAGAAACAAGCATTTCTAGCTCCACCAATGAGAAACAAGCATTCCTGGTCCCCATGGTTACAGTGATCTGCCCACCACCACCAAGCGGTGTGTCTTCCCTGGCCACCACCTACCTGCCTTGAGCTGAGTGTGCTGATCATGACTAGCAGAGGGGGGAGGGGGTAGTGTGTAGGGCTCTGAGTGCCCCTTACACACCATCTTACTAGCACCACAATGTATATTTACCTATCAATCAATCACCACCAGCAACTACATAAACACATTTATGCACCTGGCCATGTATACCTGTTTCACAAATAGAACATTTGCATTCCCCGACCAATGCATCATTATCGGAACATTTTACAATAGTGTACAATTGATATTGTGTAATTTAAGTGTAGGTGGAAGTATTCTAAATTTCAAAATACTTCAGAGACGTGACTATGTGCCAAACACATATAAATGTATGATTATGTCTGAATAAGAAACTACTACTACTGCATCAAATGTCAGTGGAGGTCTAGCCTGATCACCTGGCTTTTGCCAGCTAGAGTCGCAGGAGTTTTCAGCTATTATTCCTCAGTTTCAAAGTTGTCAACCAACACAATGTCATCACTTATTGTTAATCTGCTAATACCCCTGTCACACTACGACGTAACGAGCCAACGTGAGCCTAACGTGATGATTTTTCGTCATTACGTTGCCGTACGTTGGGTCACGTTATGATGACGTCATAATGACGTTAGAGTGACGTCGAGCTACGTCATGTTACGTCGTGTTACGTCGGCGCGCGTCGAGGTTTTGAACCTGTTCAAAACTTTCGACGTATCTCAACGTGAAGCCGTTACGTTGGGATGACGTGACAATGACGTTAGGTTGACGTTCCGCGATCGTTATAGCAGCGTAAATGACGTTAGAGTCACGTTATGTCACGTCAGACCGACGGCCCGGGTGGGAGCAACGTGTGGGCAGCGTTTTGCACGTTACGGTCATGTTACGGTCACGTTACGGTCACGTTACGGTCACGTTACGGTGGCGTTATGGTCACGTTACGGTCACGTTACGTTCACGTCACACCCGTTACGGCGACGTTACGCTCACGTTACACTAACGCCCGGTCACGTCGCCAATTACCCCTCCCCTCTAACGTTGTCACGTTACAGCTAACGTCATGACGTAACCCGACGTTACTTTCACGTTACGCTCACGTCAACTACGCGGCATTCACGTCCACAATTTGCATATTACGCCGATAACTTCGACGTGATATCATTATTTTCACGTTGTGGTTACGCTGACGTAGTCACGTCATAGTGTGACAGGGCCATAAAGCACCATTTTGGGAGCAGAATTAGGTTCAAATATCTTGTGAAAGTAAGATCAGAGAGCGTGTATATAGATGAGAGGGACAACTCCCATGAAAATCGGTAACACAGTCTACAGTGGCGCCTCTCGCGGTTATTGTTGAACAAGCCTTGAGTTTGCCGGTACGCGCAGTGCAAAACATTAGTTTTATTCAAAATTAATAGAAATCCAGAACCCTAACCATATAAATTCTAATCTTTTTGGTAAACATGTTTTCTATATGTGTTCCAGGTGGCTTGTGTCTAGGTCATGTGGTTTTAGAGATATTTGACTTTTTCTGTATGAAGATTGCTCACCGCCATTGAAAATGCATTGAGTTTGCCGTATGTGCGGTGCAATACGTTAATTTTATTCAAAATTACTAGAAATCCAGAACCCTAACCGTATAAATTTAATATAATCCTTTTGGTAAACATGTTTTCTATATGTGTACCGAGCAATTTGTTTCTAGGTTGTGTGGTTTTAGAGATATTTCACTTTTTCTGTATGAAGATTGCACACGACCATTGACAATGCCTTGAGTTTGCCAGTACGCATACAGCTGTGTCATAAACTATTCAATAACCACCACTTGGAGCACCACAGTCGGCAGCTGTTACACGGTCTAGTATGAGAGTTGTCCCGCTCATCTATATACACGCTCTCTGGTAAGATCCAAGGCAATAACCATGATGCAAATGAGTTCTTGCAAACACGAGAAGAGTCAGGTTTATTTCCGGTGAGCCAGGATGCGTGCGCATGCGTGTTCAAATGCGCTGGAAGAAATTCAAACGCGCTCTACCAAGTTCAAATGCACTGGTAGTACTCATTGTTGCACAGTGAGCTGAGCCTGATTGACAACTGTCTGTACACCCACACTGCTACTGCGAATCGGAAATGGAGTTTGTGTTGCCAGCTGCGCAGGTGCAGGCGATTAAAAGAAAAGTGAACACTTTTCCAATGTTATGCACCTGGTATTTACTATTATGTTTACTCAGCAATTTCTATCACTAATACATACATTATCTAGCCACTGCTGTCAGTGACAGATAGTTTCCATTCATAGTCTGTTATAGTCTGCTAGTTACTTCCAGAGCACTCGCTCTCATGGACAGGACTGCTAAAATAAACCCCATAGAAAAAAAGGTCAGATGGCTGGGTTTAACTCTAAGTGGCTAGAAATAGTTTCCATATACTTATTAACTTAGTTATACTTCAAATCCTGAAGCTGAGAGACATTAAGACTGACTCATAGACATCACTCTCACAGCAGAGAACTAAATGGAGAGAGCGGCAGTCAAGCAATGAAAGCAGTCTTTGTCGCATCGCGACCGACAGCATGATGATGATGATGATGATGATACTTATTTATCAGAACCCAGTACATTTGGAGTGCAGAATTTCTTACTCACGTGAAATAATGAGATTTAGAAGTTGAATAAAGAGAATCTACTGGTTACTATTTTGGTGTGGTGGCATTCTCTCCCAGTTCATCAATTTTATGCCAATGTATATAAATACTGTATTCTGGAATCAGGGCCCACGCAACTTGTTTATAGTTATTCCATACCAAAATAGTTCTTGCTTCGTTGTCCTTCACCCTTATTGGAGGTGAATATTTTATCTAAGTCTATTATTCCCTACTAGTAAAAGCAGACGACATTTCAGGGAACCACGTCACATCTCACAACAGAACGACTGTAAACACGCCCCTGCCCTTATTTATCATAACGCTATCTATACACAAACATATACATATATGTGATGTATAACGTATTATGCGAGAATAAAGATATGTAAGGGATTATTACTTATTATTATTATTATTGTTATCCTCCGTAAGATATGACACTGTACCGGTGGCGCCATCTCGCCCAACACACCTCCCCTGGATGTTGACCAGTGTCAGTCGCACATATTATATATATTATTGCACCATTATACAATGCATTTGTGAATATAAACAAGCTACAGTAATACCTCTCTAACCGACTACCGCCACTTCCCTATACCGATCGCTTTAGTTGGATCCCAAACAATCACCCATGCAATACCAGTGTAATGATAAAAAAAAATCTCCCTAAACCGACCACTTCCCTAAATGGATAATTTAAAGTCGGCCCCTTGGTCGGTCGATTTAGAGGTTTTACTGTACCCACTATTGTGTCCCGCTGTGGCGGTTTCAGCGTGTTCCTGTGCTCAGCCGTCTCCTGTTGCTTCTGCGCATGCACGGATTTCGCATCAACTCGGATCACCCGAGACACTTATTGGCGCATGCGCACATCCTACAAACTCGGGTTGAATAATCGAATACGCTTCTCCGCGCTCGGGTGGACATTTTTTTTTTTTTTTAATAACCGATAAAAAATACAGCAAAATAGGATTTAAAGTATTTTATGATGGCCTAGTTTACCTATATTTCCATTTAATTAATCTAAGTTATTCTTTTTTTGCACACGGCACGTGTATTTGTTGACTCCACTCGCCGTGTTCTATTTGAAATTCTGACGACTGGGATGACCCGAGTCGCCCGGGTAGTGTTAATCGATTACGGCCATGTTTATTAGATTCTGACGCATGCGCAGAAGCGAGGTACACGTCTGAGCACGGGAACACGCTGAAACCGCCACACCGCCTCGGTGCTACATGGCATAATACATGTCCACTCTAGTTCCTCCTCATGCCACGCTGGCGCCACTTGCGCGTGGCAACGCACTTTTTGCTGCATCGCGTACTTACGTTGCAAGTCACGAAGCCAAAGTCCCACTTCGGTGGGTCAGTGTCTTCTGTTTTATTCAAGTTTCATTACTTATGCTGGTTCATAGCACGGATAGAGAATAGGTAGGATTTCGAATCTATTAACCAGACGGGATGGCCGAATGAGTTAGAGCGTCCGGCTCCCGTGGTGGTAGATCGTGTGATCGTAGGTTCGAATCCTGGTCGAGTCAAACCAATGACTTAAAAATTGATACTTGTCGCTTCCTAGCCAGACGCTTGTCATTACTAGGATAGGGCAGGGAGCAGTGGAATGAGGAAGACCAGTCGTCTGTGACTGAAATTTCCCCTGCTTAAACAATTAAAGTACCAACAACAACAAATTTACATTTCATTGTCCGATGCTTTTGAATTTCTGCCATTTTCTGAGATAAATACATTATGATAATCATTATAGTCTACTTTAGTTTAGTTTGAATTAACTTTTATGTTTAAATGGCTAACTTTGGAGATATTTGAAATCAAAACATGCCAACTTGATTTTGGCAAGCACACCAAAGTTTTGGCGCCATATGCTTCAGTAGTAACAAGTTCCATTAAATTGACTTATTGCGACCTTGAATGGAGCAAGAAAAATGCTTAAAGTTGCATGGTCCGATCAAATATATTTTTGTCAAAATCAAAAGAACTACCTACATTGGATCGTATATATCCAACTTAGATACTAGTGCATTAACTAATGATTTGGTACAGCATATATGCAGCCATTAAACAGAAAGACCACTAACCAATTAGGTCAATCTCGTGACCTTATTAGTCCTGCCCTCATTGCCAGTCCCATATATGGCATTAGTCAGGTTCCAGACTATCTACACATTAATAATAGGCCATTCCTCATCACGTGACCATCACGAGATGTGAATCAGAGCCACAACATCAAGACTTTTGACAAGCTTGCTGAAATGATTTTGGGTTCTTTCAGCTCAAATTGCTCCAAAATTAGCCATTTTTCATCGAAATGACTCAGGAATGATAAATAGTAGGTTATAATAGTCAACATGTCATATTTATCTAAAAAATGATGCAAGAATTCAAAAGCCATCGGACTATGTAAGTCTAGATTGTGAAAATTTGATGTTCTCTGTGGCGGAGTGGTTAGAGTGTCAGACTTTTTTCTAGGTCAGACTCCTAATCTGAAGGTTGGTGGTTCAATTCCCTGTGCCTCCCACCTCTGCCAATTTGGATTTCCACCGCTGTGGATAACTTAGAACGTCATCAAAGGCCAGTTGCTCTCATACCATGTCTATGTGGTGTGGGAGGTTAAGAATCCCTTGGGTCGGTAAAAGTGTAGGCTCGAAGAAAAAAAAAGTTTTCATCGGACTATGCAATTTTAAGCCACTTTACGGATCCAGATCTAAATGATTCTAGACTTAGCTATAATCTTAATATAAATTTATGTCTAAATATTTCTAGAGAGATACGCTGCGGTTATAATAGGGACCAGTGCATATATTGATGATCCATCGAGCGACAACTCCTTTGATGGTGAACTTTTCTGAATGTATACATGACTTCTGCAGTTCTATCGGTTCTTAGAACTGCAGAAGTCAGGTCTAGCTTGAAGCCTAGTCCGATGAAACCATCAAGCCGTCAAAAACCAACACACTGACCTGGTCGAGTTACACGATTGACTTAAAAGGTGATACTTATCGCTTCCTTCCTAGCCTGGCGCTCGGCATTATTAGGATAGGGCACGGACTGGTTGGCTCAGTGTCAAGGATTTTTTTTTTTTTTTTTTTGGTGACAAGTTTTTTATTCTGCCCATAATGTATAAGCTCCCGTGAGGGTGCTTGTTTTCAACGCTGGACAGCTGTGATACTGGATTGGCCTGGTCCCGCACTCAGGAGTCTTTACCTGATCTTTCTCAGGCCAACCTTTGCGGTTTTGGGTGTTAGTAGTTTCTATATTAGTTTTTTTTTCATTTTCATTTTTTTTCCTAACCTGTATATGGTAACTTAGCCTACTATGTACATCTACGCAGATGACATACAGGCCTGTGGGAGAGGATCCAACCCCATTGTGGTTTGTTACAGCATCCTTTCACCCATGCCCTGTCCTTAGATAGTACACCAGTGTGCCAGAACACCCCTGGACCCTTCAGGACTGCGACTAGGTGGGATGGCTGTGTTATATGGTTAGCCATTTTGTATTTCAGGGTGATTCGGATGCATGACCGTGGCCTGCCTGGTTCTGCTTTGGTTTGTGCCAGTACACTTACCCAGATGAACTGCCCCCTATGGTGATAGTCATTTCGAATTCCTTAGTACTTAGTAGGGCTAGTTTCCGTATTTGTAATAATGTGACTGAGTGGGATAGCCGGTCAAGGTGCTGGGGGCCTGGTCTCCTAGTGGGGCAGCACTATTAAGTCAATATGAGTGTGCGCTGTCACAAGTCGGTGCCCACCCTGATATGACCATAGATGTTGCCAGGACAGAAACCAACCAAACAAACTATGCACATAAGTACTCGGTAACTGATGTTTGTTTGTTTGTTGTTGTTTTACGTCCTAGCAACATCTAAGGTCATATCAGGACGGGGTCTCGGTAACTGAATGTTCTCATCAATATACATACACATGGATTTTTAAAGTAGGCTACTTCGATGTAAAGTGAATTATTTTGTTATGCCATGGCTATGCCACTTAACCTTATGTAATTCCCTATGACTCTTCCCTGCATGACGTCACAAAATGGGATGTTTGAGCTCCAACTCAGTACAGAATAGGCAGACGGGATGGCCAAATGAGTTGAGCGTCCGTCTCCCGCTTTGGTAGGTCGTGGGATTCTAGCCCGCGCGTTCAAACCTAGTCCAGTTAAACCAATGACTTATAAATGTATACTTGTTGCTACCTAGCCAGGAGCTCTGCATTATTAGGATAGGGCAAGGAGCAGTGGAATGAGGAAGGCCAGTTGTCCGCGATGAAATTTCCCCTGCTTGATCAACTAATGTACCAAATTCTTTTTTTCTTTTTTTTTTTAAACAAGGATTATTCCTGGAAGTCAAGTGACGCCAAACCCTGGCCTTCCTGCCTCGATATAGTGATATAGCAAATGGTAGACAGAAAGTGTGAACACTTATTTTTCTCATTTTTGCTTGGGTGCAAGTAAATAAGCAACAAGGAATAATTAGTAGCATGTGGTGAATAAGGGGTCACATTTCCCTGGATCATCAGCCCATGCTTTTTCTAATCTGTTCTTGAATGAATTTATTGACTCGGTATCAATACCGTTCTCTATTCTCTACCCACACTTGTCGCGCCGAGCGCGGTGGCCGAATCGGTACAGCGCCGGCCTCGCATGCGGGAGATAGGGAGTTCCGTTCCCGTCCGTTGAAGACTAGTACTCTTGTCTTAGAAATCGCGGTAAATAATTACTTATAAAATTGATACTTGTCGCTATCTAGCCTGGTGTACAACATTGATATGCTAGGGCAAGGACTGGTTCGCTCAGTGTCAGGATAATGTGACTGAGTGAGATATCGGGGCATGGTGCCGGCGGCCTGATTTCCCAGTGGGGCAGCACTATAAAAGTCACCATGAGTGTGTACTGTCACAAGTGGGTACCGGTCCTAATATGACCTGAAATATTGCTAGAACATAAAACAACAACCAACAGCAACAACTACTCTTCTCTTCCCAGAATTGCCACTCACTCTAACAAAGTCCTGTTCTCAGGCTTGACCCGGGCCTCCAACGTTATCGACTCGCCTATATTTATTGACAGTTGCAAGACACTGTTGCAATAGCAGTGCAGAAAGCTATTAAAATATTTACAGCTATAGAAATTCAGCACACGGCTAGCAAACAGTGCGACCACCTCTACCTGTCACGACTAACAACTCAAACTCAAATGCCCCGTGGAGGCTATATTAGGCCCGACACTTCTTAGCTGGTTTATTCAGTAATTATCCACTGACTGAAATTAGGAATCTGGACTTTTTTGGGGGTAGGCTACATTATTTGATTAAGGAAGGGACATTTTCAATCACAGACAATTTGTCTACCTCATTCCACTGCTCCTTGCCCTGTCCTACTAATGCTGAGCGCCAGGCTAGGAAGCGACAAGTATCAATTTTTTAAGTCATTGGTTTGACTCGACTAGGGTTCGAACCCAAGAATTCGAATCCCATGACCTACCAGCACGGGAGGCGGAGGCTCAACTCATTCTGCCATTGTGTCTGTGAAATTACTCAAATCGAATTATGAAATATAGCAGGGCTTGTGCTACTTTACAAGTCTGTAGTATGCCCTAGCCTACACCCCCGTCCTCAAATAGAAAAAAAAATAGAAAACGAACCCGGTCAGAGATCCACAATGTCGGTGCGGTCCGAACCAGGGACAGGGTCACGTGTCGCTCACGTGACGACCTTTCGCACCGTCCTTTCACGTCCGGGTAATCGACGTAGTGCATGATGAGGCAGCATGCAGGTCCCAGAACGAGGCTTGATGTCGGTCCCAAGTTGAAGGTCACGGACCGGGCGCCTGCGCACTATAAGCTAGCCATGATGGCTTAACTAAGAATGGACCCTCACCAAATCATTGAGCAAGTTAATTATGGCTTTTTTTTTGGTATGCTTACAATTGTTTCTTGTTTTTAAGTCCTGTCAATATGTAAGGTCACACTGGACTCGGTGACCCAATGGATGCAGCGCGGGATTCCCGTGCGGAAGGTCTGGGTTCGAATCCAGGCCGAGTTAAACCAATGACTTACAAAATTGATACTTGTCACTACATGGCCTGGCGCTCAGCATTAATAGGATAGGGCAAGGACTGGTTAGCTCAGTGTCGTGATAATGTGACTGAGTGAGATATCGAGTCATGGTGTCAGTGGCCTGATCTCCCAGTGGGGCAGCACTATAAAGTCGTCATGAGTGCGCATTGGCACAAGTCGGTACACGTTCTGATATGACCATTGTCGTAGCTAGGACGTAAACCCCCAATAAATAAACAATCTAAGGTCATATCAGGACGGATGCCGACTTGTGTCAGGTCACACTCATGGTGACCTTATAGGACTGCCCCACCAGGGGACCAGGCCGCAGGCACCATGACCCAATTTTCCACTCAGTCACATTATCCTGACAACACTGGTGTGGGTGCAAACTTGTCCGTTGAAGACGAGTACTATTGTGTTAGAAATCGCGGTAAATAATTATTCCTTTCAGATTGCCTAGTCATTTAGGTTTGTTTGTTGTTGTTTTACGTCCTAGCAACATCTAAGGTCATATCAGGATGGGTACCGACTTGTGACAGTGCACACTCATGGTGACTTTATAGTGCTGCCCCACTGGAAGACCAGGCTGCCAGCACCATGGCCTGATATCCCACTCAGTCACATTATCCTGACACTGAGCCAACCAGTCCTTGCCCTATCCTATTAATGCTGAGCGCCACGCTAGAAGAAACAAGTATCAATTTTTAAGTCATTGGTTTGACTTGATGACCCCACGATCTACCAACACGGGAGACGGACGCTCTAACTCATTCGGCCATCCCATCTGGTCCGACATTTAGGAGAATCTAACACCCAAACCACTAACCAGTTATCACCGAAGATTAATCCATATTACAAAACCATCCACTAAATAGAGCTACAAACCACCATTCAATAAATTAATGCACTTGACAACTGTAGTTAACAAACACCTCACACTAATCTGACGTACTCATCAGGTGACTACACACGTGAATTAGCAATGAACAACGCTGTACTAGCAATGTTGCACATATCCATCCTACTTATCTTTTTCCGAGAAAATTCCACCCATACATCCTTTAAGGCCCAGTTACACCTTACCGGACTGGGGAACCAGACGAGAACCGGACACTGTCCAGTACTGTACGGCGATGTCCGGTACATGTCCGGTACCCATCCGGCGGTGTCCGGTGGTGTCCGGTGGTGTCCGGTACAAGTTTTGAACATGCACAAAACTTCTACCGGACACCGCCGGACTGATGTGTCCAGTTGGTGTCCAGTTTGTCTGGTACATGTCCAGTACCCATCCGATACCCATCCGTTCATGTCCGATACCCATCCGTTGGTGTCCGGTTTGTCCGTATTGTCCAGTACATGTCCGGTTCCCATCTGTTACGTGTCCTGTTCTCGTCCGGTTCTCGTCCGGTACATGTATGGTACATGTACAGTACTTGTCCGGTCGCCCGGCGGAAATTGACCCAATTACGCTCCATTTCGATACATTTCGATACATTTTGTGTACCGGAGAGCACTGGACAAGAAAATTCTTTGTCCAGTGGTCTCCAGTACTCAGTCCAGTACGGTGTGACAGGTGCTTTAGCGTTGTGCATAAATGCAGACTGTACCATACTAATACACACACTGAATGCTTAACGTTGCATAGTTCGATGGTTTTGAGTTTTTGTCATTTTTCTTAGATAATTATATTCAATTAATTGTTATGATCTACCTTACTTTAGTTTAAAGTAACTTTTATTTCAAATGTATAACTTTTGAGATATTTGAAGTGTAAATAAGTAAGATTAGTTTCAGCAAGCACATCAAAACTCTGACACTATAGGCTTCTGCAGAAACAGGTTCTATGAAATTGGCTCAGTATTCCCTTCCATGTGGTGACAAATGCTTAATAAATTAACCAGTATCTAAGTTAGATATATAGAATCAAATCTAAATGATTGTTTTGGTTTTGAAAATGTGATGCTTCATCGGGCTAAGTTGCTTTAATACAAACTAGATACATCACAAACACTTAGTTAGTTAAATAAACATTTAACATGAACGCAGACCGTACTGGCCTAACTCTGTATAAAACTGTCCTAACCCTGTATAAAATAACACTCTAAGCACCACCTATGTATAACTACAGCCGGCTTGACAACCAAAAGCACCTAACTAACTGAATGTAAATTGTGTATCTTTAAAAATTGTTCTTGTAATTAAATAGTGGAAAATGACTGAAGCTAAGCATGGTCAGAAGACCCAAAGAAAGTTTGTATTCAGTTAAATACAAATATGTTTACCAAAAACAAAAAGGGGAAAAAAAAGAAAAGCTTAACGTGGTTTCCACATAGAAACCTATTGATTCCTGTCCCCGGGTGGTGGATTGGTACGGCGTGTGCGCGTGCGCATGTGCGTGTGCGTGTGTTTACGCGTGTGTGGGACGGGCAGTGGATACTGTCCCCCCCCCCCCCCCCCCCCCTCGCCACAGCGAGGATGGTTTCACAAGTTACCTGTGCCAGTAATTTAACACTTCCCTCCTCACTACCACCAGGTAGAACCGTGATCAGCGGAAATAAAACCTCTCTAACCGACCACCTCCACAGATCGATCACTCCCCTATATCGATCGCTTTATGTGGGTGCCAACAATACCATTGTAAGGATATTTTTAACTCTCTAAACCGACCACGTCCCTAAATGGACCACTTAAAGTCAGTCCCTTGGTCGGTCGATTTAGAAAGGTTTTACTGTATGCATATATATCTAAGCACATATATATGTATATACTCACATATACATGCATACATGTACATACATATATTTATATATATATATATATGTATATATATATATATATATATATAAATGCATGGCAATGAGAGCGTGTTACAAACAAATGGAACATTGTGCCAAAATTGGGACTCGAACCCAAACTGCTGCCATTCTTGGCAAGCGTCCTAACCATTGAACTATCTAGTCTTACTGATGCAATCCCCCCTACCCATACCTAGGCTCTACCTGTTGACATGGCTCCTTGCCTATGATTGGTTGGTTGTTGGAATTTTACATCCTAGCAACATCTAAGGTCATATCAGGACGGGTAGTGACTTGTGATAGTGCACACTCATGTCGACTTTATAGTGCTCTCTCACTGAGAAATCAGACCCAATATCCCACTCAGTCACATTATCCTGACACTGAGCTAACCACTCCTTGCCCTATCCTATTAATGCCAAGGGCCAAGCTAGGAAGCTGTGTTGGCCTTTCTATTTGATCAATTATTATAATTGCCATTATTGTCGTCAATATTATCGTCATTATTATTGTCATTATATATACAGTAAAACCTCTCTAAATTGACTGACCATGGAACCGACTTTAAGTGCTCCATTTAGGAAGGTGGTCTGTTTAGAGAGTGGTCGATATGTGGAGGGGTTGGTATAGAGAGGTTGTACTGTATATAATTATGTATATATATATATATATATATACATATATATATATATACATAATCCGTCCTTTAGACTATGCTACTCTTCAGGCAACCATTAAAATCTTCTCCTCTGAGGCTAGCCTTAATGCTAGTACCTTCTCCTGCCACTCTCTTCGCAGGGGGTATGTACATTTATCCCCCTCCAGGGGGCTACTATCAACGAGATTAAGGTCTGTGGGGACTGGTCATCTGAATGCGTGTATAAATACATCTCGCGCCCCCTCTCAGAGCATATTGTTGCCGACCTCAGAGTGGCTTCGGCCCTTAGTAATGCTATCTAGTTACTTCCTCCTTCTTCTGTCTGGGTGTGTCTGCGACTATGGCAGTTGAGCCCAGCCAGGTGCATTGTTTGATTGTAATCACTTTCCTAATAAATAATGTACCCACCACTCAGCCTCCCCGTGCTATTCTTACATGCATATATATATATATATATATATATATATATATAATGCATAATGTAGGAGTGTGACGCCTCGTGCAGGGAGGAGGCGCTTAAATTTTAAAACGGAAGAGGGCGAGTCAGGCAGGACAGTACACAGGACATTAACGGGTTCATCACTATCTGGATATGCATCTGTATATATGTGTGTGTATACATATGTATATATATTTATATATATATATGTATATCAGGCACGTGATTTCTCCGGTTTTAACCGGAATTCCGTTTTTTTCTGGCCGCCGAAACCAGAATTCTGTTTGATTTAAATTCGGGTTTTTTTTTCTGGCCACTGAAACACCTCTGAAATACACTATTAGCATCCCTCTCATGACTCAGTAGGATGTTGTGTGTCCCCAGGATAACCTAAAAAAAGTTCAGGTTTTTTTTATTGCACCCAATCACATGCCTGGCATATATATGGATACTTATAAACGAGTTATCGCATGTCGTAAGGTCATGAGTGCCTTGGCCCCCAGCATGCACCATTCTACTCTAGATCAATATATAAAAATGATGCAGTGCTAGATGAATCAGCACTGCATCGGGTTATAACATCACCTATAGTTTGTTTCTTTATTGGATGTTCTTCAACTTTAACAGTGTGTACAATATTCCGATCAAACGCATTGGTTGGGAATGCAAATGGTCTATAATGGAATGCAAATGGTCTATTAAGGTAAATGGTATATAGTGCCAGGTGCATGAATGTATTTATGTAATTGCTGGTGATCCTTTACTTATGGTCAATCGTCATTGTGTATTAGGTAGATAGTGTGAAGGAGGCACTAGTGATAGTGTGTAAGGGGCCTCAGGAGCTCTACTCACTACCCCCTCCCTCCCCCCCCCCCCTCCCCCAACTGTTAGTCACGGATCACCAGACACACAGCTCAGGCAGGTGGTGGCCAAGCAGCCACATCGCATGGTGGTGGTGGGAAGATCACGGTAGCCATGGTGACCCAGGAATGCTTACTATTCATTGGTGGAACTGTAAATGCTTGATTCCTATTGGAGAACAAAGGTCAGGTGGTATGCCATACCAGATCCATGTACCACTATATAATAATAAACCTGAGGGCATTGTCTCTCTCTACTTTCATTCTTTATACTCTTCCTTTCTCTTCTTGTCTGTATTGATTTCATTATAGCCTGCCTACCAAACCACAGATGCCAGCTGAGGACTTTACAAGTGGAAAGACCGTGTTAATTATTTATTACACCACCCTAATGCTATGTTCATTATTAGTTAGAAACACATATTTCTAATAGTTTATTTTGGATTGTATATTTAAATTGAATGAAGGCTGACACTACTTTCTTCTCGATTTATAATATTGTCTCTTTTCCCAACTGGCCTGAATTGAAAAAAGTACCGGTTAAATGGTTCAAGAATACTAGCAGAGAATGATTTTGCACCTCGTAAAGCATTGAAACTGACACAACTTTTGTGATGTAGGCGTAATAGAGTGACATACGCAGGGGCATAGCTAGACCTTTAACGATGTGTACTCCTAATTTCGGCAGGGGGTTTAGGGGGCCGCTTAAGCTTAAGCTGGCGGATTTTACACATTTTAGACTTGAGTTTTCGACACTCCGGACTACTACATGCCTCCTCTCTTTCTCTCTGTCTTTATTATTTTTTAATTTAATTTTTTTTTGACAAAACGATGTGGACGTTTTGGCGTACGTGTGTACGCCATTGATACGGTTATCACACCCCAATGTGATATATAAATGTTATCATACATTTGGGGCTCCAATCCTACAGTAGTTTAGTGCATACAGTATAACCCCGTTAAACCAAACTTGAAGGGAGCCTAGAAATTTGTTTGGATTAACCGATCATTGTATAATATTTCTGCATGCTCCGCCGTCATGAACACCAGGAGATATCATAAAACTCTCCCCATGCAGTCCCACCTGATGCCCCCCTTATACAAATCCTTAAACAAACTCATAAGGAAGAAAGGGAAGACAAGTCACAAAGATTGACAGTGAAGATGTTGTGCTTTAATGGCATCAACTCCTGTTCACCTACTAGTGACTTATCACCCTGACCCTTTACCTTCTGTCCACACAGAATCTCATTACCTCTTTAACCTGTCTATGAATCAGTGCCTACAGCCCATTGAACCGGAGTCCCTTGGTTGTTGCACTCAACTCAATTTAGATATATATGAATTTTGGTAGCATCAGACAGAGTGTCTGGGGTCCTGCTCTAGAGTAGGTGTGTCTCACTCAAGAGCCAGGCGTAGAGTGTACTGTTTCCAGTGTGCCTAAAGCAGTGTCTTGCATAATTAATCTCAAAGCGAGGCTAGTGTGGTCAGAGGGCCAAGGGAGCAGGTGACTGAGCATCCCACAGCCAGCCAATCAGGCACCCCCACAGCTTGGGAGGGTGACACCCCCCAGTAGTGGTGGCTGTCCCTCAACCCAGCTGCAGGTGGGCTCTGTGTGTATATGCAGATTAGGCTGGTGTGCTTGCCACCTGGTTAGATAGGGACAGGTAGCTGCAGACAGTTACAAATATATGTATATTAAAAATGTCCCTTTCCTCCATTTGCACTCTTTATGGGTGCATAGAAGAAGCATTTTAACAAACATGAACTGTCTCTTATATAGGAACATCTCTTCATTAATCTCAGGCATCATGTATGAACATACATTTCACATAGCTTATATCATGTCATTTTTTGAGTGGGGCACCGTTGCTTTTAGATTACATAACCTTGTCCCCACCCCGTTGCCTAAGAATAATAATGTTCTCTGCCAATATATAATTCCGAACTGAAAATCCGTATGTTTTTACAATTGGTTTAACCGAGCTTTGGCTTCGACTTTGACTTGACTTTGGCAAAAGCGCGGGTGCATTATGAATGTAATATACAATGTATGTGGTCACTGTGATTATTGGTTTTTATGTATATACAGTATAACCCTGTTAAACAGAGCTTGGTTAACCCAAACAATCCGTTATTCCAAACTTATTTCGGTGGCCTGGCAAAATACTACCAATAGAACCATTTATCAGTCGGTGGGGTCTCAGATGACTTTATAACCATATGAAAGTTTGGCGTAGCCATACTGGAAGTGGCCTGGGGTCTGAAAATTTTGTTTCGGTTAACCGATAGTTTGGATTAACCAACTTTGGTTTAACCAACTTTTTTATATGATAAATGGTAGTATTTTGCTGTGCCGCCGAAAAAAGTTTAGATTAACCGATCATTTGGTTTAACCAAGCTTAGTTTAACGGGGTTATACTGTATTTATATATGTTAATGCTTATTCCATACCAATGTCTATTTTATAATACTGAATTGTAAGACTATCATTATTCGCTGGGTTGGTTTGTTCTAAATACTCCATCGACTCATACCATGATTGGTTGACTTCATGCGTGCATTTGCAGCAAGGGTTATCATTTGTCAAACTTCTGTAATACATTAATCCTAATTGGTCTCCATTTCCCTCTTTTTACAGACTAATGATGAGAGAACTATGAGCACAGTTCTGCAATAGCTAGCAAGACAGACAAGAAAAGGTGGCACCCTACTGAGACTCCAGTGGAGTTAGGAAAGATAAAGAACCCTTCCCAGCAGAGAAGGTTGTACTCTCATCACAGCCAAAGGAGAGGTATTGTTTACGGCAGAACTTATTTAGAGGCAGGATTAGATCATCCATGATGCATGTGGAAGTATCAGTCGCGTTGAACTTTGTCATCTCCTACTTGTACAACAAGCTCCCACGGCGGCGAGTTGACATGTTTGGTGAGGAGATGGAGCGCGGCCTGAAACGCAAGTTTGAGGGGCATTGGTACGATGACAAGCCATTCAAAGGCTCGGCCTATCGGTGCATTCGGGTATCAGCCGAGCGGGTTGAGCCGGTGCTGGAATTGGCAGCATCACTGAGTCGCCTTGACCTGGCTGAGATCTGCGAATATCTACCCCGTGACCTGACCATCTGGATCGACCCTGGTGAGGTGTCTTACCGCATCAGCGAGAAGGGCACAGCAAAGGTGCTTTACTCGGCACGTCAGGCCAATGACAGCATCCACAACATGGTCGACTGTGAGATCATCGCTGCCTCGAAGGGCTTCAACCCAGATGCGCAGTGCTTCAAGCCGATTGACTCTCTGTCATCATCGCTGTCCAACCTCAGTGTCTCTCCGGTCACGACGACAACGTCCCCGACAACAGCAGCAGCAGGGGTGCCGGTAGTAAACAATGGCAGCCTGGCATCAGGTGCAACCAGTCCCTGGGCGACAGGCTCCATGTCACCGATTGCAGGTAGTTACAATGGGTCGACCTCACCCTCATCGGCCGGCTCCGGCAGTGCTGCTGGCTCCTCAGTGCAGAATGGCCCTGGCCCTGGCCCAGCTCCACCAGCCATCACCTCCTTCCTGAACCGCAACCACGGTAACACCATGACAACAGCCATGTTCGCGCAGACAAAGTTCGGCTCGACCAAGCTGAAGACGCAGGCGAAGCGGCCAGCGCGCCTCTCGCCGACCGAGGTGGGCGCTTACTTCAAACAGCGTGGCGGCCCGCAAGTGCTCGGGTCACCGTCGGGGAACGCCTCGCCCGCCGCGCTCGGCGGAGGGCCGTTCGGCCCCGGCGCCGGCGCCGGCGTCGGCCGCCTCCACTCGATGAGTCCCCGGGGCGGCGGCGCCGGGTCCCGGGGAATGGGGTCGATGCTGGCGCCGTTCGGGATGGACGCGGCGCAGGCACGGCCGGGGCTTCCCCCGATGTACCTGCTGCCGCAGCACCCCCCGCCGCCTTCGCCGGCCGCCGGGAACCAGCTCCACCAGCTCCACCAGCAGCACCAGCAGCCCCAGCAGCATCAGCATCAGCAGCATCAGCAGCATCAGCAGCATCAGCAGCATCAGCAGCAGTCGTCGCAGATGACAGAGCTCTACGGGCCGATGGTGGTGCCGCCTTTCGGGTCACTAACGCAACTGCCACCCCCACTCCAAGCCATTGCCTACAAGAACAGTAACAACAACATCAGCAACACCAACAGCAGCAACAACGGCAACAGCAACCCGCCCGACACCATGCCTCGCTTCCACGACGCCTTTGCGGTGACGTCACCAGCAAACAGTGCCAGGCCCGGGGCTTCTGGGATGTCCAATGTGGGGATGACGTCATCCGACAGCAGCCTGTCACACAAAAGCTTCCTGGAAGGACTCAACTACAACAACCTCCCCAGTTACCAGACCCTGCAACATCTCTTGGTGGCCAACTAAGAAAACAACAACAACAATCCCCCAAATCCACCACTCCCTCTCCAGCCAGCCCCCACATCCTCCCCCCCCCCCCACCACCCACCCTTCCACCTTTCTGCACAGCTTCTGCCTCAGCCGAGCGACAAAAAAAGAACCCTGACTAGTGCTGTACCTACTCGATTGAACCAAGGACACAGTGATTTCAGTTTGCACAGATTCAGAACATTCGGTCCTACTTTAGCATGTGGTCTAGCCCTAACCCTAACCCTCACTCAAACCCGAAACAGTTAGTTTAAAAAAACATGTCACGTTAGGTCAGATGAGGTTTTCTACGATCCCTATTTAATTAACTTTTTATGGTATTGGCTAGGTTTGAAGTCCCAGTAGACTGCATGCTAAAGTAGCACCAGACATTCGGTAAAAAAAAACCCGGGTATTCCACGTTCCGCTGGTCCTCTCACTGAGGACTGACTGGTAACCAGCACGCCGGGTCGCAGCTTCAGCTTCTATGGTGGAAGGTGTGTGTGTGGGGGGGGGGGGGGGGAGGTGGTGAATGCACATTCACCGTGATACACAAAGTGGTATTTCATGTAACGTAAAATATTTGCGAAGAGAATTTTGGCTGTAATCTACATTAGAAATAAATGTATGGTGGGAATCCTACCAAGTTTGATTATCGGGAGGCCTATTTTTATAATTCAGGACATGAGACAGAACTAGATAGTATGGGAATTTGATTAGTCTTAATCAAAGAGCATCAGGTGAAGTTCAATTGTCAGGTATAAGGTTCAGGTATAAGGTTCGAGTCTGTGCATGACCTGGCACTCAACCCTTGCGATTCATGTGTTTTATAAGTAGGGTCGGGTGGGGCGGTGAGAAAAGGCGGGTGATGGTGTCGGTCCAGTTTCTGGATGGTAAGTGCCGTTGATGCGGCGGCAGTGGCAGAAGTGACGTCGGATATTGGTCACCGGGTACAGGCAGAGCCACTGGCGCATGCGCCGGTGTTGCCACCTGGAGTTAGTGCAGTTCTGGCCACCTATGAATAAAAGGGGGGAATGGCATAGTAGCATTATGGTCGGGTTCGAAATGGGGAAGCACTATCTCTCCCATCTTGGTCCCGAATTACCCATGTTGCCAAAGCAACATGACCAATTACCAAGTGAGTTCATGGTATAGGAGCTATAGTGAAGCATAAGCCTGGGAGCGGTGACCATCTCTGCCTTGTGCCATGTAAGCTGTAGATGTGATCCAACATGCGGCGTCACAGCTTCAGTACTCATTGAGGGACCAGTAGAAATGGTAATACCCATATTATCGCATCACAGACATTTTAGGTATTTGTTCCTATCTCGATTAGAAAGTCACCAGGGCAGGAAAGTTTTCTTTTCTTTACCATTATCTTTTTTTTTAAATATCTTTCTCTTGGGCTATATGGGAATACAACAAGATGAGGGGTTAAGCGTTTGGTTCGGAGATCTTACAAGAGAGACTAGATGCTGAACATCAAGTCCGTTGATGGGTCAAATCTGTTTAATTATTTATTTTAACAAGGAGAATACGAGGTTGTTGTGGTGTTTTGTTGTTGTTGTTTTGATGCATATTTTTTAATTATATTTATAATGGGTAGAAGGTGTCTACGATTACAAGGTGCCTCTGTTCAGATTTATAAACCCTACAAACCTTCGCCAATCTTCTGCAATTCCCTCCGTCCCCCTTCTCCCTCCTTCCCCCTTCCCCCCTCCTCCCTCCCACCCACCCCCCTTCCACCATCCCCTCCTCTACCATATCCCCAACAATTCCCGGTGTGGAATAGATAGCATCCACATGGTGTGGGTTGTCTTTGTGATAGCTAAGAATAAGTATTTTCTTATTTCTACAATGGAAGAGATCTTATTACTGTCATTCACGAATCGACAAGTTGATGCTCTTTTTATTTAGTAGTGGATAATTGAAAAAAAGAGAATCCCTTTTACCTATATTTGATATCTCCCCCTCCCTAAATAGTTGATTCCCACTTAAAATCAACATATATATATATATATTTATATATTTGTATGTATATGCATACATATAAATATTCATATATATGTATATACCTATAATTATGGATATATATGAATATTTATTTGTATATGTACATATGTGTCACTCTCCTGACTGGCCAGAAGTGTGACATGGGGAGTTAAAATCTAATATTTGAATTTTTTTACATTTTTTGGTTGCAAATGAAAGCTGGAAATCTCCCCTTTACATTTATTTAAAATATAAATTGATGAGATAAAAAATAAAGGTGTAGTCTATGATTAAGCTATGTCTTGTGGCAGTATAACATGTGTTGCTGAGATGTAACACATGATTAGGACACCATACAGACTGCTGAATAAAAATCTAGACAGAATTAAATAATTTCATACTTAGAAGCATATTAATCATTGCATAATATACAGAAATATGTAGTGCTTATATTGATCAAAAAAAGTAATTCCCAGCCATGCTTTATTCACTGAATAATTAGTGTACAATATTTGTGTGGCATCCAGACACTACTGGTTACACGTGTGATGGAAATTTGTAATGTTATTTCTGAAGACAATAAATTGTTTTTGTTTTAATTTAAGCATGCATAGATGTTAATAAATATTTCCTTTTTGATTTGGGAACCGTTTTGTTTGATATATCAATGCAATACCAGATGTTAATAAGGATTCAACCACGTCCCATATGTCACGTTACAAATGGCTGACTGTAAAACGTGTTTTCTTTTGTTTAAAAAAACACTTCATAACTAAAAGGACCAAAGTTGCACACAGTTTATTTTATTTCCCTTATTTCTCTCATCAAATCTGAACATGAATATGAAAAGTATAAGGAAAAAAATAAGTAGAAAGTTTTTTTATTGATGTTTTAAAATCCCATCCCATGCTGACCAGTTTTCAGGAGAGTGACCCATATATAAATATATATATATACATATGTGTATAGATATATTTAAATATATATGTTTATACACATACGTTTAATATATATACATATACATATTTACATTTAAATATGTATATAAATGCATACCCACATATATATATATGTTTATGCTTATAATCAAATGGTTTGTATCAAAGCTGACCATTCTTTGCGTTACCAAATGACATGGGTTCCAAATAGATTAGCTATGTGGCGAAGTTCACTGGTTGAAGCATGTACCATGAGTGTGTGTTTGTGGTAGTCTATTCAATCAATGTTCTTCGAGAGTTGTTATAATATAACAGCAACACCTCTTAAATTTAAGCTGAAAACAATTGTTTTAAAAACTGATGACGTTCAGTGGTGTTTGTTTTTAATCAGCAATTGAAACTGTTACCGATTGAATTGATTATTTGATTATTAATACGAAACTAATGACAATGTATATATATACCATGTACATACATTATTAGAACCTTCCAAGCCAATCTGGACTGCAGTGCTGTGCGCATATATACATGTATATACATAATACATAACCTATATGTGTTTGCCTTTTGACTTGACACCCAGCTGCTTTCTGTCAACTATTCATGTATGGTAACAACAGAGTGCATAGTTGTATTTTCATAAATTATACTTGGCTTGTGCATGCACACATTTCCAGCTCCTGCCAGGAGTAGTGTAATGATATATCAACCTGTTCAAAGTAGTGTTTTATACCTGAAATTGCACATGTGTATTCGGTGCTTATCTGCACCGTAACTCAAATTTCCCTTTTCTATTTTTTCACATATATGTTGCACAAAAAGAAAAATGGCCGATATGACATAAATGGACTAGATTTGCGTTTTAAAAAAAGTCCCGCTTGAAATGCACTTGGTTGTCGTGTTTCATAATGTTGGCCTGGTGAATCTACTATGTCAGTTCAGTATTCTATATGAGGTGTTATTTAGTTTTTATATCGTGATGAATGACTTTAATTGATATTTATTGCTTTGGCCTTCGTTTGATTGTTGCAATAATTAATTCGAATATATAATTATTTTCTTAATTTACACGCAAAAGATTTTGTTTCAGTTTATAATGTTTAGATTAATAAACATAGGATAGTAAATATAGCTATGTAACTTCATGAATTTCAAAAGAGAAATATCATATTTTCTTTTGGGATTTTAATAATAACCATGGACCAAATTTTAGGTTTTGACTCCTCTTCTTTGTTCTTATGCATCTTGAAATACGTAGTGATTTCTGTATGCATATATTCTAAATATTATATATATAATATATTATATGTTACATATATTATGTCTATTATATATAATATATATTATACATACCGTTTCTCACCGGTTAACGGCCATATGTTGGTTAACGCCCACCCCCCCATTTGGCCAATATTTCGTAAATGCCCACCCCTTAGACGCCCATTTGTGGGTAAACACCCGACCCCCACTTCAGTTATTTGCCAATTTAAACGCCCAGAGCATTATCCTGTGAGAACATGGTAATATAGTATATATTATGTCCATTGTATAATTATATACTATACATAGTATATGTTAATATATATAATGTCCATTATATAAGTATATACTATACATATAGTATATATATATCGCATATAATATGTAACTTGTATAATGTTATAATCTCTATTATATATAATGCATACACATGCATACTAATTTATATTTGTGTAAGTTTTACCATAGCCTATTCCAGTCAATTCTTAATAAACTAGGCCAGTAAAGACGTTCCTGCTTGGTCCTGATTGAGCATATGAAATATCCCCTATAGAATTGTGATAAAAAGGTATATTCTGATTGTGCAGAACCCCCTCCTTCCATTTCTGTTTGCAATTGTCCTATATGAGAAGCCTTCTGACCTGGTCTATATGATGATGCTATATATTTTATATTTTCTAGTTCAATAGTTAACTTTATATACGGCCTATTTGACAATGGCCTGTAGCGGGATAAGGATCAAATATGTACATACTATATATAAATAAGTAATTGAATTGAATATATGTAATGACATTAAGTGTTCGTGGGGTCCAGGTATGTGTGTGGAAAGGGTATTTTTATTCGCTTTAATTGGAACAGCAGGTATGTCATAACTATACAGATACGAGTAATGGTTTCAGTTCTCACCAACTTCAATATCGGTTGCTCTCCCCCAACATGTATCGCAAAGCTTTGTTAAACAGTAATCTTCTAATTAACAAGAAATAGATGATGAAAATGGATTTACACTTTTGTTTACTTCATTGCATTTTCCATTTTGATTAGCTATCCTTTCGGCATTTTAGTTCATATAAAAAGATTCCATCCCCTGCTGACCAGTTTTCAGGAGAGTGACCCATATATGCATATATACATATTTAATGCATATATATATATATACATATACACACATATATATATAAATATGTGTATGTATATATATGTATGCATATATATACATATGTATGCATATATACATATATACACATATATATATACATATATATATTTTATAAATATATATATACATGTATATACATATATACAAATTTGTGCATGTATGCATATAGATGTGTACATATATGCATATATACAAGTATATATAGATATATGTATGCCGGTATACATAGATAAACATAATATATATACAGATATATGTATAAACATGTATATGTAGATATATATATATCTAATGCAACTTCTAGACACTACTATGAATATAAACAGCTATATATAATAACGCTACATATGTACACCCCACTATTGTTTAAAACAACTATACATATATATATATATATATATATATATATACATATATATATACAGTAAGACCTCTATACCGACCCCTCCACAGATCGACCACTCCCCTATATCGATCGCTTTATTTGGGTCCAAAAATTACCCTTGTAAGGATATTCTAACTCTCTAAACCGACCACCTCCCTAAATGGACCACTTAAAGTTGGTCCCATGGTCGGTCGATTTAGAGAGGTTTTACTGTATGTATATATATATATATATATATATATATAATTCACGAAGAGTGCTGCAATAAAATAATTTAGAATTTAACCAAATTAAATTCCGTGAAAGGTTTTTAAATGAAGGAGATATCACTGCACCATATGCTGCATACATAAGTTACACCACCTCTGCACTAGTGTGCGTGTGTACAAACTGTGCTATATCACATTCAATTCAATCATCGAATTGCTATTTACTGAATGTGCACCTATCATCATTGACAATCCGTAATGAATGAAGGGTCCATGCGCTCACCAAACTTTCGCACTTTGAAGCAATGCAGCTTATAATTTCCATTTAGTTTAATGTATGTCTCATTTCAATTATCCTGGAGATGGTAGATAGTAATCACACTCATTCTTAGATACATATAAATATATATGAGGAGTTCAGGCGGGAAAAACCCCTGTAAACGCCAATCCAGAAATTGAGATAAACATTGGAGTCAAACCTTCAAAAAGTGGGGTTTTTTTACAATCCAATTTTGTTGGTTCATTGCTCCATAATTAGGTCATGACAATTAAAGTGGAATTAGTTAGAATTAAAATTACCTTTAGGTAAAAATCTTTTATTTAAATTAAATCTTCGGATAGGTGTTTACGGGGTTTTGCTCCTGAATTCTCCCTGTGCTTTGTGACAATTAAAAGCTAATTGTCGAACATTATATGGAATGAAACATACTTCAATTGCATCCATTCAATTTTATATATAGCAGATTAAAACTCAAGCACCCTAATACCAGAAAGACCCCCATTAAACTTCTTATTTTTAAAAGAATATCTCGGGTGCAAGTATCTTATTTTAATATCATGTTCAATTTGTGTTTGATAAATTTGTTAAAGAAACATTTAAGTAAAAGCCTCTCATGCCATGCCGGTGTTATATAGTGACTTATCTGTTCATGTGGATGTATACTATTGATTGATAATGTATCGATTGTATAAGCTTCTAATGCGATGCCATGTATAGTGAAGAATAATCATTCCCGGTTTGAGGTAAAGCTTTACAATGCGAGTTGAGTTAGTAAAGTTCAATGTATAATGTAAGGCAAAGTCTATTTTGAGTGTGCATATATGTCCTACTGGAGAAATAACGAGACTGACTCTCTGAACACTATGCGTAGTATCATTTTCTTTTTTCTCTTTTATTTGGTAAACATATATTCATTAGAATATTACACTTTTCAGCCTGGCCGAGGCCAGTTGCATATATTTACAATGTATGTATGAATGCGCAAAGACTCACTTATACAGGTCCTATTTTTGTTTCTCTTCGATACTTCAACTGAGAGATTCCAGGATAGAATAATAGATTAAATATGTCCATTGCTTGCTTGTGAATTGTGTATATTACATGACTGCACAAGTTTGAAGTTAATGGTACTATCTTTTTTTCTATAGTCTGATAGGAGGGGCCATATGCATGAAGCACTGTTAGCGAGCCAAAACGCGTTTAGACGGGATTTCTGGTTTAGCGCCGAAAAGTCGCTATGCATGGAGCCGTGTTAGGCCTAACACCACAAGCTTAAACCAGGTTACGGTAAACCCATTCCATAGCTGGTTTACAGGCTGTGTTAGGTACCGATTAGGGCCAAATCTATTCAATGCTGTCATATTTAACAGAGTTACATAGTCAAATAGTGAAATTTTATTAAATTAACCCTAAAATCGAAGCGAGATTAACGCTGCTGCCGCAATGGCGGTGATATTAATATTTTCGAATCAACGAATGTAAGTAAACAAATCGCCGCCGCCACCGCATGGACGTCAATATCCATACTGTCCAACGTCAACTAAACATGGCCGCCGCCGTCACCGCCGTATCGGCGGCAATATATTAGGCCCAAATCTATTAAATGCTGTCATATTTAACAGAATTACATACGCCATAAGTGAAATTTAATCAAATTAACCCTAAATTCGAACCGATATTAACACCACCGCCGCATTGCCAGCGTTATTCATATTGTCGAATCGAGGGATTTCCCAAATCTATAAATAACTTCACGTTTAGCTATAATCGAAGTGTTACGCACTCTTGCATACCGCTTGACATATTTCCTGACCTCAGTGATAGCTAAACGGTATCAGGCTGTAACACGAAAAGCCGCCCATGCATACGGGCCCAGGAGTCATATTTCAGAATTACAACATATTTACGGCTGCAAAAGCAAGAATACCAGGTTAGAAAGAGGATATGCAAATACCAACACCGCCCTGTGCATGATTTACTTGTGTTACAAGATCACAATATGAGAAAGAGAAAAAACCCAGTCAGTGATACTATAAGGATAGGAACAAATAGGGACAAGCATTACTTGTTCTCGATTTGCATATAACATAAGACTATAAAACAAAAAGGAATAAAGCTTGGCTATGATGACTAGTACATAACACAGATATACTAGGTGTAAAGATATAACATTCCATACATTATCGACAGATATGTTCATACACGATATCTACAGCCACATTATAGGGTACATATATATATATATATGAGTCAGGCTCACGAAAAGAGGCCAATTGGGGGAAGTTGTCAGCGTTGATCATTGGATGTCGACATCGAACAGTATAATTATAGTTTAGCATTGACAGAGGTATTGCAAAGTCCTTAAATTTATCCTGAATGTAAAGTTAGAGTAAACACAACAACCTTATTTGTTTCTAGGATAATTTAATATAAAACAAAGAAATGCACAAGACTTTAAGAATTGTTTTGCTGACATCTGTTAAAGTTGTCGGCGTCGAGCATTGGATGTCGGTTTAGCAAAGTCCTTAAATTTATCCTGAATGTAAAGTTAGAGAAAATACAACAACCTTATTTGTTTCTAGGATAATTTAATATAAAACAAAGAAATGCACTACACTTTAAGAATTGCGACGCCAACATCTTAAATAACCCACCAATTGGCATATTTTCGTGAGGCTGACTCATATATATATTTTTTATTAAAAAAAATTTTTTTTAGAGTATCAACAAATAAGAATTGATGAGCGGTCTAGAACAGAATATAAAAAAAACACATGAAAAGCCTTATCGAAAATTATTCCAAACCAGCTTTGTGATATGTATAGTGGATACTGTGGTTTTATTTGTGTTTCTTTATCTGCTTGTTCTTCTGAACATTTGATCCATATATATATTCCAATAGATGTATCAAATATAATAAGTTATAGAGATTAATACAGAGCATGATATGCTAATTGGTTCTCTTAAAGTTGCACAGTCCGATGGTTTTGAGTTTCTGTCATTTCTGAAGTAAATATATTAAGTTGGTCGTTATAATCTACCTTACTTTAGTTTGAAATAACTTTTTATTTCAAATGGCTAACTATTGAGATATTTGAAGTGCAAACATGCCAAATTAATTTGGCCAAGAACGCCAAAACGCCATAGGCTTCTGCAGTAAAATATTCTATTCAATTGCATCCGCGCTCCCTTCTATCTGGCAATAACTGCTTAATAAGTGAACCAGTGTTTAAGTTAAATATGTAGACTCAAATCTAGATAGTTATTTTGATTTTGAAAATGTAATGTTTTCATCGGACTATGCAGTTTTAATATATATATATATTCAAATCAATATGTATTCTAATGGGATTATGAAACACAATGTAAAAAAACAAATCAGTTTATCCTGAGAAAATGCATAAGCAGATAGTATGTTGATCATTGCAATGGACAAGGTTTTGTCCCATATTACTCATCACCTTTTGCGACAGTCTCATATATATATATATATATATATATATATATATATGTATATATAGATATATATGACAAAGAGCTATGGGTACTGGTCAAGGGTGTTATTAATACATTTAAAAGATTGTGTGACATTTTACTGTAATAACTGACATGCAGGTATCGGGATGACAGTGGACGATTGGGGCCAGGTGATTGATTGGTATATTACAATTGCATACGTAGATTTCTTTTTTTTAGTTTCTGCCATATAATTTTTTTATTAACAAATTAGGTTGATCATTATAGTCTACTTCACTTCAGTTTGAAGCAACTGTTGTTTTAAATGGGTAACTTTGGAGATATTTGAAGTGAAAACATGCTAAATTTTGGTTTAGGCCTATATATCACAGTGCTGGACATGGGGTTTGATAACCGCATTTTAAGTACACCAACATACCACAAACTGAAATAAATGCTTAACTAGGCCACTAGTATTTAATGTGGATGTGTAGGAGAAACTCTAGATGAGTGCTTCACTTCTGGGAATTTGATTCTTTCAACTGATTATGCACCTTTAGAATGGACATTAATATGTATTAATTTTGATAATATAATCAATATTAATATGTATTAATTTTGATAATATAATCGATATTAATATGTATTAATTTTGATAATATAATCGATATTAATATGTATTAATGTTGATAATATAATCGATATTAATATAATCGATATTAATATGTATTAATGTTGATAATATAATCGATATTAATATGTATTAATGTTGATAATATAATCGATATTAATATGTATTAATTTTGATAATATATTCAATATTAATATGTATTAAACCTGATAATATAATCGATATTCAGATGTATTAATGTTGGTAATATAATCGATATTCAGATGTATTAATTTTGATAATATAAAGTCTGACTGTGTCGTAAACACCGATCAAATTTACAAAGTAAATCAAAGTTTGAGGAAATTTTGATTAGATTTTTAATAAATCCAGGGGATATTGCCATAGTACCCCAGTTTAAGACCACCGACACGATGATTAAAGCTGCATGAGTCTGATCGAAGCAAAATATGTTTGACACAAAAAGCATTTGTATTTACACTGCAAATATCTCCAAAGTTAACCCTTTAAAATAAAATAAAAATTACTTCAGACTAAAATGAATGCAGATTACACCGCTCATACTTATTTATTGTATGTGGTAGAAACCCAAAGACCATCGGATCATGGCCGTAAATAAAAATTAAAAATAATTACTTTCATATATATATATATGTATATATATTTATATATTTATAAATATATATATCAAGCAGAACATTGATATAATTCACTTATAATATTATATGTAGCCTATATGCTGGGGTCTTAGTGGTTCAAACCTTTCATGCAGGGTGAATAAATAATGAATCCATGATATTATCTTTTCTTTTAAACTGAGGGTTTATTTACGTACATGGATAAAAAGTAAATATATATTTTAAGTGTGTAAATACATTCTTTCTAATAGCTATATTATAATATACAGTATATGTAGCTTACATATGCATACTCAATTTACGACTAGCCTGCCAGGCTTCTCCTGTCTAACACACATATTTTCTGCGGAATATGCCTACTACCCAAAATTAACAAGTATTATTACGCGCACAAACGGTAGGTGTGTACCGGGCATAATGCCCGGTACACACCTACCGTTTGTGCGCGCACACCTCCCGTTTACGATCGAAAACTGCCCGTTTCGCGCACAAAAATCGCTAGGTGTGCGCCCCCCGCGCACACCTAGCGATTGCGATTCGCGCATAAAAACTCAGTTTTTAGTGCTAAAAGCGGCCGTTTACGATTGCGATTCGCGATTCGAAAAACGAATCGGCCCGTTTTCAGTTTTAAGCGGGTCGGGTCGAGTCGCGAGTTTTAGTGCGCGAATCGTATACGGTAGGTGTGTACCTAGCATAAGATGACGCGACCAAAATGCTGGAAGTTAAGAAGTGGCACTGCGTCCCAGGAAATGTTGGGTTATAATTGAATTTGCACATAGCACTTATACGTATTGGTGGCTAGGTTGGATCCAAAAGACAATGCTTGTGTTAGACAGGGTACGGTAATCAGATGAATGTACACCACATATTTAGGGTTAGGTGTGAGAAGAGTTAGTATTGGGAAAGAATAGGAGTGATTTGAAAAGTGTGTAATAAATAAATAAATTAATAAATACATAAGTATACTCATGCACTTATAACCTTAGAGCAGTTCTATTTTGGATAAATTGTTGAAGAGGGTTAAGTAAGGAATATTGGATAAAAGGTCAGAGGCGGTGTGGAGTAAGTAGTTATAGGAATGGCTTTAAAGTCTGTCACGTGGACAGCTCGGCACATGCGCATTCGCCAGGCTAGTGTGGCGCGAAACCTGCCTTTTATCTTGAGGTGTTTTTTTTTTTCTCTCTCTACAGGATGTGCAATATACCACGGGTTCAAAGAGACAGAGGTAGAAGAAGAAAAGAAGGAAAACTTGAATTCATCCACGCCCCAAATGTTGCCATTAGTGTATGATGTTTATATTGTTACATATTTTTAAGTTTGTAATAAAAAAAAAAGAATGACATCAAAGATAGAAGAGACTTGTTTTATTTATTTATTTATTAACCATACGGGGTGGCTGAATGTGTTAGAGCGTCCGTCTCCCATGGTGGTAGATAGATGACTGGTCAAGTCAAACCAATGACTTAAAAATGTATACTTGTCGCTTCCTAGCCAGGCGCTCGGCATTACTAGGATAGGGCAAGGAGCAGTGAAATGAGGAAGAGCAGTCGTCTGCGACTGAAATTTCCCCTGCTTAAACAACGAATGTACCAACAACAACAACAAAAAAAGCTAAGATTCCATATATGCGGTATGCAAATGCGACAAAAATTGGCAAAGTATGTAAATACACAGTGGTGCTTCCTTATGTCCGAATGCGAATACAAACACGAATGCGGCAAGTGGATTGCTACGAGGACCGATCGCCGCGAATGTGAATGCTGCTGCATTGGTCATAGGAAACAGGAACTTTGACTTTCCTTCACAAATTTGGATAAAAAACCCACGGAAATAGCATGGGTATCTATCTATGCTGCATACCGCATTCGCATGCCGGATGCCGCACACTGCGTACGTGTATATGGAATCTTAGCTTAAGCATTTTACCTGGTAGTACACCCTCCTGATATGACCTTAGATGTTGCTAGGACGTAAAACTCCAATAAGCAAGCAAAACATGGCGTATATCCAGAAGACCGTTTTGTTTGTTGTTGTTTTACGTCCTAGCAACATCTAAAGTCATACCAGGACAGGTACTGACTCGTGACACTTATGGCGACTTTATAGTGCTGCCCCACTGGGAAGTCAAGCCGCCAGTACCATGACCCAATATCCCACTCAGTCACATTATCCTGACACTGAGCTAACCAGTCCTTGCCCTATCCTATTAATGCCGAGCGCCAGGCTAGCAAGCAACAAGTATCAAACTTGAAGTCATTGGTCTGACTTGACCAGGGTTAAAACCCACGATCCCACGGTCTACCAACACGGGAGACGGACGCTCTAACTCATTCGGCCATCCCGTCTGGTTCCAGAATACCGGGTACTTCTTTAAGCATGTTAGCTTAATGTGTCATGAAGTATCTAAGGCACTATATCATGTTAACCATTTGTTGATTTGACCTTTGAACTCTGCACCTGCTTCTGTGAAGTGAACACCTCTACCCCTTCCCCTTGAGTAGACAAAGGTCAAAGGCTACACCTCGTCGAGGCCAAACCAAATCTCTGCTTCAAGCCTAAATAGTACTAGCGTAACAAGTTACACATCTCATATGCTCATCGGATTATGAATCTTTAACAATATATTATTTATAGGTCTATGCTTAAATATGTAGAATCCAATGAACACACAGACATTTACTTTGGTTTGATCCTACATATTTAACTGAGATCCTAATGCAGTTATTGCTGCATAGACAGAATACTTTAAATGAATTTAATAGGTTTATTGTGCTATATTGAGCTTAGCATATGTGCTGTCCTGTCTGTGGGAACGTGCATATAAAAGACCCCTTGCTGCTTATTGGAAAGAGTTGCCTATGTGACAGCAGCGGGTTTCCTCCAAAGAAATATATATATGTCAGAATGACCATATGTTTGACCTCCAATAGCCGATGATACGGTAACAAAAAATCAATGCGTCCTCGATGTGTCGTTAAATTAAACAAGTTTTACTTTTCTCTCTATTTATTTCCGATTTCGCACCATCACTAAATATCAGGGGGCGCACCATACCAACCCGTTCTCACCCTGACATAAATTGTGCATAGTTGACAAGATGACTAGGCTGATAGTGCTACCAAATTTAGACTATTGCTGTTCAGCGATGAAAACAAGCCGTAATGCGACTTACTCATTATGGACAGGGTAAATAACCCCCCCCCCCCCAAAGCTCCCCCATCTCACCTATTTATTTCCGGTTGTGTGCCTTCATTAAGCACCAGGGGGCGCCACCATACTTTTATGATTTCCATACTGCGCACTTTGCCGCGCTTCACCCCCCCCCCCCCCCCCCCCCCCCCCCACCTCACCTCCTCTGTCATCACCAAAGACCCTATAATAGTTAATACTAAGACGGCTCACGGAATCTGTACTGTGTAATCAAAATGATCAGACACACCACTTGGTGCGCTGGCTGTTATCTTGGTTAAACAGTTGCTATATTATATGTATAAATGTATATATGAATGTGGAAGATATGTGATGATGGCGATGATGATGGTGATGCTGATGATGATGTGTATTTGTTCATAGCAATTTCATATTGATGTGTATTCATACTTACCTATCTCATATATAATATAATTGTATGTGTTTACATGTGAAACACCAACCAGCAGCCAGGCTGATCAAACCCACCACAAGGTGGCACTGCAAAATTTACATTACCATGGGAAAGATAGGGAGTGAGCCGTCTTAGTATTATACTTTATAGGGTCTTTGTCATCACCCAGTAATCAGAACTTCAACGTTACATCATGAGCATTACTTGCAGCCCCCATGTCACGCTTAGTATACATGATCTGCCACACACCAACCCACTCTCACCATGACGTAAATTGTGCATAGTTTCCCCTCCTCAGCACTCATACCGGACGTGGTAGACGATTCGGTAGAGCGCAGGTTTCCCGTGCGGCAGGCCAGGAGTTCCAATCCTGGTCGAGTCAGACCAATGACTTACAAAATCGATACTTGTCACTTCCTAACCGGCATTATTACGATAGGGCAAGGACTGGAGTCAGGATAATGTGAGTGGGATGGTGCCGGCGGCCTGGTATCCCAGTGGGGAAGCACTATTAAGTCACCATAAGTGCAGTCACAAATCAGTGCCCATCCTTATGACATTGGATGTTGCCAGGACGTAAAACCCCAACAAACAAACCCTGAGTAGCATTGCGGGTATGCCCGGCAGCTAATTCAAAAGTGATTCCCATTTGATGAAACTCCTCCAGTTATCAATCAACTCCTTTCCCCCCCTTTTTTCACTTCCCCCAACCCTTTTTTTTTTTTTTTTTTTTTTTTTTTACTAAATGTAGTTTATTAATTAACTAATGTGTATTGTCAGCGTTAGAGCGCTGATCTCCCAAACGTATTGTAAGATTGCTAGTTACACAGATGAAGATATCAGTTGTAATAGTAAACTGTATATAAATTAAATTCCAGTTCGATAAGACAAATAATAATAGATCTGTGCTGAATATACATTGCGCAGCATTACATGGTTCCGGAATTTTCTTTTAAATCTGTTTTCATCCTTTTTTCTCTTGTTTCTTTCTCCTCTTTTTACCCTGATTTTATTTATTAAAAAAAAAATATTTATTTGTTTTGATAGGACTAGGATTAGGCCGAGAGAAATAAATTATTCACGCCCTGCCGGCATCCCTGCCCCTGCTGCGCCCCCTGGTGGGCCACTGATCAACTCCAACCTGGAGATCTGCACACACCCCAGTGTCCCACTTAATTAAAGCTACCCCCCCCCCCCACACCAACACCCCCATAAAGCCAGATTTAGATAAGAGGTTTTATATCTAATTTGTAATCTCACCCTCACTGTGCCTGCTTTTCTCTAACCTTTGATGCCCTCCGCCAGATCACACACATACCCGCACACACCCAGCCCCCATCGCCACACGCACACACACTTGTGACACACCACACAGCTCCTACGACATAGATATAGGTGTCCCTATAGACTCACCCAAACTGAACTTAGAACACGATACTATCACTGACTCTTTCTATTTGTAGGCAACATGCAGCCCTGTTCATCGCGCACAAGACACAATTCTCCCATCCACTATTCAAATTTAATTTGTTAAACGTTTCCATGTGTTCTCTGCTCATACCAGTAATGTATTCTTGGTCTACCTGGGCTGTGTTCAGGGTACGCCTCGGAGAAATTCCAGACGTTGTGCTAGTCTGAACGCCATATACTGTCTGTTGCCTCGAAAATGGCTGCCTCCATATGGTGCAGCCTTTTGCAATTGAAAGAACAGCTCTGATTGGCTGAAACCACTGTATCTGACAGCCATTTTGGTGCTTTTTGCCTCCTACCTGAAAAGTGTGAGGTCTCGGAGTCGACTACATGGCGCACGCTGAATGCAAATTGGCCAAAAAGATGTCAACGAGCCATCTCCGAGGCCTATCCGGAATGCAGCCCAGGTGATGCCTCCTATTCTGTGTAACTAATTCAGACATTACCCACTAGATGAAAGCACGATCAATGTATTTTGGTTATACTGATTTATTATGTCGGTAAATCTGGAAAGCTAAGAAGACATTCGTTACACCATGCCTGATATTCCACTCTCATGGTTTACACAATCTTTTTAGTAAAGTAAAACGAAAGAAAGTTAAGCCTTCTTGAGGACACTGGGACTGTCATCTCATATAGCTTATTAAACCAATTTTCTTTTTATCAATTTAAGAAAGAATGATGCCATTGACTTTTATCTAGAGTTATTAGGATTGTGAGTTTTTAACCAAGTTCATAAGTCTTTTGACACATGGATGGAAGTGATTAATTAATTAAAGTCGCACTCTCGAGTTTCTGCCGTAAGTTGAGAATAGTATAGTTCTATGAATCTTACCTGGGTACAAATGATGGATAACTGGTATCTTCCCGAGGTACTGGCCTCAGATAATCGTGGGTCAGGGAGAAGGAAGCACATCCGGGTCCAGCAATCTTTTACCTAGTTAATAGGATAACAAATTATCTTAGCTCTTTGTGGATACTATTGTGTTTTCATTTTTGTTTCAGCGAAACCTGATAGTCGTGGTAGGGTAGGGTGGGTCTCACCTGTCTTTAGTTGGTGAGTAGGTGAGTCGCTAGGCCGTTTGGCTTCTATAGTCTTTTGTTGTAATGTTTTGCAAACGATCTAGCCGTCTTCCATCCAGCGTATGCTAGGATTCCCTTCACTGAGATCCCTAATTGTCTTGCTTGGAAACCATGGCTCCACGCGTTGAGTGGGACACGTAGCGTCCATTATTGACTCCTGCCTCCTTAAGCACCTTGATGGTCCATCTTGCGAGTGTGTCTCTCAAGATCGCCTTATGCAGTTTAATGAAGCTGATTAGCATGTGACTTGGATATATACACCCTAATGGCTAAACCTACACAAATCCGTTTATCCTCTGGAAAACTATTGACATGTTCTGGGGACAGTGGGTCCCCTGTGCGATTCAACTTTAGTAATGTCTCTACATCGAATGTTGCCTCATCCTTGTCTATCTCTAATCCATTTAGAGAAAGTGCCACAATTGTTTGGCCTCTGTGTCCCGTTACTAGTAGTAATAGCATTGCTAATTTAAAACCTAGTTCCTTCATAGATAGGTGTCTATTGCTAGGCCATGACTTGAATAACTTAAATACTATCGACACATCCCAGAACCTATTATATTTTGGTTAAGATGGGTTTCTCTAATACACCGATCTGATAAGCCAGTGTACTAACTGATGCTTTCCAATTGTCTGTCCATCAATTCTAGGTAGAATAATTGAAAGTGTACATCTTGCTGCATTAATTGCTCCAAATCCTAATCCTCCATCCTCCAGGATTCTTAGAAATCTTAATATCTGGGCTATTGTAGGTTTTAACGGTTTGACTCTTATTAGAAAGAAATGAAGTCCCCATTTCTTTAGATAACTTGGATATAATTTCACTGTCCCTTTCCTCCAGGCATGCGAAATAAGTCTTTCTTTTGTAATTTTGTCTAAACCATATTGTTCTAAATGTTTTCTTAAAAACGGAATGCCAAAAGGGGTGTTGTCGACACATCTCCATGAACTATTAGTGGGCCCTGGTGTTGCAGGTTGTTGCTTCCTCTTAGGAATCTGACCAAGTCTGTTGCTGCTGATGTTATTGCCACTAGCCATGGTTGTGTTTCCCATGCTGGTACTATCAGTACTGCGTGTGTGTGATCCATCTTGATCTTCCTGGCCACTCTGCTGCTAATGCTGAAAATATGTAATAAAATTTAATATTCCAAATTAATGAGAATGTGTCTACTCTCCAGGCTTCTGGTTAACTTTTTGTTATTGCATGGTGCAAATAAGTCAATTTTTGGATTGCCCCTTTTGTGACAAATGTGGTCAAAAATACTCTGATTTAGTGACCATTCTAAATGGTCATGGAAATGTTGGCTTTTGTCAGCCAAAGGATTTTGACTGCCTGGGATATGTGCTACTGTTAGCCATATCTTGTGTTCCTCTGCCCAGTTCCAAATGAGCTTCACCATATAATTACAGGGGGAGAAGTGCCGATGGGGCAGATGCAGGGGTGGAAGTGATGTCAGAGAGGGGGCACTGGGCATGGGCAGCGGTGTCGCCACCTGGAGTTAAAGGAGTGGCCGTCTATGAATAAAAGGGGGGAGGCGGGGAAGTTAGGGTTAAGTTGGGTGTGGTATAGGGGAGGGGTATTTGTCCCATCTCGGTCCCAAATTACCCACATTGCCAAAGCAATATGACCAATTCAGGACATGTGACAGGACTGGGGGAGAAATGCCGATGGGGCGGATGCAGGGGCAAAAGTGACATCAGAGAGGGGTAAAGGAGTGGCCACCTATGAATAAAAGGGGGGGGGAGGGGGGAAGTTAGGGTTAAGTCAGGTGTGGTATAAGGGAGGGGTATCTGTCCCGTCTCGGTCCCAGATTACCCACATTGCCAAAGCAATATGACCAATTCCATTCTCACAAAATTTTAAGACTTGATTGTCTAACGCCTCACGTTCGGAACCATGAAATCGATAAGGGTGAGGTTCATTCTTTTGAATATGTTCCTCAATTCTTACTCCCTCCACTAAACTAAGGATAGTTAGATTATCCATTATGTTATTCCATTCCGGTAGGCAATTATTGAGATTACCAGCTTGAAAAAAGCTTACTGGTGTCTGTGTTGCTACCTCTACTTGTTCCCTGGGTGGGGGAACGGCTTCTGGGCATTGAACTCCCTCTTGAAGGGTCTGTTCCTGTCGTTCCAGCTAAACGACTGCCTTTGGCCCCTTCCCCTGGCCTGGAAGCTGAAGTTTGTCCCGAACCGGCCTCCTCGTTGGCTGGTTCATCGGCTTCGAAAATCCTGGTGCATTTTCTAGGGTTTGCATCTGTGGATTTCTTCTTATCCGTCTCCATGTGCTTGCCACACTTGGAGCTTGTCTCCACTTGGTTAAACAAGTACTGGAGCTGCCACCGAACATCTTTGTTTTGTACAGCGGTTTCCCGTTAATGGGCTTGGGGGGCAAGGAATATTGTATATTCCTTCCCATCATTATCTGTGACCTTCTTCGACCTGGCTACCTCATCGCCTGCGTCCATGCAGACTGCTTTGAACACGTTCTCAAAATGTCTCTACAAGAGGAAATTGCTCATCGCAGTTAGCAATGCAATTCCCCCATTCATATAGTCACACAGCAATGAGAACTTGTTCTTGGCCATCATCCTATTGGCAATAGGCGTGATGGCTGTGAGGGCCAAAAGAACCTCTTTGTGCACTGTTTGCAGTGCCGCCTCAAACCTTTTGCGTTCCTCGCTTAGTTTGACTTCTGGGTCCATTTTTTTAATGGCAGATTCTGGTATCCCCTTGATCCCTATAAATTTCTCGTCCATTTTGATGATCACTTCGGCAAGCTTAAAAGAGTTGAAGTATTTGTGTTTCCTCCTTTTCTTTGTCTTCTTGCTCTTTTTCGCAAGGGACTTCTTACGGGCCCTCATGTACTCGTCACCTTCCGAAGAGTGCACTCTCTTTTTGTGATTGCATTTGCGCGCAGACACAACCACTTCTTCCTCTGACTCATCATCGGAGGGGGCTTGATCTTCAGAAAGATCCTCCCACTCTGATTCATCGCAATCCAGCATCACCTGGGATTTCTTCTTCTTAGTGGCCACTCTGCAGGGCAACATCTCCTCCATCTTTTGTTGAACCAGTCTAATTACTTGTTCATCTAGGTCAGTTGGTCCGGGGCCAGTGTCATACCCCCCCGCCTCGTCTAAATCCTTGTGTTCAGGTGAGGGCAAACTTTGTACCTGTGCCGATGGTGAGCGATAACATCTTCACTGAGCGCATGAGATGCCTCGGCCTTACTCCGCTTCATAGCCATAACTCGGAGACAGTGAGTAAAACCAAAAACCAATGGTTAGGCATTGTTTAGGCTGACTATCATACTGATAATTAGAGCATAACTATACGAGGTGTGTATTATAGCATTAATAAAAGTATTTAACGCAGGCGTTTAGCTAATTTGACAGTCACAGGATGACCGTATAGTAAACCAACCGATCCAAATGAGGGGTAGGGACCAGTGTAGCAGTGCCCTCCCACACTCTAAGAACCTATAAACTTCTCCCACCTGTGGCTTTCTTCGCAACAAGTTGAAGAAAATACTATAGGACTCGAAGGTACGCCTTAACGAGAATCACAAATGGGGAATCTTAATGAGACCCAAGGAATGAATCCCTAACGATGTAACTGGCTCCTGCCAAACATTTCTCCGTTTGGCAATGGGCAGCTTAATTAATGATCATATGTAACACAATCGAAACTAAGCTGTAAATCAGCTAAAACTTAGTGAAAAGTTTCAAAAATATTTGTATGTGAACGCTAACATGAACAGAACCAACTTATCAATTTTAAAGGATACTAACCTTGATGGTTTTGTAGTTAAAGTAGAAAAAACTGCTGGAGCTGCTCACAAATGTCTTCCTGCTGTGAGCTGATTATGCTAATTGCTGGGCCCAGATGTGCTTCCTTCTCCCTGGGCTATGAGTAGCCAGAGGCATAGTACCGAGGTAAAATAATGTTAGGTCGATCATTATAATCTAATTTACATTAGTTTGAAGCAACTTTTATTGGTTGACCAGAACAACCACACAATACATGTTAAAACACAAAATAATTGAGTGAACTTTCAAGTAATTTAATCAAATAGCTCTTTTATTAATCACCAATACATGATTATATCCATGACCTATACTACCATCGGAAGGAATGTTTCGTTAATAATTGCTATAAGTTTTTAATGTTTTCACTGATATACCTGAATCATTCAGAATAGCTCATCCAAAACTATTACAATATTGACACAATCTACTTTGCACAGTTGTCTCACAGTATTTCCACTTTTCTACCACTCCTGATATTGTTTCTGAGTTGCATATTGCCGATCCTGACCGAGCCCATTTCAGGCCAAACGTCAGATAAGAGCTAAATTGACCTTTTCACACAGACACATTAATCCAAATTTGACTATAGCCGTGTTTACACGGGCAATTGTAAAGCGAATTAGACAAAACGATGTATATGAAGCGAAGTAGTGGCGCGTTTACACACGGAGCGGTTTAAGGCGGAAATCAATATCTGCGCATGAGCAAGTCCAGACTAACCAGTGCCAGTTTCGGTTAGTCGACGTCACCACGAGAGAGTGTGGGTTCGACCTAGATATGTATGGACTGAATCGTATTGGTTTGGAACAGTCAAAACTTCTGCTGGGCAGTGAAAACCTTCAAATAAATCATGAAAAGAATATCTGTGCACAACTAGCAGTTTCATAGACCAAATTTACTGGAAAGTCAACACACTTAGGTCTCGACTGTGACGTCCTTAATCCGCCTCAACTAATTCGCTTGCATCTACACATGCAAGATAGGCCGACTCAAGTTAGATCGCTTCATATAAACTACCTCGCGACACGGTTTACTTGAAGCGAATTAGTTGAGGCGAATCAGCCCTAATCCGCCTTAAGTCGCGTTTACATGGCGAATGTAAACCGAACTAGACAAGGCGATTTATATGACACGGCTTAACTCGCCCGTGTAAACAGGGCTTTAGATATGCAATAAAACAAAGACAAATATATGTCGAGTATCAAAAAGATCTACTGCTTCCACAAATAACACTTCTATAGAAGTGATAGGCTAATAATATTACCAGACAGGATGGCTGAATGGGTTGAGCGTCCGCTTTTCACGTGGCAGGTTGCGGGATTCAAACACTGGCCAAGTGAAACCAATGACTTTTAAAATGTGATTAGTTGTCACTACCTAGCCTAGTGCTCTGCATTACTAGGATAGGGCAAGGCGCAAATGGAATGAGAAAGATCAATTGCCCACGTTTGAAATGTCCCCTGCTTAATCAACAGATGTAATATAAAAACCCAAAATAAAAACTCATGTATGTGAAATAAAATCTACCCCCCATACAAGATTTGAACACTTGCATTTGGTGCTGTGCTTATATAGGCCTACTAGAACTTGCTTAATACATACAATATTGTCTGACCCACTGGTATGAGCATGCTTCTATTGATAGTGTAGTGGTCTGCACTGACCTCTCAGGCAAGTAACCACATAGACAGGTAGGCATGGGGAGTGTGTTGATATCAGGGAGCCTAGGTGGTGTAATGGTTAGCACACTGGCCCGGAGTGCAAAGAGATGTGGGTTCGAGTCCCGCTCTAGGCACAATATTTCCCATTTTCATCACCCCCATGACACTGGTTGCCATGATCAGGATCCTGTACAAGCTTTGCGCTGTATGGTTGTTGAACCTACCCTGTGTATGTATGTGTTAGTGCATTGCCTGTATGTATGTAATTGTAAGCATTACAAGACTTACAATTCCAGGGGGACGAGTGTAGTGGTCTGCACTGACCTCTCAGGCAAGTAACCACATAGACAGGTAGGCATGGGGAGTGTGTTGATATCAGGGAGCCTAGGTGGTGTAATGGTTAGCACACTGGCCCGGAGTGCAAAGAGATGTGGGTTCGAGTCCCGCTCTAGGCACAATATTTCCCATTTTCATCACCCCCACGACAATAGCATTGACTCCAGGTTCTACACAGCTTTATTTACACTTATATACAAACAGTATTAAAGGCATAAAACATATTTGACTAATAATTCACAATTCTTTTCTTCAGCTTTTCTATCCCATGTGGAAGGTGGAGATGGTCCCCCTTCACAGCCCCACAGACGAGTATTACATAATCAGTCACTCTTCAGACCTCACAAGGAACCTTGACTTTTGATCCCATGACCATGAGGGTTTTCCCCAGAAATAATTGCTTTGACCTAATTGACATCATAACCACATGCCGTCCTGATAACTAAACTTGGTAGGGTTCAAGTAATACAATTGTATATAGATTTGAATGAAATCGTATTAGCATATATTTCATATGAGCCTGTCTCAAAAGGTGATAACCCTTCTTTTTTTTTTGCCCATTGTAATGATTGACATGAAACAGCACAGAAACGGTTACACTGAAAACACAAGGACATTTGCTTCAAATCAATATGTATTCTATTGGGACTATGAAACACCATGTAAAAAACAAATCAGTTTATCCTGAGCAAATGCATAAGCAGATAGTATGTTGATTGTTACAATGGACAAAGTTTTGTCCCGTATTGCTTAGCACCTTTTGAGACAGTCATATATCAAATACAATACCACTTGGTGAATAATGGCATCCGTGTTCACCACCTCTCCCACCTTCCGGTATGTAGGCTGTAGCATGCCGGCTTACAGCTTCAGTCCTTCCTGAGGGATCAGTGGAACTGTTTTCATAAACCATACAATTATAAGAAATTAAATTAAATAAGTCCACAGCCTCAAGTCTAGGCATAGAGATGTGCTTAGGGCCTCGATGACAGCAAATACCCCCAAAGCTTATGTCAGTATATATTATATATGAGACTGTCTCAAAAGGTGCTAAGCAATATGGGAGAAAACATTGTCCATTGTAACGATCAACATACTATCTGCTGATGCATTTGCTCAGGATAAACTGATTTTTTTTATTTATGGTGTTTCATAATCCCAATAGAATACATATTGATTTGAAGCAAATGTGCTTTCAGTTTAACCGTTTCTGTGCTGTTTTGTGTCAATCGTTACAATGGAAAAAAAAAAGAGAAGAGTTATCACCTTTTGAGACAGGCTCATATACTCCACCATCGTGTTTCTTTTTTTCAAATGATCCAGGGTTCCTGCATGATATACTCTTAAGGTAAATGACTATCCTCCAGTCTACGTGTACAAAATAGGATCCCCATAATATTTGTCAAGTCTGATTGTGGCGCCCTATTTTCTATATTGTTCATACCATCTCATCATCTCATCCATAAATAGTTAATACACACGATAACTGCGATGGTCAGAAGGTCAGCACATTAGTGATGAAAAAAAGATGTTATTTAATTGGAATAAAAAATTTGAACAAAAATAAAATGCCAACATTCATCTTTCATGACACTACAAATGCTAATTACATAAAATAAGCCTATCAAATACGTCTTTAAGAGTCCAGATTGGTAGGCAGTTATTGCTTTATATGGGGTTTGATGCCCGAGGCACTGGCATGTTTACTAGAGGCGTTCCTGTGTTGTCAGTGGTCAGTCAGCCACAGCCCGTCACTGAATAGGTAAGGCGACTGATCCAGATGAACAACAGTGTGCAACAGTCAGTATTCCCGATGCACAGATGGTATCCCTACAATAACAAAATGTTATAAGAAAGCTCATTTAGCATGGACAGTATCACAGTGAGGTAGTAACCCAACGATATGAGCAAATTACTAAAAACTAAATTCAAAAGATTCGAATTAAATTGGACTAGTGCTGCTCAGCGGTGAAAACAAGTGTCAACAACACGTATCCGTTATGAGCAAGGTAAATATATGCACCCCCCCCCCAAAAGGGGGGGGGGGAAGGCTTCAGCCTAACATGGTTTACCCCACAAAATAAAATCCAACATTTTACTTAGTATTCTTTTTATTGGGGGCAGTGAAGGGGGGGGGGGGTGTTGAATCGTGAAAAGTCGGACACATGTGATAAGGTTGAACTTGGTGAAGTGGAATATAAAATTTAATAAAGAAGTGGAATATAAATAATACCACAAACATTTTTTAAATTTTTTACCAAGAATGGATTGGATTGTAGAGCTATTACTAGCCTACATACTCAGATTCAATTTAATTACATACCATTTTGTGTATGTACACTGCCACCACACCGTTGTCTATTTTCTATACAAATATATCAACTGAGAATGATCGATCGGATGACCGACAGCTTCACAGTTGGACACTCTACCGCCTGAGCTACGTCCCACTCCCTGTTCTAGTATAAGTATACAGATGAAGATAACCAACAAACCCACTGGTGATGATACATTTTTTTAAGAAGATTTATACTGCATACCATGGATAAGTCCGAATAGACTTGTTTTCACCATTAGACAGTTTGTCGATAGAAAGCCCGAGCCTACACTTTTACCGACCCAAGGGATTTTTAACCTCCCACACCACATAGACATGGTATGAAGGCAACTGGCCTTTGATGACGCTGTAAGTTCTACACAGCGGTGGAAATTCAAATTGGCAGAGGTGGGGCACGGGGAATCGAACCACTGACTTTCAGATTAGGAGTTTGACCTAGAAAAAAGTCAGACACTCTAACCACTCCGCCACAGAGAACACCACATTAAATAGGGTTCCTACACTTTTAGTTCACCATAATATAATAATTTTCCAGTACAATTTTCCAGGTCCGCAAGACATAATTTTCCAGTACTTTTACAAACTTAATTACTTCTGAATATATATGCGGTTAGATTTTTAAAGTTCTATCACTCACTTTGGGCTAAACATTATATTCCTATAATATGATATATGAAATGGATAAAACTTCATCCTATTGCTATCCATGATTTCCCATAACTTCCAAAATATTATAAACAAAATTTAAAGTGTTATTAAAAATACTTTCAAAGGCCTGGAAAACCTACAGTAAAACCTCTCTAAATCGACCGACCAAGGGGACCGACTTTAAATGGTCCATTTAAGGAGGTCATTGGATTAGGGAGTTTTTTTAATATTGTTAGAATACTATTGTATGGGCGACCGTTTGGCACCCAAATAAAGCGATCGATATAAGGGATTGGTCAATTAGTGGAGGTGTGGTTAGATAGGTTTTACTATATTTAGAATTTCTTGAACTTTTCAGGTTTCCCATAACTCAGTGAGTCCAGTTTAAAACTTACCACCGAAAGCGGTTATGCCTCTGATGTTGCAAATTGGGCTGTGTGTGACCGCGTCGGCCGGAGGACAAGCCCACCCTGGAAGTGAAACCAGTACAAACGATGAAGCCGGAGTTAACTCCAAAAGACAAAGTGGAAATTGACACTGAGTTACGCGACAATACGCCCACAACATGAATAGCAGAACGGCCCCAAAGGAGTGTCTGTAATGTTTAGTTATGCACAAGCTGGTAAGAAATAACATTTGAGGCCTGCTTACTGTGAGTGTTGGCTGATTACTGTCCACACCTGTTTACTGTGTGCTTAGGGTGATTACTGTCCACACCTGTTTACTGTGAGTTTAGGGTGATTACTGTCCACACCTGTTTACTGTGAGTTTAGGGTGATTACTGTCCACACCTGTTTACTGTGAGTTTAGGGTGATTAGTGTCCACACCTGTTTGCTGTGAGTTTAGGGTGCTTACCGTCCACACCCACTGACTGTGAGTGTTGGGTGCTTACTGTCCGCACCCACCAACTGTGACTGTTGGGTGCTTACTATCCACACCCACTGACTGTGAGTGTTGGGTGCTTACTGTGAGTGTTGGGTGCTTACTGAACACATCTGCTTACTGTGAGTTTAGGGGGCTTACTATCCACACATGCTTACTGAGTTTAGGGTGCTTACTGTCCACACATGCTAACTGTGAGTTTAGGGGGCTTACTGTCCACACCTGCTGACTGTGAGTGTTGGGTGCTTACTGTCCACACCCACTGACTGGCTTAGGGTGCTTACCGTCCACACCTGCTTACTGTGAGTTTAGGGTGCTTTCTGTCCACACCTGCTGACTGTGAGTTTTGGGTTCAACTGTCCACACCCGCTGGCCATCAGTGTTGGGTGCTTACCACAAAGTGAGCAACTCCCCACAACAGATACAACACGAGTCACACTCAACACACTCATAAAACATCAATTGTTTTGTGATCCTGTGCTGTGCTTTGAAAATATGTAAAACTAAGTCTGTCCAGCAATTAATTTAGCATGCTTTCACTTTAAATACCTGCATATTTGAAGTTGCATAGCCTGATCGTTTTGAGGTTCTGCCATTTTTAGTTAGATCAATTTATTAGGTTGATCATTATGATCTACTTTACTTTAGTTTGAAGTAACTTTCTTCTAAATGGCTAACTTTGGAGATGCGTCACTCTCCTGAAAACTGGACAGCATGGGATGGGATTTTAAAACATCAATAAAAAAACATCCTACTTATTTTTTTCCTTATACTTTTCAAATTCATGTTCAGATATGATGTAAGAAACAAAGGAAATAAAATAAACCACATGCAACTTTGGTATTTTTAGTTATGAAGTGTTTTTGTACTAAATAAAACCATTTTACAGTTAGCCATTTGTAGCATGACATATAGGCCATGGTTGGATCCTTACTAACATCTTGTATTGCATTGATATATCAAACAAAACAGTTCCTAAATCAAAAGGAAGTATTTATTAACACGTATGCATGATTAAATTTATTAAAAAGATTATTTGATGTCTTCAGAAATAACATTACAAATTTCCTTCACAGATGTAACCAGTGGTGTCTGGATCCCACATAAATATTGGACACTAACTATTCAGTGAATATAGCATGGCTGGGAATTACTTTCTTTTTATCAATATAAGCACTACATATTCCCATATATAATGCCATGATTAATAGGCTGCTCATTATAAAATTATTTAATTCTGCTTAGAGTTCTATTAAGCAGACTGTGTGGTGTCCTGAACATGTGTTACATCTGAGCAACACATGTTATACTGCCATATGAAATAGCTTAATCATGGACTACACCTTTATATTTTATGTCATCAAGTTATATTTTACATACATGTAAAGGGGAGATTTCCAGCTTTCATATACAACAACAAAATCTTAAAAATTCAAATATTCAATTTTAACTCTCCATGTGACACTTCTGGCCAGTTTTTTGGAGAGTGACCCAGATGCATGGAGTGAAAACAGGTCAAATTAATTGTGCCATGAACATTAAAATGCAGAATAGGCCTCAGCAATAACAGTTTCTATTAAATTGACTTAGTATGCACTTCTAACCAGCAACAAATGTTTAATGCACCAGTATATAAGTTGAAAATTAAAATCAAATCTAGACAACTGTTTTGGTTGTGAAATGTTGATGTTTTCAATGGGACATGGTAAGGACCCCCAAACCGTCTGATTATGTCAGCTAAATGCCACATTTGCCCAGGACTCCGATTCTATGGGAACCAGACGGGATGGCCGACTCAGTTGCGCATCCGTCTCCCATTTTGGTCAATCGTGGGAGTCAAACCCTGGTAGAGTCAAACCAATAACCTAAAGATTTATACTTGTCACTTCCTAGCCAGGCGCTCACCATTATTAGGATAGGATGACTGGTTGGCTCAGTATCAGGATAATGTGACTGAGTGGGATATCAGGTCATGGGTGCTGGCAGCCTTGTCTCCCAGTGGGGCAGCACTATAAAGTCACTATGAGTGTGCAACATCACAAGACGGTACCCTTCCTGATATGACCTCAGATGTTGACAGGACGTAAAGCTTTAACAACCAACCAACCTTTGTATGGGTGTCACTCACCTGATGCAGGGGCTGTGCGGGGCCCCTCCTACTGGAGATGACAAATGTAATGCCGAAGAAGACCGCCCACACCAATATAAAGAAGGACAGTATGACGACCACCACGCCCTCAGCACGGAATCCGTACACCCTGAAATGGATACAAACAATTATTTTATAAACACTTACAGCCTGCTATCAGAAAGTATAGAGTGCATCCTTTATAATATATTTTGTAGTAGTCCAGACATCACCACCATGGGCGTAATCGATTAACTCGACCCGGCCGACTCGGGTCACCCAAGTTGCTAGAATTTCAAATCGAACACTGCGAGTGGAGTTGACAAAAACATGTGCCATGTGCAAAATGACCCCACCCCAGTAACCCATATCTTGGCTTGGGTTTGCTAGGAACGATGACGTCACATTTGTGCTGGTACCATCCTGCAGGATAATAGCTAATAGTACCAGTCCAACATCGGTTTTTTTGGTAGTAACACAGATTAATGAAATGGAAATATAACTAAACTATGCAATCATATAATACTTTAAATCCTATTTTGCTGTAGTTATATCAGTTATTAAAAGAAAAAAGGTTTTGAATTAAGACATCATTTTGTTCACCCCGAGCATGGAGAAGTGTATTCGATTATTCGACCCGAGTCTGTAGGATGTGCGCATGCGCCACAAAGTGGCTCGGGTGACCGGAGTTGATTAATCGATTACGCCCCATGTGGTGGTGACTGGGACTGCACTGTTTCCCGCATAAGGCGACAGATGGCAGCAAGCTAGCCAGAGAGGGTGGGGGTTGTCCCAGGGTGGACTGCCCTCTCCACCCACCCCAAACTGATTAGCGACCACCCCCCATCATAGGAGGTTACTTGTGCCCTCGGTAGTCAGGGGGTGGGTCACTTGGTTCTGTGATGACGCAGTGGGTGGAGCAAAGGAATTAAAACTTTGAAGCATACGATAACTCTCCTTGTCTTCCCTTCGCGTTGCACTGATTAGCAGACATGGGGAAGAACTGGCCGTCTGTGGCCTATAAGCCGTGTTCACACGGGCAAAATGTGAGGCGAATCAGACAAATCGAATCAGGTGAGGCGAATTAGCCGCCCGTTCACACGGGCACTGCGTGAGGCGGAAGTGGATATCTGCGCATGAGCAAGTCCAGTGTGACCAGCGCCAGTCTTCGATTAGGCAAGGTCACCACTAGAGAGTGCGTTCGACCTAGATATGTATTTAATGATTCGTATTGGTTTGGAACGGTCAAAACTTCTGCTGGGCAGTGAAACCCTAAAAATAAATCATGAAAAAAAATATCTGTGCATAGATAGCGGTTTCATTAATTAAATTATATAATATGCGCTTTTGATCGACCGGAAAGTCAACAACCTAAGGTCTCGACTGCGCATGCGCGCTACGTCCTTAATCCGCATAAAGTAAGTCAGTTGCGTTCACACGGGCGATATAAACTGATTAAGATAATTTGATTCATATAAACCACAGAGAGAGGTGGTTCATAGCATCCGATTTATATGAATCAGATCAGCCCTAAACCGACTCAGACGCGCGTTCACACGCCAAATCTGAGCCGAACTAGGCAAATCGATTTATATGATTCGAATTAACTGCCCCGTGTGAACAGGGCTTATGACAATAGTATTACACCGATCTCACACTCATGGCATCTTCACAATCAAAAACGAGGTTCGTTGCACAACTTGTCCTAGTAAACCACTAGTTTACTGTTGTGTGGCCAGATCCAAAACTGGATAAAGAAGTGAAAGTGTTATTCCAATAAGTTTTCATATATTTCTATACAAAAAACAACAACTCGAGAGCACATTGATTATTTTTATCATCAGCTATTGGACGTCAAACATATGATCATTCTGACATATTTCATTGGAGGAAACCAACTGCTGCCACATAGGCTACTCTTTCCGATAAGTAGCAAGGGGTCATTTATATGAACTTTCCCACAGACAGGAGAGCAGGTACCACACCTGACTGAAACCTTCATAGGTGGACACTCGACTGCCTGACCTACGTCCTGCTCCTTCAGGTACTTCTGAACAAGGATACAGATAAACAACAATTTCCGTAGGTGTTGATAATTAGAGCAATCGCAGATCTGGCAGCACTGTGTGTGTGTGGGGGGGGGGGGGGGTTTGCCAATAATTACAGTTGCACTATTTAGTGTTTCTGCACCTCCAGTGGTTCACTGTGCACTTAGTTCAATTGCAGATCTCTCAGCACTGACCTAGATTGCAAAGTGAGACTACATGCACTCTATGGCGGAGATCCGTGGGTGGGGAATCGGTCAATAGAAAGACATGAATGTTCATACCCAGAGGTTATGTAATTGTTTGAGTGTATGGACAGTGATTTCCAATGGGTAAAATCCAAATCTTCTGTCCCATTTAAAATTAATCTGCTCACTCTTGAAGTTTATTATGATGCATGTACATATGCGCAATAATCTTTTTAAAATGTTATTGGGCATGTGTAAAAAGCTATTTTTGTTACCTGCTATGGGACTATATACTGGTGACTTCATCAGTGATCGAAATAAGAGCTTGTCTGTTTGTCCGGGACAAGTGAAAATTCAGACGGACAAGTGAAAATCACACCATTTAAAAAAAATAAAATTGTTTACGGTATTTATTATGCCCATAGCGTGTAAGCCCCCGTAAGGGTGCTTGTTTTGAATGCTGGACACCATACTTGTCGTGTGGACAAGTGGACAAGTTTTACTTATTTCTATCAATGGTACTACTCCTTTGTGTTGTTTGGTCAGGTAGAAAGATTAAAGTAATTAGGAACACAAAGCTCTAAAGTAATTTGGAGTTCCACGGTCTACTTTCAATAAGCACATTTTAGTTGAAGCAGATATCGTCAGTAAATCATGGTTATTATTATTCATGAATCAATCTCAATGCAAGTATTCCAAGTTCTGCTAGTACTACTGTAGGCGTGTTGCATAATTAATTATGTGAAATCACCTGGCGCAGCTAACAGCACTGCCTGGGGCGTCACAGTTCATGATTTCAAGGACCTTAGAGTGAGCATTTCTGGAAAGAGAAAATACACACACAAATAAATAAATATATTCATGAATAGATGTACATATAATTAATACATAAAACCATTGGTGGGATGAATTTTGTTTAGTTTTTCGGTATGTTAGTTGATTGATCAGGGGAATTTTCAATTGCGAACAATTAGTCTTTCTCATTCCACCGCTCATGCAAGTTTGCTCCGTAAGTATACTCGCTACCAACCGGCTACTTTTGTACTTTTTCCTAATTACTTTTCACTTAAGTAGTTTTGTTGGTTGGTTGGTTTTATGTCCTGGCAACATCTAAGGTAATATCAGGATGGGTACCGACATGTGACAGTGCGCATGCATGGCAACTTTACAGTGCTGCCCCCTTGGGAGACCAGGCCGCCAGCATCATGACCCGATATCACAGGCACATTATCCTGATACTGGCCTAACCAGTCCTCATTGTATCCTATTAATATGGATCGCCAGACTAGATAGCGATAAGTATCAATTTGATAAGTCATTGCTTTGACTCAGCCCGGATTCAGACTCATGACCTTCCGCATGGGAAGCCTGTGCTCTACCGATTCAGTCACCATGTCTGCTTGTGAGAACTACAACTTACCCGAAGGTGCCAACGATGAGTAGGATGCCGATGATGAATGTGACGAAGAAGAGAATACAACTGATAATCCAACTGATGAGCAGGGCAGTCCGGCTGGGAATGCCACATATGGTGCTGGCCACCCCCACACCCATCTTTACTACTGCAATATAAACATCAACATCATCTTAGAACACACACATGTTGTTGGTAGCCCTTGGTGGTTTCAACAATCCAATTATTGATGTCAATGTCATTGACAATGAGGTAAAAGAATACACATGTATATAATTATATACACATATTTTGCTGCGACTGCCATATAGCTGAGGTAGGTTGTAGTGAGGTTTGTTTGTTTGTTTGTTGTTTTACATCCTATAAATCTTCAAGAACAAAAATCTACTGAGGTCATATGATACCGGTGTCGCAGTTTGAGCGCCCTGCCAGTGGTTGTATACTTTTGTTGTCAAATAGATTTAAAAGCTTTCATTGGATCGATTAAAAATATCCTAATGCGCAATTGAAAAGGAAAATCTGAAGTATTTAATGTAACCTAAGAGCAATTTACTCTGAAAGTATTAAAAACAGGTAATAGTGAAAGTTGGGATATTCTGAGTGTCAGTGCCAGTGTTAGCCTTACCAGATCATGGCCTCAAAAACTATTTTCGCAAAATAAATTCAAGAACTTCCAATTGGCTGATTTAAAAAAAAGCTGAATGTGAAATTGTAGAGAAAGATCTGAACTATTTAATAGAAACAAGAGAAATTTGCTTTCAAAGCACCAACAATCACAAATTACTGTGATAGTTAGGGTGGTTTTAATGTTGTCTCTATCCGCGCATGCGCAGAAGCAACAGAAGGGCGCTCAAACTGGCAGGGCGCTCAAACTGCGACACCTGGGCGGCGTTCAGGGTGCATCTCCAAGAAATTCCTGACATCACGCTAGTCTGAACCACTTTAGCTATTGGTCGCCTCAAAAATGGCCGTCCCCATAGGGGGCAGCCATTTGCAATGGAAAAGAAGAGCTCTGATTGGCTGAAACCACTGAATACAGCAGCCATTTTCTAGGCGCTTTTGTCTCCAGTCTGAAGAGTGAGACGTCTCCAAGATGACTCGGAGGTGTACCCTGAACGGAAATAAGCCAAAAGGCATCTCGGAGACGTCTCGGAGTCGTACCCTGAATGCGGTCCAGGATAGGTACTGAGTTACTGACTTGTGACTTAGTTTCACAGTGTGCACTCATGGCAACTTGATATATATACACACATGTGACGAAATAGCGAATGGTAGACAGGAAGTTATTTGTCTCGCATTTTTGCTTGAGTGCAAGTAAATATGCAACACAAGGAATAATTAGTAGCATGTGGTGAATAAGGGGTCAAATTTCCCTGGATCATCAGCCCAAGCTTTTTCTAACCTGTTCTTGAATGAATTCATTGACTCGGCATCAATAACATTTTGTGGGAAACTGTTCCATATATTTATGATCCTGTTTGAGAAACTGTGTTGCCTTAACTTTGAAATGGCTCTGGGTTTTACTAGTTTGAGAGTATGGCCCCGACTGCCTTCTCTTTTATTCAAGGTGAATAATTGGTTCATATCTATTTTATCAAAACCTTTCATAATTTTAAATACTTCAATTATGTCACTTCTTTTCCTTCTGTAGGAAAGGGTAGGAAGTTTCAATATAGGCCTATATTTTCATATGCGTTATATATTATGAGACCTGTTAGTTACTCCCACAGCCTTTCCGATGATATTTATCTAGAGGATTGTGTATATATTATATACACTGTATATGCGATAATTGGGAACACCACAATCTACACAGGTAAGACTGGATATAGGCCAAACAATGGGAAACTAGGTCACAACTGAGAATGCGCAACATGCCCAGAAATACATCCCTCTTGTCGTGTCAAGGAATGCTAATCTATCATATTTAATCTTTCCTCTGGTGACAATAATTAAAATAACTAAATCTACGCTGTGCATATTAGATATTTATATTAACAGTCTTTTCAGGGCGACAACATGCGACATATAATGATATATTTACAATAAAATACAACAGGTGCGGCTTTGGAAATCTGAGACTGAGTCACATTAAACCCGAACACACATATACACAGCACAAATACACTTGCCAACGTGAACACAATCGTTGCTTTGGAAGCAGTCTACTCACATGTCTTTGTTTCGCTATCAGTCAGCTGATATCGGGTTTTATCGCGTTATCTTCTCCAGGCACTGTCTCACACACGGCGATGCAAACTTGCAGGTCGTGTCTGTTGGGGTTTCACAGGTGAGGCAGCTCCAAGCGGAGTTATCCTGCTCTCCACCGGGTTTCAACAGGAAAGTTTAGCAAGGACACATCAGCTTGGAGAGTGACATGTGAGGAAAGGGGCTTTACTGGTGGCGCCATCTTGTGGTTAGTCTGAAAACAAGAAAGTGTGTCAGTTTGGTACCACTGGTACCCATAGTGGACGCTAGGTGCCGCATAAGTGCATCCACGTGGGTTCTGCACAAAGGTTGCTAGCAGCGCACAGTGGCAAAGAGCCGAACTAATCCTCTTGAAACTAAAGTGTACAAAATATCTTCAGAATTTGCAAGTCTATCTATCACCACTGCACACACACATATGTAGAGTATTCCACCAACTAACAATATGCAGTCATTTTTATAAATAGGTCCTCATGCATCTGATTAATCACTTAATTTATATTGTAGTAGTCTGCACTGACCTCTGACTGTCTGAGGAAAGGAGCCGCATAGACAGCTAGGCATGGGTAGGGTGCTGACATCAGGGAACATAGCTGGTGTAATGGTTAGCACACTGGCCCAGAATGCAAGAGATGTGGGTTGCAATTTTACATTGAACATTACATAAGACAGACAAAATGTCTTGTCAACTATAAACTTAGCTTGTTTTATAAGAGAAAAAATGTAACCCACAACCAATTGTTTGAGTTGCCCCAAGTATACATCTTCTACTCGGTGCTGCTCCCAATTTTTGCATGAACCGCAGTGACTGGTGCTGTACATAATACATCAGGAGCCACTCCCTTAATTCTACAGGATCAGCGCTGTGACTAATACAGCACTGACCAAACTTAGATTATTTAGAATGTCAATTCCAATAGTAAGATGGCCGGAAGACCAGACAAATGTCATATTCAGATGAATATATACATTACCAAATAAAAAAAAGAAGAAATATGCAAAATATATTGTTCACTTACTTATCTATTACAGTTCACTAGTTTTGGGGTGAATAATTGATGAAATCGTGTACATTAAAGGACTTTAAAATTGAAGTGAGAGTTTCCTGTGATCACCATCTTGGTTTTGAGAAATTCTCCTCCAATTTCACAACCCTATGCGAATATAGATAAAAACGGCATCCTGGAACCGGAAAATGTGCAGCTTGTTTACAGTTAATTCTTACTGAAACAGTTTTTGCTTGGGTTTTGGCAGTGTTGTCGTTCATCCCAACTCTCGATAAGGGTGAATCTTTTATCTACTCCACCTCCCTACACCAATCCCCCAACCACCCAACCCATCAACTTCCGCCCCCTACCCACCAAAAGTAAAGTAAAGCTTGTTTTATTTAATGATGCCTCTCGAACACATTGAGTTTTATCATCGGACGTCATTTGGACATCAAACATATGGTCATTCTGACATATTTCTTTAGAGGAAACCCACTGCCGCCACATAGGCTACTCTTTCCAATAAGCAGCAAGGGGTATTTTATATGCACGTGCCCAAAGATAAGACAGCATGTACCACACCCTTTGATGAACCAGTTGTGGACCACTGGTTGGAACGGAAAATAGCCCAAACTGCAAATGGACCCACTGAGAGGGATCGATTCAATGACCGACAGATTCAGAGGTGGACACTCTACCGCCTGAGCTATGTCCCACTCCCTCCCCAGCTACCATTCAGAGACTCCCCCCCCCCTCCCCCACCCCCACCCATCCCAAATAGAAGCAGCAAATACTGAAATGATAATCACTCTGTGTACGTATATGTGTAGTGTGTAGGAGATTGTGTGTGCAAAGGGGGGGGGGGGGGGTGAAGGAGGCAGGGAGGGGGTCTATGATGCAAATACAGACTAGTACTACTACTACTATTAGTGCGCATGGCGGCAGGCCAATTTTTGTTTTCTTCTTCTTAAAAAAAAATCCAATTTGTTATTTGTGACTATTTTTGTTGTTGCTTTAAAAAAATAGATATAATATAAACCACTAGGCAATAAGGTTAGACAAAGCAGAGTTGGGCTGAGTTCTTTATTAGTTCTCTGGCTGGGACTAAATATGCCCTACCAAAAAGAAAATTGTGAGCGAAGTGACAGTGGTTTGCATCAATTCTGCACCAAACAGTTGGCGCCCCAATCGCGCGCCCCGTAGAGGGGTGGGTGCGCGACTTCGAATACATACAATTAATCGCACAATGAAATATAATATCAATAGTGGAATTGCTCCGTTCCTTTATATTATCATAATACATTATAATACACATATACCTTTAGGCCACCCGAGAGGTGGGAGAGGAGGAGGCGAAAGTGGGGTGGGGTGGTACCCCACAGTGTAAGTGGCGAATCGGCACGCGCCAAGAGGGCAGCGTGGGAAGTGGGCATCTGCAGCATGGTGTCAGCCACATGGTCAGTTATTAATGGGAGAGTGGGCGGCGGGGAGAAAGAGAGAGATGGGGGATGGGGAGAAAGAGTGAGAGAAGGAAAGAGAAGGAGAGAGGGAGAGAGAGGGGGAAGAGAGGGAGAGAGAGTGAGAGAAGGGGGAGAGGGGAGAGAGAGGGAGAGAGAGGGAGAGAGGGGAGAGAGGGGGAAAGAGCGGGAGAGAGAGGGAAAGAGGGGGAGAGAGAGGGAGAGATAGTGAGAGAGGGGGAGAGAGGGGAGAGAGAGAGGGAGAGAGAGGGAGGAGAGGGGGAGAGAGAGGGAGAGAGGGGAGGAAGAGGGAGAGGGGGGGGAGAGAGGGAGAGATAGTGAGAGAGGAGGAGAGAGGGAGAGAGAGGGAGAGAGAGGGAGAGAGAGGGGAAGGGAGAAAGCGGAAGAGAGAGCGCGGGAGAGAGAGCGAGAGAGAAGGAGAGAGAGGGAGAGAGGGAAGGGCAGAGAGAGGGGGAGAGGGGGACGGAAAGAGGCGGAGAGAGGCAGAGAGAGCGGGAGAGAGAGCGAGACAGAGGCAGAGAGAGAGGGACGAGGGAGTGAGAGAGTGGGAGAGGGCTGGAGAAAGAGGGAGGGAGAGGGGGGAGGGAGAGAGCGACAGAGTGTGAGAGAGAACGAGGGAGAGGGGGAGAGGGAGAAAGGGAGGAGGGGGAGAGAGGGAGAGGGGGAGAGAGAGGGAGTGAGAGATGGAAAGAGAGAGGGAGATGGGGAGAGAGGGAGGGAGAGAGGGAGAGAGAGAGTGAAAGAGAGAAGGAGAGGAATAGAGAGAGGAAGGGGGTTGGAGGCAGAATAGAGTGGGAGAAGGGACTCAACATCAACACCGGACCGGACACGATGACCGAATGGGTAGAGCGCGGGATTTCCATGCGGAAGGTCGGGAGTTCAAATCCCAACTGAGTCAAACCAATGTGTAATAAAATGTATACTTGTCGCTACTGATTCTTATAATCCACCTTTCTTTAGGTTGAAGTAACTTTTATTATAAATTGCTAACTTTGGAGATATTTGAAATGAAAACTTGCAAAAATAATGTCAGCGTGCACGTTGAAATGCCTCCCAGCAAAACATAACCTTTACCAAGAGGTTCTGTTAAATTGATTTAGAATTTCCTTCTCTTCACACACAAAAATGCTTAATAAGTTAGTGTACCAATATTTAATTTGGATGTGCCGGATCAAATATATGTGACTGTTTTGGTTTTGGTATCGAAAATTGGATGATTTCCTTTACTATGCCGCATACAAAACTACATAGTAAGAATATTTTACAATTTATATCACATTGTTATGTTATTATATTTCTTTTCTATTCCTATGTTCCTTAAATTAGCATTGATACAACATTCATTGTATTACAAAAGAATAACAATTATAAGATGCATAATAAAGGCTTAATAAATAAAGTATGATAGGGCTAATTAAGAACGGAAAATTATATCAGTGGCTACATCGAAATATTCCCCGACCTAATATCTCTGTCTCTCCCTCTCTCTCTCTCTCTCTCTCTCTCTCTCTATATATATATATATATAAATATATAAATATATATATATATATCATTGCCTGGTTGCAGGTTTCACTTTATCGAATAGGTTGCCACAGGATGCAAGAAAAGTAAAGCTTGTTTTATTTAATGACGCCTCTAGAGCACATTGACTTCATCATTGGATATTGGACGTCAAAAATATGGTCATTCTGACATATTTCTTTGGAGGAAACCTGCTGCCTCCACATAAGCTACTCTTTTCGATAAGCAGCAAGGGGTATTTTATATTCACTTTCCCACAGACAGGAACTCACATACCACAGTCTTTGATGAACCAGTTGTGGACCACTGGTTGGAGCGGAAATAGTCCAAACTGCAAATGGATCCACTGAGAAGGATCAATCCGATGACCGACAGCTTCACAGATGGACACTTTACTGCCTGAGCTACGTCCCGCTCCTCAGGATGTAAGAAAAACATCATTTGCTTCATGTACTTTGATAAACACATTAAGTTGATTTTCCTTTACATATATAGATGTATATATATATATGTGATTATATATAGATTTGTTGATTAAGCAGGGGAAATTGTAATCATGAAGAGTTGTTCTACCCAATTCCAATGCTCCTTGCTCTATCCCAATAATGCCAAGCACCAGGCTAAGCAACAACACGTACCAATTTTTAAATAATTGGTTTGACTCGGCCAGATTGAAACCCCACGGGTTCGAACCCTATGACCTGCCACACGGGAAACGGACACTCAACTCATTCAACCATTCAGTCATCATGGGTGAATGGAACCACAAACTACTGACTAAAGCTTTTCAGCATTAAAAACAAGTTCTATCATGAAATTATATCTTACGGACATATTAAATAAATCATTTAAAAAAAAGAAAATAATCTCTATTCTTCCACTATTTTATAGCCAAGTCATGATATGACCTTAGATATTGTTAGAATATACAACCCCTCCCTCTACAGGGGGGCACCCAGGAATTGGCTAGGGGGATTTTCCAAATATGGATCGAAACTACCCCTATTTTAGGGTATTTTTTTCACATGGGTTGGTAGAACAACACCCATTTTAGGGAAATATTTTACATGGTTTTCTGGTGTAACAACCCACATTTTGGTGCAATTTTTCACATAATCTTAAAATCTAGTGTTCCTTAATAAATTTAATGCAAGAATTTAGGTCTATATGATTCATGAAATTAATTTTTTTGGGGGGGGCGGAGGGGTTCCGGGAAACCAGGAAACCCCCGTGGGTGCGCCCCTGCAAAACAACAACAACTAAGCAAGCAAACCCCAAAATCATTACCACGCACAATACTAGGCAGTATCAGGTTGCCACGTTCAGATGGGACCTGATTCTCGTCTGCCAATGGGATGTGGGGGCGGGAAGGTTGTGGATTATGGGTTGTGGGGTTGTGGGGTTGTGGGGTTGTGGGCTGTGGGTTGGGGGGTTGTGGGGATTGGGGCGGTTGGGGGGATTGAGGGTTAGGGGGGATTGTGGGTTTGGGAGGGATTGGTAGGTTGGGGGACCCGGATGCACCATTGCTTTCTCTCGATTCGTCGCCCCGAGACCACGTGCCCCTACCGGCAATCATTGACACCACTCCACCGAACACGGTAAACACACCGGCTCCATTTGAACACATATAAACCAGCAGCGAGTGGACCCGCCAAGCCGCTGGGGAGCCCCCTACCCCCCTCCCCTACCCCCACCTCCCCTCACCACCAACTCCCCCAACTAGCCGCTAGGTCCGGACAAGACAGAGGGGGAGACACCGGAACCCGGCAGCACACACCGCAGGGGACCCGTCTAATTAAGTAAGCCCTGCCTTATATCAGGGACGAACGCCGCTAGGGGCAGTGACACTAACAAATAACTCACAATAACCGTAAAGAGCGAGGAGAAATACATATATGTATATATGCATATATGACATGTATATGTATGTATGTGAATGTATGTATATATACACATATATATATATATATATATGTATATGAATGTATGTATTTATATGTATATACATGTATGTGCCTGTATGTACATATGAAGAGTTGAGGTGCAAAACCACGTAAATGCCAATAAACAAAAATGGAGATAGACGCTGGAATCGAACCTACAACAAGTTAGTGTTTGTTATATTCCTACATTTTTGTTCATTGCTCCGTAACCATAATATTATGACCATATGAAAAGTGGAATTCGTGAGAATTAAAATTAATTTCACGTACAAATCTTTTATTTAAGCTGCATTTTTGGATCGCCGTTTAAGTGGTTTTGCGCCTGAACTCTTCATATATAAAGGTACATTAATTAATTCCGTATATGTATATATGCATATATATACATATACATGTATATATATGCATATATAAGTATATATATGTATTTGTTCATTTGTTTGATTAACGACCCCCTAACACAAAAAGTAAACATCGGCTATTGGGGGTTTATATGTATATATATGTATGTACATATATGTATATATATGTCATCATCATCATCATCATGCTGTCAGTCGCTATGCGACAAAGACTGCTTTCATTACTTGACTGCCGCTCTCAATGGTGTTTTGTGCGGTTGTACATTTCATGAAAGCTGCCTGCAAAAGTGTTTGAAGTGCTGCTGGCTTTTGCAAGTTACCAGCGGCACTCTCTCGGGGAGCAAATAGAGGTTTCACACCGGCAAGAACATGTCAAGACAGGCGCAAAACTATTTGTCCCTGCAGTGGCTGGTCGGGAGATGTTGGGAGTTCCATACAACAACCGCCCTTAATGCTGCCACAGTGACATGGTTTTCTGTTTAGGGTTTGCTCCCTTAGCCTTCGGTTCTGTCAAGAACCTGTACCACAAGGCAGTGGTTTACAACTCTGCAAGGCAGGGGCGTCAAACTCCCTGAGGTATTGCTATACCTGCAATACATGCATACACATATGTATATATATGTATATATATAGATATGTATATATATAGATTGTATATATATTTATATATGTATATACATATCTATGTACTATCTATGTATGTATGTACATATTATATGTGTATACATGTATATATGTATACATGTATATATGTATACATGTATATATGTATACATGTATATATGAAGAGTTCAGGCGCAAAAGCATGTAAATGCCAATCCAAAAATTGAGGAAAACATTGGAATCAAACCCTCAAAAACTTAATTTGTTTCATCTTCATACTCTTTTGTTCATTGCTCCATAGCCATGTGATCATATGAAAAGTGGAATTTGTGAGAATTAAAATTGTTTTCAGGTAAAAAACTTGTATTTAAACTAGATTTTTGGATTGGCGTATATATGGTTTGGGCCTGAACTCTTCATATGTATATATGTGATCAGATGCAGTGGCCGAATCGGTAGTGCACACGCGTCCCGTGCGGAAGGTTGGGAATTCGAACCAAGGAATTCTAAAATTGATATTATTCGCTACCTATAGCCAGGCGCTCAGCATTAATAGGATAGGACAAGGACCTGGTTAACACAGTGTCAGAAGAATGCGACTGTGTGGGATATTGAATCATTTTGCCGGTGGCCTGGTCTCCCTGTGGGGCAATACTATAAATTTGCCAGGAGTGTGCACTGTAACAAGTCGGTACCCATTCTGATATGACCTTAGATGCTGCCAGGATGGAAGGCAACAACAAACATGAATGCAGAGTGACAGTTGGCTTACGGGTATAGGAGGTGGGGGAGGAGAGAATGCCCGCTCCGCAATAAATAAGATGGGAGTTAAGGTGGTTAGAGAGAAACATTTAAGGGGCTGCTGTTATTTATATCCACATAATAAATTATATAGTACATATATATATATATAATGCTAGTACCTATTATATATAAGTTATCATATATGCATATACTATTTATGCACATATATGTACACATAATGTATAGAATCCGAGAACCTATTTAGTATATATATATATACTATGCAATATATTATGTACATATAATGGGCAATGGTATTTTAATATATTTTTATGCTCGCGTTTCTTCTATCTGGATCAATGTTCCCTTCCTACTCTTATGACCCACTGGCGTCACCTGGAGCAGTTTCCTGTAGTATCTCGTTAGTCCGGGCTAAAATAAGAGAAATGTATACAGAGAGAGATAGAGAGCGGATATATATAACAACTTCATCGGGAGGTGGGGGAGGGAGTTTGCCCTGGTGAATTTCCCGCCATCCTATTTCGGCTAGGAGGAGTTGGCGATTTGTTTATTATGCAGACACAGATGCAACGCGATCCCATCGACACCTAGGTGTATCAATACGGCTGGAAGCCCCCGATCGAAGGCACGCGGTGAGTTCCCACCGGGATCGAAGTGCTCTGCGGCCGGGGTGAAAGTGGGGGCGGGCGAGGGTGAAGGTGGGGGCAGAAGGGGGTGAAGGTGCGGGCGGGTGGGGGTGAAGGTGCAGGCGGGTGGGGGTGGTGTGGGCGGGTGGGGGTGGAGGTGCGGGCGGGTTGGGGTGGAGGTGCTGGTAGAAGGGGGTGAAGGTGCGGGCAGAAGGGGTGGAGGTGCGGGCGGGTGGGGGTGGAGGTATGGGCGGAAGGGGGTGAAGGTGTGGGGGCGTGGTGAATGTTCGGGCAGGCGGGGGTGGAGGTGCGGGTGGGTGGGATTGAAGGTGCAGGCGGGTGGGGGTGAAGGTTCAGGCGGGTGGGGGTGGAGGTGCGGGCGGGTGGGGGGTGGAGGTGCAGGCAGGTGGGGGTGGAGGTGCAGGCGGGTGGGGGTGAAGGTGCAGGTGGGTGGGGTGGAGGTGCAGGTGGGTGGGGGGGTGGAGGTGCAGGCGGGTGGGGGTGAAGGTGCAGGTGGGTGGGGGTGAAGGTGCAGGTGGGTGGGGTGGAGGTGCAGGTGGGTGAGGGTGGAGGTGCAGGCAGGTGGGGGTGAAGGTGCAGGTGGGTGGGGGTGGAGGTGCGGGCAGGTGGGGGTGGAGGTGCAGGCGGGTGGGCGTGAAGGTGCAGGCGGGTGGGGGTGAAGGTGCAGGCAGGTGGGGGTGGAGGTGCGGGCGGGTGGGGGTGGAGGTGCGGGGTGGAAGGGGGTGAAGGTGCGGGCGGAAGGGGGTGGAGGTGCAGGCGGGTGGGGGTGGAGGTGCAGGCGGGTGGGGGGTGGGGGTGGAGGTGCGGGCGGGTGGGGGTGGAGGTGCGGGTGGAGGGGGTGAAGGTGCGGGCGGGAAGGGGGTGGAGGTGCGGGCGGGTGGGGGTGGAGGCGCAGGTGGGTGGGGGTGGAGGTGCAGGCGGGTGGGGGTGGAGGTGCAGGCAGGTGGGGGTGAAGGTGCAGGTGGGTGGGGGTGGAGGTGCAGGCTGGTGGGGGTGGAGGTGCAGGGGGGGGTGGGGGTGAAGGTGCAGGCGGGTGGGGGTGAAGGTACAGGCGGGGGGGGGTGGAGGTGCAGGCTGGTGGGGGGTGGAGGTGCAGGCAGGTGGGGGTGAAGGTGCGGGTGGGTGGGGGTGGAAGTGCAGGCGGGTGGGGGTGGAGGTGCGGGCAGGTGGGGGTGGAGGTGCAGGTGGGTGGGGGTGAAGGTGCAGGTGGGTGGGGGTGGAGGTGTGGGCAGGTGGGGGTGGAGGTGGCAGGCGGGGTGGGTGTGAAGGTGCAGGGGGGTGAGGGTGAAGGTGCAGGTGGGGTGGGGGTGAAGGTGCAGGCAGGTGGGGGTGGAGGTGCAGTCAGAAGCGGGTGGAGGTGCTGGTGGGCAGAAGGGGGTGAAGGTGCGGGCAGAAGGGGGTGGAGGTGCTGGCGGGCTGGAGTGAAGGTACGGGCGGGTGGGATAAAGTTGCGGGCGGGTGTGAAGGTGGGACGGGGGTGCAGGCGCGGGTGGGGTGAAATTGGGGGCAGGCAGGGTGAAGGTGCGGGCAGGCGGGGTGAAGGTGCGAACGGGGTGGAGGTGCAGGTGGGGTGAAAGTGCGGGCGGGGGTGGATGAAGGTGTGGGTGGACAGATGTGAGGTGGAGGCGAGGTGAAGTTGCAGGCGGGGGTGAAGGTGCGGGCGGGGTGGAGGTGCGGGCGGGCAGGTGGGTGGCAGGTGCGGGCAGGAGTGGAGGTGCGGGCGGGGTGGAGGTGCGGGTGGGCAGGTGTGTGGCAGGTGCGGGCAGGAGTGGAGGTGCGGACGGGGTGGAGGTGCGGGTGGGGGGGGTGTGTGGCAGGTGCGGGCGGGGGTGGAGGTGCGGGCGGGGTGGAGGTGGGGGCGGGCAGGTGTGTGGCAGGTGCGGGCAGGAGTGGAGGTGCGGACGGGGTGGAGGTGCGGGTGGGCAGGTGTGTGGCAGGTGCGGGCAGGAGTGGAGGTGGGGATGGTGGGTGTGAAGGTGCCGGTTGGCGGACTGGGGCGAAGCGGGGGGAGGTGAGGCGGGACGAGGTGGGACGAGGCGGAGTGGGGCGTGGAGGGGCGGGATGGAGCCAGATGAGGAGGGCCGGGGCAGTGACTAATCGAAGGGGCTGAGGAGCTAGTTGGATAATATAAAGGGCTGGGGCAGTAGAGAAGGTGGGGTGTGAGGTGGGGTTTTGAGGTGGGGGTTTTGAGGTGGGGTCTGGGTTCTGGAGGATGGGTATGTGGTGGTGAGGTGGGGTGTGAAGGTGAGGTGTGCGCGTGTGGTTGTGGGACCAGGAGATGAGGTGTGGAGTGGGAAGGTGGGCACTGTGTGTGTGGTGTGGAGGTGTGTGTGTGTGGGCATGTGATTGTGAGACGAGGGGGTGGGGGCGTTGAAATGATGGTGTGAAGATATTTTAAGGCGTTGGAGATGAAATGGGAAACGAAAATTAGGCAGACAGGGGAGGTGCTGGTTGGAGGGGCAAGGGAAGGGATGGATGGCGGCTGGGTGAGTGGGGGGGGTGGAGGAGGGTGTGGGGGGTGGGGGGGGAGTGTGAAGGAGTAGGAGGGTGTGGGGGGTGAGGGGGAGTGTGAGGGGTGAGGGGAGTGGTGAAGGATGGGGGAGAGTGTGAGGGGTGGGGGGGAGTGTGAGGGATGAGGGGAGTGTGGGGGGTGGCGGGGATGGGGAGGGGTGAGGGGGGTGTGGGGGTGAGGGGGAGGGTGGGGGGGGGGGGGGGGGTGTGGGGGGGTGGAGGGGGGGAGTGGGGGGTGAGGGACGGTGTGGGGGGTGAGGGGGGGTGGGGGGGGTGGGGGGGAGTGTGGGGGGTGGGGCGGAGTGTGGGGGGGTGAGGGGGGGTGGGGGGGGTGGGGGGGAGGGGGGGGGGTGGGGGGGTGTGGGGGTGGGGGGGAGGGTGTGGGGGGTGGGGGGGGGTGTGGGGGGTGGGGGAGGGTGAGGGGTGAGGGGGGGTGTGGGGGGTGGGGGGAGGTGGGGGGGGTGGGGGGGGGTGGGGGGGTGATGGGGGGTGTGGGCGGTGGGGGGAGTGGGGGGGGTGGGGGAGGGAGGGGGGGGTGGGGGAGGGGGGTAGGGTGGGGGAGGGTGGGAGGGGGGGGTGGGGCGGTGGGGTGAGGGTGGGGTGGGGGGGTGGGGTGAGTGGGGCAGGTGAGGGGGAGATGGGGGGGTGAGGGAGAGTGGGAAGGGTGAGGAAGAGTGTGAGGGGTGAGGGAGAGTGTGAGGAGTGAGGGAGAGTGGGAAGGGTGAGGAAGAGTGGTGAGGGGGTGAGAGGAGGGTGGGGCGGGTGAGGGAGAGTGGGAGGGTGAGGGAGAATGGGGGTGAGGGCGAGTGGGAGGTGGGGTGAGTGGGAGGTGTGAGTGAGAGTGGGGGTAGAGATGGAGGGATGAGGGTGAGTGGGAGTGAGGGTGAGTGGGAGGTCGGACTGTGTGTGGGATAGGTTAGGGAGAGTGGGGTTAGAGATGGGGGGGGGGTGAAGGTGAGTGGGAGTGAGGGTGAGTGGGAGGTCGGATTGTGTGTGGGATAGGTTAGGGAGAGTGGGGTTAGAGATGGAGGGCTGAAGGTGAGTGGGTGGAAAAGGTTGAGGTGGGGTTGGTGTGTGGCTGTAGGAGGGCGGAGGAGGTGGGTTGGTTGTTGGAGTTTTACATCCTGGTCATATAAGGTCATAACAGGACGGGTACCAACTTGTGACAGTGTGCACTCATCATGACTTTATAGTGTGGCCCCACTGGCATACCAATCCACCAGCACCATGACCTGATATCCCACTCAATCACATTATCCTGACACTGAGCCAAACAGTCCTTGCCCTATTCAAATAATTCTGAGCGCCTGGCTAGGAAACGACAAGTAATTATTGTTATAAGGTCACTGGTTTGACTCGACCGGGGTTCAAACACATGGGATTCGAATCCTACGATCTACCAAAACGGGAGACGGACGCTCAACTCACCCGGCCATCCCGTCTGGTAGGTGGAAAAGGTTGAGGTGGGGGTTGGTGTGTGGGGGGAGGAGGGTGGGGGGGGGAGGAGATGGGGCTGCCGGTCCTTGGCTGGTGGCCCTGGTGACGTTGGCAGTCTCCCATACCACCAGGCGGCGCCACACCATCGTCGTCACGGGGCGCATGCGTGTGTGCGCACGTGTGCGTGTGTGCGTGTGCATGTGCGTGTGCGTGTGTGCGTGTGCGTGTGCGACTGCCTGTGCGTGTGCGTGTGCGCGTGTGTGCGTGTGCGTGTGCGTATGCGCGCGTGCGCTTACTGGGGAGGCGGCTCCCCACATCGGCACCCCGCGCTATTGTATTTGTATTCCTCTCGGACGCTGCTCCTGCCTTGCCTCACTGCGCATGCGCCACGTTACGTGAAGAGCCAGCAGACGCAGCCGCCACCACCACCGCCCCCAACACCACCACCACCACCACCACCGTGGCCACTGAGTGACATCAACAGCGACACAGTGCCTACTCACCCCACGGAGGGACGGAACCCCTTTATTACTAGGTCGGGACTTTCACTGGAGGACTTCCCGCCTCGGCCTTGACCCTGGACTGCGCCTTGTCTGCTGCCTGCCTGTCTATTGCTCGCTGCTCGCTGCTCGCTCATGCGCACAGGAACTGCCATCTGAGTAGCAAGCAAAAAGGTGAAGGTCGACTACTCCAGGTAAGCGCACCTGTAATTGACTCCCATCTTTGGACATCTACAGCAAAGGTATCATATTAAAGTTGCACAGTCCAATGGTTTTAAGTTTCTCCTTTAATATATATATATATATATATATATATATGGATTGTGATAAAACTGTTATCATGTGTAATACGCACTGTAGCGTCCTGCTCATTGCCCCCCCCCCCTCCTTGGAGTGGGGAAGGGGGGGGGGGGGGGTACTGGCATGCTTCACTCTACCCCCCCCCCCCCCCCTCCCCATACATATTGAGAAATCGTAGCTAGAGAGAATGAGCGTGGCCAGACAAGTTACCACATTTGCAGACAGGGGGCGACACAATCGGCCCGGTTGGATAGTCAATCAACAATTAATAATAGATCAGTACAGTAGATGACTTAGAATATAACAAGGAGTCAAAGCTTCCGATTAATTATACTTTTATTATGCTTATACATCATATATACACTTTTATATATATACACTTCCCGTTCATTTCCATATATAGTATAACCTCGTTAAATCAAAGCTTCCGATTAATTATACTTTTATTATGCTTATACATCATATATACACTTATATACATATACAGTATAACCTCGTTAAACCAAACTTGAAAGGACCCTAGAAATCTGTTTGGATTAACTGATCATTGGTTTAACCGAGCTTTGGCTTTGACTTTGAATTTGAGTAAGTGTGTATTGCATATGTAATATACAATGTATGTGGTCACTTTGATTATTGTTTTTTTATGTATGTAAAATATAACCCCGTTAAACCCTGCTCGGTTAAACCGAACGATCGGTTAATCCAAACTTTTTTCGGCAGCCCAGCAAAATACTACCATTTATCATATAACAAAGTCAGTGGGGTCTCAGATGACCTTATAAACCACATGGAAGTTTGGTTTAGCCATACCAGAGTGGCCCGGGGTCCGACAATTTTGTTTGGATTAACCGTTAATTTGGATTAACCGACTTTGGTTTAACCAACTTTTTTATATGACAAATGGTAGTATTTTGCCGGGCTGCTGAAAAAAGTTTGGATTAACCGATCGTTTGGTTTAACCGAGCTTGGTTTAACGGGTTTGTACTGTATGTAATATGAATTGTTATAATGGACCTTATTTTACCTTCTTTGAAGTAAACTTTTCTTATACATGATTAACTTTTGGAGATATTTGAACGAAAACCTACAAACTTTACATTTGGCCTGTATGTGGAAATTCGGACACGATATGCTTCAACAGTAAACAGTTATGGTAAAGTGACTTACTATTTATTAGTCCCTTCCTTGCAGAAGCAATTCCCTAATAAGTTACAATAAGTCCATAATAAGTGCCAACAAGTCCTTAATATGTGCCAACAAATCCCTAATAAATGGACCAGTATCCCATATTGGATATGTAGGCTCAAAGCTAGATGTATGTTTTAGTTCCTTGAAGATTTATACTGCCTATCATGGATAAGTCAGAATAGACTTGTTTTCAACGTTAGACAGTTTGGCGAGAGAAGGCCCGAGCCTACACTTTTACCGACCCAAGGGATTTTTAACCTCCCACACCACATAGACATGGTATGAGAGCAACTGGCCTTTGTTGACGCTGTAAGTTATACACAGCGGTGGAAATACAAATTAGCAGAGGTGGGGGCATGGGAATCGAACCACCGACCCTCAGATTAGGAGTCCAACCTAGAAAAAACTCAGCCACTTTAACTACTCTGCCACAGAGAACACCACAATTTAGTGTAAAAAGTGTCATGCTTTCATCGGACTATTCAACTTTAAGCTTGTTTGTTTGTTGTTGTTTACGTCCTAGCAACATCTAAGGTCATATCAGGACGGCCCCATTTTAAGCCAACTCATTGCAATCAGAATATATATAGAATATATAATATTATACATGCTACAGTTTATTACGCAATATGGGATTAAAGCCTAGGTCACACCTACCCGGATCACAGCCCGGACGAGCTCCGGGCCGTGATCCGGCGTGGTCCGTGGAAATCCAGCATGATCCGTGGCTCATCCGTGGCTGGTCCTTGGTGATCCGTGGCTGGTCCTTGGTGATCTGGCATCATCCGGGGTCGGCCCTGGATGTTTTAAGATGTTTAAAACATCTGGGGCGATCTGGGGAATATTGCAATCCGGGGTCGATCCAGCATCATCCAGGTTTAATCCGGGGGTAGTCCGGGTGTTGTCCGGGGTAGTCCATGTCCGTCCGGGGCAGTCCAGATCATTTTTAAACCGGAAGAGCCACGTTTTAGCCACGGTTTAGCCCCGGACTAGCCCCAAGAGAGTCATGGACCACTCCCGGACTGCCCGGATAAGACCCGGACAGGCCGGATGACAAAGGATTAACCACAGATCACCACGGATAGCCACGGATAGCCACGGATGACCACCTATTACTCACGGACTACCCCAGTATGAGTCCCGATTTTCAGGCTATCATCCGGGGGGTTGTCCGGGTCTCGTCCGGGGGTTGTCCGGGGCTCATCCGGGTAGTCCGGGGGTTGTCCTGGGCTCATCCGGGGTCATCTGGGCTTGTAATCCATGGCTCGTCTAGGTAGGTGTGAGAGCGAGGCTAAAATAGCGATTTTATCCGGGGCTGTCCGGGACAGTCTGGGGGAATGGTCCGGGGGTGGTCCGGCTAAAAATCCGAGGCCAGTCCGGTAGGTGTGACTTGGGCTTTAGGCACGAGGAGGGGCTTATAAAGAGCCTGTCAGGTTTGAAATCATCAATAGCTACCCTCCCCTTCCCTCTGAGTGCCCGACCCCGAGCTCATGCGACAGACAATTTTGTTATCCATATTTGACCCGACCATGGTTCCCACGATCTACCAACACGGGAAATGGACACTCAACTCATTCGGCCATCCAGCCTGGTGTGATAAATTACTATTATCCATACTAAATATTTGTTATCTCTTTGCTGCTATAAATCTATCTGCATATGCTATGTCTGTGACATATTGCATGGGTGCTCAATGTGGGTTGTTACTTACACACTCACAATTCCCGTTAATTTTCAATGGATATGACCTTAGATGTTGGTCCTGATATGACCTTAGATGTTGGCAGGATGTAAAACAACAAAAAGCAACTGTTTGGCGCAATGTGTGGTAACGAGCCTCATGCGTGCGCGGCGTCAGTGGAAAAAAAGTATACGTACCTCCAACGTGCTTCTAACGTATCTCAACGTCGCCATAATATTGGCACCTGTGCGTTGTCGCGAGTTGTCGGTCGTCAAAAGTTTTGTGCAAGCACAAAACTTCGCCGATACCCTGATGCGCCTCGCCGACCATCGCCATCCATCAACGAAATCCAACATGGGCCTAACGCGCACCTAAAGCTTCCAGATGTCTCCCGACGTTTCGCCAAAAACTGACACACGTCGACGCGCATTGGCGAGAAACATCATAATGTGACAGCACCATTATCCAGCTGGACTTGTGGGTCACAGCATCTGTCACCAGAGGCACCCTGTGTATCCTCAACTGCTATAAGGCAGGAGTCGATACACACGCCGTCATTTATGAACTGCCAGAAGCTCTTACTTTAAGTAGTCAGGGTGGCACTAAGAAAGAATAGTAGTTTGACATGTACAAGTGCCAACCCTCCAACTCTCACACCATCACCAACCTTGATCCACTAGAAAACAACACAGTGACACGCTATCGACCCACAACACGAGTGTCGTTGCCTATTGCCAGGTGTCGTACTAGTCCCGGAGTGAACTGTCGCAAGTCGGTACCCATTCTGATATGACCTTAGATATTGCCAGGACATAAAACTCCAAAACCAACCAACCTAAAAATAATATGGCAGAAGCTCAAAATCATGGGATTATTCAGTTTTATTTATATTTTAGACTATTATAAACGTGAATGAATGTAGCATAATATGGCCGGAAGACCAGTGCTTCGACGTTAAAAAAAAACACCTTTATTCGATGACTAAAATGATCGTTTACCAAAAAGGAAAAAAAAGGCGATTCAGCTCTAAGTAGTACCCAAAAAGTGCGCGAAGACTCGGGCTCGGGCTCGGGAGACAAGGCTCATCTGCGTCCTAGCAACATATAAGGTCGTGTCAGTATGGTTCCCGACTTGCGACAGTACACACTCATGGTAAATTTTACAGCGCTGCCCCAGTGAGAGACTGGGCTGGTGGAATCTTAACATGATATCCCACTCAGTCACATTATCCCAATACTGAGTAAAACCGCCCTTGCCATATCCTACTAATGCTGACCGCCAGGCAAGGTAGGGCTTACTTGACAAGTTTCAATGTTGTAAGTCATTGGCTTGAATCGGCCGGGGTTTGAACCAACGACCCCCCGCATGGGAAGCCAAATAGCTGGCGTTCTCACCAATTCGGCCATTCCGTCTGATCACATTCATCAACATGATATAGGCATTTATTATTGAATAAAGACTTTTCACACCCCATGCCCATTGGCCGAACCGGGGCCAGTAATATTATTTATAGCACATCTAATACATGGTTGGCTTCACACCCATCTGAATGATACTAGTACCATATCAAGTAATCACAAAATAGTTCCATGGCGAATAGCAAACGAGGTCTGTAAATCTGCAATAAAAAGCGAAGCGCGTGATTCTACATACATGTAAACATTACAATTTTCCTCGTTGATGAACGGAGTGCTTTCTCAAATGGGCCTCAGCCGCTGGCTTTGGCCCATTTGAAATCACACCACCCACCCACTCGGACTATTATAGTATTATTAGTGTTACGCATGTTTACGCGTATGTGGAATCATGTCTTTCGATTGCAATATGTCATACTGCGTATCGATCTGCTCCGAATGGCTGGCAGGGATTTCCTTAGTAAATCGCGCCAGCACCCCCATGACCCCTCCCCCCCCCCCTGCCGCCACCCACAACTATCTCCTCCGCAGGTCGGCCGGCCGCCACCCTTCATGCACTATGGGTATAAGCGTGCTGTGGTGGGGACCGTGAGAACCGCACCGGGCGCCGTCTGGCGGATTAAACGGCTAAGGCCTGCCAGGCGGGTCACGTGGTTCACCCGCGAGGTCCCGCCGCCGACCCCCAGGTCACGAGAGGTCGCGAGAAGGCGCGTGGGTTAACACTCTAACTACACAGATCCAGTTAACGCGAAGCGACGCGAAAATGACCGCGCTATATATATATATATATATATATATATAACATATGTAGCGTATGTAGCATATATAACATATGTAGTGTATATAGCATATATAGCATATATAACATATATATCATATATAGCACATATAGCATATATATCATATATAGCATATATAGCATATATAGCATATATAGCATATATAGCATATATAGCATATAGAGCATATAGAGCATATATAGAGCATACATAACATATGTAGCATATATATTATATATATCATATATAGCATATATAGCATATATAGCATATATAGCATACATAACATACATAGCATACATAGCATTCATATCATATATAGCATATATAGCATATATAGCACATGTAGAATATATATCACATATAACGTATATAGCATTATATTTATAGTGTGTATAGCATATATAGCATATATAGCGTATTTAGTGTATATAGAATGTATGCTATATTATACATATGCATATATATCATATTTAGAGTACATAACAATACATATATAGCGTATATAGCATATCTACTATATATGGCATACATATTGCATATATATCATACATATACACATATGAACATATATATCATAGCCATGGCATAATCATAGACATATCATAGATATGTCAGAGACATGTCAGAGACATGTCAGGGACATGTCAGAGACATGTCAGAGATATGTCAGAGATATGTCATATGTATCATGTATATCACAAGTATCATTCATATCATATATATCACACGTATATATATTGTATATTGTATATATATCGCATATATCTTACACATGCCCTATAGATCATATAATTGTTTATATCATATACACCATATATAACATTTTTACAATATACATCATAAACACCACATACATCATTTATATCATGTGTATATATCGTATATATGCGTATTACAAATATGTATATGTAATAGTACATGATATAATCAATATTACATATCAAATGCACTATATTTACCGTATATGATATGTATCATATCATCCATAGATCTATATATATGATGTATATCATATATATAATATAAATAATATATATATATATACCCTATATATTGTTTATATCATCTGTATAAATATATTATGTGTATCATATGCCATATATATCATATGCATGCAATATGTATACGCATACTATATCTGACATATCTTATATATAACATATATCACATGCATCACATATATCATATATACATATACAGAGAGAGTGCTTGACCTGTGCTTCCTACGGTGAACCTTGTCGGAGATTCGCCCTCTAATGTCCAGCATCAAAGCTGTGACAGTGTGAGAGAAAAGTGATGAGAAAATATATCAGGCCAAATAGGCAATGAGGTGCTGAGGGTATTTGCGGTTGTGCCTGAGAAGGGGAAAGGAGCAGGATGGGGAGGAAGGGGGGAGGGGAGGGAAGGAAGGAGAGGAAGGGGGGAGGGGGGAGGGGGAGGAGGAAGGGGTGGAAGGGGGGAGGGGGAAGGAAGGGAGGAAGGGGTGGAAGGGGTGGAAGGGGAAGAATGTGAGGAAGGGGAAAAAAGGGGAGGATGGGATGGAAGGGGAGGAAGGGGAGGAAGGGACGGAAGGGGGAAGGGGGGAGGGGGGGAAAGGACGGAAGGGGAGGAAGGGGTGGAAGGGGAGGAAGGGGAGGAAGGGGTGGAAGGGGAGGAAGGGGTGGAAGGGGAGGAAGGGGAGGAAGGGGTGGAAGGGAAGAAAGGGGAGGAAGGGGGGAAAGGGGGGAGGGGGAGGAAGGGGAGGAAGGGAAGGCAGGGGGAGGAAGGGGGGAAAGGGGAGGAAGGGGGGAAAGGGGGGAAGGGGAGGAAGGGCGCAAGGGGAGGAAGGGGGGAAGGGGTGGAAGGGGAGGAAGGGGGTAAGGGGAGGAAGGGGGGAAGGGGAGGAAGGGGTGGGAAGGTGGTAATGGAAGTGGATCGATGTGCCCGTAGGGGTAGTGGGGGTGAAGGGACGGAGTGTTATCTGTAGGGTGTAGGGTATAGGGTGTAGGCTGGTGGGTGGTTCTGGTAGGGACTGTGGAGTGGGTAGGGTGTGAGGTGATGGGTGGTGGCTGGGGGGGTGGTGTGTGATATGTGTTTGGTGGGTGGTTATATTGTGGACTGTGGGGTGGTGGGTGGACTGTGAGGTGGTGGGTGGTTCTGGTAGGCACTGTGGAGTGGGTAGGGTGTGAGGTGATGGGTGGTGGCTAGGGGGTGGTGTGTGATGTGCGTTTGGTGGGTGGTTATATTGTGGACTGTGGGGTGGTGGGTGGACTGTGAGGTGGTGGGTGGTTCTGGTAGGGACTGTGGAGTGGGTGGGGTGTGAGGTGATGGGTGGTGGCTGGGGGGGTGGTGTGTGATGTGCGTTTGGTGGGTGGTTATATTGTGGACTGTGGGGTGGTGGGTGGACTGTGAGGTGGTGGGTGGTTCTGGTAGGGACTGTGATGTGGGTGGGGTGTGAGGTGATGGGTGGTAGGCTGGGGGGTGGTGTGTGATGTGCGTTTGGTGGGTGGGTATATTGTGGACTGTGGGGTGGTGGGTGGACTGTGAGGTGGTGGGTGCTTCTGGTGGGGACTGTGGGATGGGCTGGGGTGTAAGGTGGGGAGTGAGTGGTGGATGGTGGATGGTGGATGGTGGGTGTGGTGGGTGGTTCTGCTGGGGACTGTGGGGGTGTGTGGAGACAACTGGTGCTGGTCACATGAGGCGGGCAGTGCGTTGTTTATCTACCGGCAGGGGGCGCTGTGCCCATTGTTTGCACGTGAGTTCAGGAGCTGATTCACGCGGCCATGGTGTGTGTATGTGTGCGTCTACGTGTCTGCGTTTACGTGTGTGGATTTACGTGTTTGCGCTTACGTGTGCGCGCGTGTGTGTACGTATGCGTTAACGTGTGCGCGCGTATGTGTAGTGTGTGTTTACATGTATGCAAGTGTACGTCCGTATGTGCTTAGTGTGTGGGCGGTTATGTACGTATGCGTTTACGTGTGCGCCCGTATGCGTATGTGCGCGTGTGTATGTGTGTGTGCGTGTGTGTGTTTACTGGTGTGCCTCGCTGTGTGTGTTTACCTGTGTGTGCACGTGTGTGCACGTGCATATACGTGTGTGTACGTGTGTGTTTACGCATCTGCATGTGTGCCTGTGTATGTACATGTTTGTGTGCATGTGTACAAACATGTGTGTATGTATGTGTTAATGCATGTGTGTGTGCCTGTGTATGTACATGTATGTGCGTGTGTGTACATATGTGTGTATGTGTGTGTTAACACATGTGTGTGCCTGTGTATGTACATGTTTGTGCGTATGTGTACATATGCATATACATGTGTGTACTTCAACTACTTGCCTGTGTATATGCATGTGTATGTACATGTTTGTGTGTGTGCATATGCATATATGTGTGTGTACTTGCCTGTGTATGTGCATGTGTATATACATGTTTGTGTGTGTACATATGCATATATGTGTGTGTACTTGCCTGCACATATGCATGTGTATGTACATGTTTGTGCATGTGTGGCAATATGCATATATGTGTGTGTACTTGGATGTGTATGTGCATGTGTGTGTACATGTTTTGTATGTGTGTACATATGCATATATGCGTGTGTACTTGCCTGCATATGTACGTGTGTATGTACATGTTTGTGTGTATGTACATATGCATATACGTGTGTGTACTTGCATGTGTATGTGCATGTGTATGTGCATGTGCATGTACATGTTTGTGCCCATCTGTACATATGCATATACATGTGCGTGCTTGCCTGCGTATGTGCATGTGTATGTCATTAAGGGTGGGAGGCCAGCATCACGTCAACACTGGAAATGTGTTATTCAGAGAAATAACATCTACTTGAACAAACAAACAAGCAAACAGACAGACAAACAAACAGACAAACAAACAAACAAAAGACAAACAAACAGCCAAACAAACAGACAAACAAACAGACACACAGACAAACAAACAGATAAACAAACAGACACACAAACAGACAGACAGACATACAGACAAACAAACAAACAGACCAATAAACAGACCAATAAACAGACCAACAAACAGACAAACAAACAGACAAACAAACAGACAAACAAAAAAGTGTGGATAACATCAAGATGGCATCTACACCTAAATGAAAGCTCACACGTTCACAATTATTGCTTGATATTATTCAGTCGCGCGCGGCTAGGCTGGTGTCCTGGAGATGATGCAAATTAGAAATACTGCACCTACAGCAGTTTTCGAACCAACACTTCTTGCCATTCTGGGGGCTAGTGTCTTAACCATTATGCTATCTACACTCCCTGATGCAATCACTCTATCCACGCCTACTTGTCTATGCGGCTCCTTACCTGAGACACAACTGGTTTATCAAAGCCTGTGGTATGTGCTGTCCTGTCTGTGGGAAAGGGCATATAAAAGACCTCTTGCTGCTTCTCGGAAAGAGTAGCCTCTGTGGCGGCAGTGGGTTTCCTCCAAACAAATATGTCAGAATGACCATACGTTTGACGTCCAATAACCGATGATAAAAATCAATGTGCTCTAGAGGCGTCATTAAATAACACAAACTTTCCTTTTTCCTTTCCTTGCCTGAGAAGTAAGAGCAGACTAGTACTGATATGACATTAGATGTTGCTAGGACGTAAAACAACAACAAACAAACAACAAACAGTACAATATAATATTATCTAGCTCCTACGGTAAGGAAAACAAGACAATGCACAGTTTAGATGAGAAGTTTTCTGGCTGGCACCTACGAAAATTCTAAATTCTAAATATGTTTAAGTCAAAATCTGGCTGGCAAGTGGTGATGCAGCATTGTGGAGATGGTGCAAGCGTGCTACATCACTCCCCGGACCAGAGTGTTTGCAGTCGGGCAGTTAACCATGGAGCTCAAGATAGGACACCTACCCAACATCCCAGGCTGGAAGAGCCCCAAGGAGTATTGCCAAAACACAGAGATAGATCTCGACAGAACAGCAGTTAGGACGGTTGGTTGGTTGGCTGGTTGTTAGACTTTGGTATGTCCTGGCAACATCTAAGGTCATGGGTACTGACTTGTGACAGTGTACACTCATGGCGACTTTATAGTCCCGCCTGATGTGGAACCTATATCCACCCCACCAGACAGGCACTTTGAAACTAATGTGGTTTCGTTGCGGCTGTCTATCTAAGTTGGTTGGTTGTTGGAGTTTAATGTCCTGGCAACATCTAAGGTTATATCACGCCAGGAACTGACTTGTGACGATGTGCGCTCATGGTGACTTTATAGTGCTGCCTCACTGGGAAATCAGGCTGCCAGCACCATGACCCAATATCCCACTCAATCATATTATCCCAACACTGAGCTAACCAGTCCTTGCCTTAGCATATTAATGGTGAGCAGCAGGCTAGGAAGTGACAAGTATCAATTTTGTAAGTCATTGGTTTGACTCGACTGGGAATTGAACTCCTGATCTCCCTCACAGGAGGCCTGCGCTCTATCGATTCGGGCACTGCGCCAGGTAGGACTGTTGAAAATACCATATTGTATTATTCTGACTGCGAATAATACAAGTACTCCCTCGCCAATAATATTGGGATAATAAATTATATGCTATATAAGCTATTATACGAGTATAATAAGCCATAAGATCCCATCTACTCCCAAGCCACTAAGTCATCGGCTGGGTAACTCTATCGATTAGGTCATCGACTGATACAACCTCAGCTCTCCAGGTGGCGCCACCTACTCGCCCATGCCTCAGCGACCACTCCATTCAACCACTGTACCGCTGAAAATGTATAATTAATTATATATAATTAATTAATTAATTATAAATTCTGCCATAAGACAGGCGCTGCTTTGCGCTCAGGGTCAGCCAATGCAGCGTTTCAGTGACCTTGGCTGATTCGGAATCAAGCAGACGACGCGTGGGTGGGAGGGGGTGGAGGGGTATGGGGGCGGGGGTGGCCTCCTTAGGACAGTATGGACACCGATGTGATGAGGACGGCCCATTTCACCCAGGTTGGCACGGCCGTGCCCACCCGGAGCCAAGTCTTTGGTGGGCGCCCGCACTCAGGACACAATGCGCCTGCGCAACCAACGCGCCTGCCAACCTCCACTCACCCTCACTGCGCTGCCCACCGGCCTTACCTAGCAGTCTTGGGGGGGGGGGGGGGGGACTATAGGAGGGGAGGGAGGAGATGGAGGGGAGGGAGGGGAGGGGGAAAGGAGGGAGGATGGAGGGGGAAAGGAGGAGGGGGGAGGGAGGGAGGAGGGAGAAGGGAGGAGGGAGGGGGAGGGAGGAGGGAGGAGGAGGGAGGAAGGAGGGAGGAGGGAGGAAGGGGGAGAAGGGAGGACAGAGGAGGAGGGAGGAGGAGGGAGGAGGGAGGGGGGAGGAAGGAGTAGGCGGAGGAGGAATGAGGGAGAAGGGAGGAGGGAGGAGGGATGGGGGAGGAAGGAGGAGGGAGGGAGATGGGAGGATGAAGGAGGGAGGATGAAGGATGGAGGAGGGAGGAGGGAGGAGGGAGGATGAAGGAGGGAGGAGGGAGGATGGAGGAGGGAGGATGAAGGAGGGAGGAGGGAGGAGGGAGGAGGGAGGATGGAGGAGGGAGGAGGAAGGAGGGAGGAGGGAGGAGGGGAGGGGAGGATGAAGGAGGGAGGAGGGAGGATGGAGGAGGGAGGAGGGAGGATGGAGGAGGGAGGATGAAGGAGGGAGGAGGGAGGAGGGGGGAGGGAGGAGGGAGGAGGGAGGAGGGAGGATGGAGGAGGGAGGATGAAGGAGGGAGGAGGGAGGAGGGGGGAGGGAGGAGGGAGGAGGGAGGAGGGGGGGGAGGAGGGAGGATGGAGGGGAGGAGGGAGGGGGAGGAGGGAGGATGGGGGGGGGGGAGGAGGATGGAGGCAGCAGTGGTCATGTGACCTTCTGACGTCACTGGCGCTGCAATAGGCCGGCGGTGTGCACATTTTATGTGTGGGAGGGGTCGCAGGAGTGGCGCCTTCTATTGGGTGGGGGACTGCACTGCTTACCGGAAGTTGAGATCAGGTGACCTGACCACGCCCAATCATTGTGGCATTGTGCACTGGCTTCCCCTGCGGAAGGTCGGGGGTTGAAATCCCGGCCGAGTCAAACCAATGACTATGCAACATTTATATTTCAGGCTACCTCGCGTTAGATGACAGCAAAATTTCACTTACAAAAATTAGTTTAGATTATAGAAGGTGAAACAGTCTAATTGTTCTTAGGAAGCCGCATGATATCTGCTTTAAAACATTGTTGGTATAAAACCACGAAATCTACACACTTAGGCAGAATGTGTCTGAATGTCAGAGAGTGGCCGATTCAATTGTGTGTTCGACTTCATGGTCTAATAGCCCTGGTAAGCAAGATTTGCCAATACACCTAATCTAACATACGTTTTGTCAAAAGTAATACCCCTGTCACACTACGACGTAACGAGCCAACGTGAGCCTAACGTGATGATTATTCGTCATTACGTTGCCGTACGTTGGGTTACGTTATGATGACGTCATAATGACGTTAGAGTGACGTCGAGCTACGTCATGTTACGTCGTGTTACGTCGGCGCGCGTCGAGGTTTTGAACCTGTTCAAAACTTTCGACGTATCTCGACGTGAAGCCGTTACGTCGGGATGACGTGACAATGATGTTAGGTAGACATTCCGCGATCGTTATAGCAGCGTAAATGACGTTAGAGTCACGTTATGTCATATCAGACCGACGGCCCGGGTGGGAGCAACATGTGGGCAGCGTTTTGCACGTTACGGTCACGTTACGGTCACGTTACGGTCACGTTACGGTCACGTTACGGTCACGTTACAGTCACGTTACGGTCACGGTTACGGTCACGCTACGGTCACGTTACGGTCACGTTACGGTCACGTTACGGTCACGTTACGGTGGCGTTACAGTCACGTTACGTCCACGTCGCACCCGTTACGGCGACGTTACGCTCACGTTACACTAATGCCCGGTCACGTCGCCAATTACCCCTCCCCCCTAACGTTGTCACGTTACAGCTTAGGTCACGACGTACACCGACGTTACTTTCACGTTACGCTCACGTCCACAATTTGCATATTACGCCCATAACGTCGACGTAATATAATTATTTTCACGTTCTGCCTACGCTGACGTAGTCACGTCGTAGTGTGACAGGGCCTTAAGTAGCGTGTTGCCAACATGTGAACACTGGCGCAAATCATTTGAGTGTTTCAATCATAACCAAGCAGTTCATTCATTTGCTAAAAACCAGTGTTGAACAAGGTACGGAAGTGGTGTCGATGAGTTAGTGAAGTGGTGTTGATGAGTTAGTGAAGTAATGTCGATGACTCAGTGAATGGTGTCACTGACAGAGAAGTGGTGTTGATGAGTTAGTGAAGTAATGTCGACGAATTAGTGAAGTGGTGTCACTGAAAGTGAAGTGATGTTGATGAGCTAGTGAATCATTTTCGATTAGTTAGTGAAGTGGTCCTGATGAGTTAGTGAATTGGATTCGATGAGTTATTGAAACGTGGATAAGCTAGTGAAACGGTCACGAATTAGGGTAGTGGTATTTGGTGAGTTAGTGAAGTGTTGTCAATGAGTTAGGGAAGCGGTGTCGACTGAATTAGTGAAACAGTTTTAATGTGTTCGTGAAATGGTGTCAACCGGAATTGGATGAGTTAGTGAACCGATATGGATGAGCTACTTAAGCAGTGTTGATGAGTTAGTGAAATGGTGTCAACCGGAATCGGATGAGTTAGTGAACCGATGTGGATGAGCTACTTAAACAGTGTTGATGAGTTAGTGAAGTCAATGTGGTGTCGATGAGTTCATGAAGCTGTGTCGATGAGTTCATGACATTATGTCGATGAATTAGTGAAGCGATGTCGATGAGTTATTTAAGCAGTGTCAATGAGTTAGTGAAGTGGTGTCAATGAGTTAGTGAAGTGGTTTCGTTGAATTAGTGAAGCAATGTCGATGAGCTATTTAAGCAGTGTTGATGAGGTAATGAAGTGGTGTCGATGAGTTTGTGAAGTGGTGTCGATGAATTAGTGAAGTGATGTCGATGAGCTATTTAAATGGTGTTGATGAGCTAGTGAAGTGGTGTCAATGAATTAATGAAGCAGTGTCGATGAGTTCATGAAATTATGTCAATAAATCAGTGAAGCGATGTCAATGAGTTAGTGAAGTGGTGTCGATGAGTTAATGAAGCAATGTCAATGAGTTAATTAATTATGTTGATGAATCTGTGAAGCGATGTTGATGAGTTAGTGAAGTGATGGTGATGAGCTAGTGAAGCAGTGGTGATGAGTTAGTGAAGCATTGTCACTGAGTTAGTGAAATTATATCGATTAATCTGTGAAGCAATGTCGATGAGTCACTGAAGTGGTATCGACGAGTTAGTGAAGCGGTGTCGGTGAGTTAGTGAAGTGGCACCATCTGTCATGGACAGAGCAGTGAGTGAAAGCCGGTACCCGCACATCACAGCCCCAGGTGTGACCATGGCCGCCTTCCCCCGCTGCTGTGTCAGCAGGGGCCGGCAGAGCATCTGCCTCCGGGTCTCCGGGTCTCCGGGTCTCCGGGTCTCCGGGTCTCCGGGTCTCCGGGTCTCCGGGTCACTGGGTCTCCGGGTCTCCGGGTATCTGGGTCTTCGGGTCCCCGGGTCTCCGGGTCTCCAGTTCTCCAGGTCTCCGGGTCTCTGGGTCTCCGGGTCTCAGGGTCTCCGGGTCTCCGGGTCTACGCGTCTCCGGGTCCCCGGGTCTCCAGGTCTCTGGGTCTCGAAGTCTCCGGGTCTCGTGGTCTCCGGGTCTCCGGGTCTCCGGGTCTCCGGGTCTCCGGGTCTCCGGGTCTCCGGGTCTCCGGGTCTCCGGGTCTCCGGGTCTCCGGGTCTCCGGGTCTCCGGGTCTCCGGGTCTCGGGGTCTCGGGGTCTCCGGGTCTCGGGGTCTCGGGGTCTCGGGGTCTCCGGGTCTCCGGGTTCCCGCCGCCCGCCGCCCACCGCCCGCCGCCCGCCGCCCGATGGCTGGGTTTGGGGCTGGCTCTCTCGGCATACCGCAGGGACCCCCGCAACCGGTCAAATGGTCCTAACAGGGTGACCATATGGGGGGGGGGGGAGTGGGGAGGTGTGTGTGTGTTCCAGTGGTGGTAGTGTCAGTGGTGGTGTGGATGGGGGGGGGGGGAGGGATTGACAGGGGTAGCAGCACCAGCAGTGGTCATGGTACAAGAGAGTGTGGGCGTGGTATGTGTTATATAGATGATGGTGTTGGTGATGGCGGAGGTAATGGAGGAGTGGTACTGCTGCTGTAAGAGTGGTGGTACTCCTGGTAGGTAATAGGACGGTTGGTTGTTGGCGTTTTACATCCTGGCAACATCTAAGGTCATATCACGACAGGTAACGACTTGTGACAGTGTGCACTCATGGCAACGTTATAGTGCTGCCCCACTGTGAAATCAGGCCGCCGGCACCATGACCTGATATCGCTACCAGTACCACCCTCACCTATTACCTACCAGTCGGTAGGTAATAAGTGATGGTGGTGATAGATGGTTGTGGTGATAAGGGATGGTGATACCTGCCATCATAGATGGACTTGCTAAGTTTGAGGTACGTTTAAATGTCCATATTATTGATTGCACACCTGTATTCCAGTTGATGTTGTGCACCTGTAGACTCATCACTGTAGGCTTACATGTCCATCATTTACTTACAACACTCCCTCGCTTTTCACGTTAGAGCAGTTTCGCACATATATATTCAAATACATATTCAGTCTGGTCCATTTAGGGAGGTGGTCGGTTTAGGGAGTCAGAATATCATTACAATGGTATCGTATGGGCCATCGTTTGGGATCCAAATAAATCGATCGATATAGGGGATTGGTCGATCTGTGGAGGTGGTCGATTAGAGAGGTATGTATATGTATTTATACACATATATTGTGCCTACTTACAAATGGCATCAGGGAATTGAGGCACAATATAGCCACCCTTGTTTTTTCTTTCTCGTGCTAGAGTGTTGCTCTTCAAGAAGATATATCTAGACATGAACATGACCTAATTTTAATACATTTCATTGTGCTCTATTCACACGAACATATATCCATATAGACAGTAACATATATATATATATATCTATATGGATATATATATATATATACATATATGCCCATACATACATTAGGGAGGTGGTCGGTTTAGGGAGTCAGAATATCGTTACATTTAAAATCTGACCATCCGAGCAGGTCTGGAGGCGGTAGTGACCAGACACAGTTGGTATCACTATCAGGGAGGCCAGGAGCCACTCATAGGTGGCACCATAGTGGCAGAAGCAGGAACTAACTCCTATGACAGTAGGATAGTAGGTAATAACTAATATATAGAAGAGAACTGAAGTGGTGTGTCCTTGTATATATTCCCATAATAGATTATAGAGCACATACATATATATACACATATATATATACGCGTATATCCTTGATATGCCAGTGTAGATCGAGCGTATAGACCCCCCCCCCCTTGTGTTACTGGGTAGTATTGTTGAATAAGAGATTATTGGTTGGGTTCGAATCCATCAGGTGGCGCCTCGGCGCCTCCCTTTTCCTCGGGCTTCTGGGCCCTGACCAGAGTCCACTTCTACTTCAGACGCTGCCCGGACCACCTGTCTTCTCCGATTTTTTTTGTACTTACTTATTTTATTGAACTTGGTAGGGCACCTTTGCCCAGCCAGATACGGTTATGTCATTATCTAACATTTGTGTTCTTGAATAAATACTGTATCCGCCCTTTGTCGTCCTTGTTGCCTGCATTAACTACATATATATATATATATACATATGCATATGTGTGTCTGTATATATTGATATTATAGCAGATATTCATATTATATATTCATATGACAGCATATTATATGTGTCTATATATTCATACACAGATAGGCCTATGTGTATATACATAGGAGAGGGAGGGGAGACTAGAGGAGGGGAAGAGGGGAGGAGGACAGGATGTGAGTGGATGAGGGTGAGAGGAGGGAAGGAGAAGAGGGGGGAGGAGCGTGGAGATGGAGGAGAGGAGGAGCAGGGGGTGGGGGGGGGGGGGAGAGGAAGCAAGGAGGAGAGGAGGAGATCGAAGGGGTGAGGAGCAGAGCGATAAAAGAGGAAATACGAGAGAATGTGAGAAGATGGGAGGAGGAGAGGAAGGGAGAAAATGAGGAGATGCGTAGAGGTCGAAGGAAGAGAAGGGATAGAGTGGGAGGAAGAGAGGTTGAGGAAGAGAGGAGAGAGGGGAAGAGAGGAGAGGAGATAAGGGGGGAAAGAGGTGAGAAAAGAGAAGAGGGAGGAGGGGAATGAAGGAGGATAGGAGGTGGAGGAAAGAAGAGAGGAGACGGGGAGGAGAGGAGGAGAGGGGGGAAGGAGAGGAGTGAAGCGCATGAGGAGAGGAAGGGAGAAAGAGAGGAGAGAAGAGAGGGAGAGAGGAGAGGAGAGAAGAGAGTTGGAGCAAGAGAGAAGGGAACGAGAGGATGAGGAGAGGAGGAGAGGAGGAGAGGAGGCGAGGAGGAGAGGAGGAGAGGGGGAGACTGATCCCGGTCTGGATGGCGAGGCTGCCCGGGAGGCCCCGGGCTCGACTCCCGGCACTTCGCTGAAGGCGAGCCCGGGGGGAGGAGGCGCCACGACGGGCCCCGGCGGCCGCGTGTGGCGCGTGCACACACCGACGGTCGGGAGCGGCGTCGAGCGTTCTGGATCCGGCTGTTATTATGTATTACTGACATTAGCGAGGGTTCTGTTACAGAACTCGTTTACATCAAGGATTTTATATATAAGGATGGTAATGCGAGGCTGTTTGAGGCTCTCCCAGCGTGCAATCCGAAAATACGGCTGTCATGTTGGAAGTGTGATAATGAGCGATGATAGGGGCATTCCCCCATTAACTCTAGCGACATTCAACATAACGGAAATCACAAGATATGCTATGTGCATAAATTGGTTAGGTTTGAGATGCAAATTAGTTGTAATTCCCAAGTTATGTCAGTACACCTTTAAACTTTAATAGTAAAATTTAGAGCACGGCACAAGTCGGTACCCGTCATGATATGACCTTAGATGTTGCTAGGATGTAAAACAACAACAAACAAACTATTATCTGTGGTTACACTACAGCACGACCCGGTGACACTACAGCACTGCCTGTCTTACAATAGGTAACACTGCATCCAGACAAAGACCCTATAATACTAAGACGGCTCACTCAACCTGTAATCAAAATGATCAAACCCACCACTTGGTGCGCTGGCTGTTCTCTTGGTTAAACAGGTGCTATATTATATGTATAAATGTATATATGAATGTGACAGATGTGTGATGATGGCGATGCTGATGATGATGCTGATGATGATGGGTATTTGTTCATAGCCATTTCATATTGATGTGTATTCATACTTACCTATCTCATGTATAATATAATTCTATGCGTTTACATGTGAAACACCAACCAGCAGCCGGCTGATCAAACCCACCACAAGGTGGCACTGCGAAATTTACATTACCATTGGAAAGATAGGGAGTGAGCCGTCTTAGTATTATAGGGTGTTTGATCCAGACCAATGCTGCCACATAATTTTACAGGTGTCCTGTCATCGGGGGGCAGTCAAATGAAACAGCATTGAACAAATCGCTGGGCTTTAGTATTATAAGGTCTTTGATCCAGACCAATGCTGCCACATAATGTTACAGGTGTCCTGTCATCGGGGGGCAGTCAAATGAAACAGCATTGAACAAATCGCTGGGCGTTTGCCTATTACTACTAACACTAGTACACAGGGGTCGGTGAAGACAAGTGTGGTGATCAGACGGGATGCCCGTATGAGTTGAGTGTCCGTTTCCCGTTTTGGTAGATCGTGGGAATCGAACCCACGGGTTCGAACCCTGATCGAGTCTAAACCAATGACATAACAATTTATGCTTGTCGTTTCCGCGCCAGGCGATCGGCATTATTAGGACTGCATGGTTGGCTCAGTGTCAGGATAATGTGACTGAGTGGAATATCAGGTCATGGTGGTGGTGGCCTGGTCCCCCAGTGGGGCAGCAGTATAAAGTTGCCATGGGTTCGCACTGTCATAAGTTAGTACCCAACCTGATATGACCTTAGGTGTTGCCTGGACGTAAGACTCCAACAACCAACCAACCAGCAGACAGGTGTGGTACTGTATGTGTCAGGGGCCCGAGCAACAGCTTGCTTGCTTGTTGTTTGACATCTTAGCAACATCTAAGGTAATATCAGTACCAGCTTGCGCTCATGGTGACTTTATAGTGCTGTTCTACTGAGAGACCAGGCCGCCGGCACCATAACCCCATATCCCAGTCACATTATCCTGACACTGTGCCAACCAGTCCATGTCCTATCCTATTAATGCCGAGCGCCAATGGGGCAGCACTATAAAGTCGCATTGAGTGCATACTGAAGTAGCTTTTACTTTAAATAGATCAAACATGCCGCATTAATGTTGGGCTGCACATCGAAATACTGGACATGGGTTTTGTTTTCCCATTTTCGAACCTGTTAAATGAGTGCACCAGTTGCTAAGTGATATGTGGAGTCAATATATGATTTCCATGACTAGTATGACACCTGGTGATAGGCAACGACCCTCGTGTTGTGGGTTAACAGTGTGTCACTGTGTTGTTTTACACTGACGATCAAGCTTTTCAATCAATCAATCAATCAATCAATAGGATACAGATATAATTATCAAAAATGATTTTAAAATGGTAAGTATGTTTTCTCTATAAATCCACATTTGTGCCAAAAAGACCGTCAGTTGCTCAATATGAAGCCAGTGTTAACAGAGCCTCAATTGCCTCTCAATAGATTCGGTGACCCACACATCCAGTCCGGATTACGCTCTGCGCTTGCATCGCAGAAATCGTGTATTGTGGGTAGATCTCTAGGTGTTCTTGGTTTCAAGATTTTGATGCCTTCACCACACATATTGCTTTAAATGTCAAGCAAACACTAGAGCATAATACGTTATACTGACGTTATACTGACGTAGATAGGGGAGACTAAGTCCGGCGCCTTTCCTGTTTGCCGCTAGGGTAAATACCCCCCCCTCCCTTTCCCTCACTCGCCCCCCCCCCCCCCCCCCCACCCCGGTAGGATGTTGAGGGTTGGGAGATTAGATGAATGTGAGTGCGTGCGTGAAATGGATGTGAGTCTATACTCATGTGCCGGGGTCATGGCTCGGTGTAGGTAGGCGGGGCGGGGGGGGGGGGGGGGAGGAGGTGGGCGGTGGGAGGGGGTGGTGGTGAAACACAGGGGCAGAGGAAGGTGGGGGCCAAGGCCCGGATTAATGCCGCCTGCCATGGATCCAATTAAGGGCTATCAGACCTAATCGGTGGTCAATAGGCGGCGTAGTGATACAGGTGGCCGGCTTCCCACGTAACCTCTCGCCGATCAATGCCGGCCTCACACCGCCCGCGTCCCCGCCGAGGCCCAGGGCCGGGTGGGAGGGAGGGAACGGTGGCACGGGGTTCGGGGACGGAGGCCCGGGGCTCGGGGCCTGGGGGATGGGATTGATCGGGTTGTGGGGGTCGGAGCCGGGGCCGGGGACGGAGGCCCTGGGCCGGGGGATGGGATTGGGGCGGGGACGGGGCCAGGGCTGGGACCGGGGTAGGCGGAAGAGACAGGGGCCGCGGCCGGGGGAACGGGGCCGGGGGACCGGGGCCGGGGGACCGGGGCCGGGGGGGCGGGGCCGGGGAAGAGACCCGAGCATCACCCTGGGCGGCAGGGTGTGAGGTGAGGCCGGTGCAGGTCTTGGGGTGGAGAGGGGCTAAGAGGCGGTTTGGTTATTGAAGCTTTACGTCCTGGCAACATCTAAGGTCATATCAGGACGGACTGAGAGAACAGGACTGGTGTACTGCTATAACCCCCCCCCCCCCCCGATTCCTTCCCCCTCCTCTGTAATAGGAACTATTCTTTAGAAGGGGGGGGGTGCATTTATTTAGATTAAAGCTTCCCCCGAGCACAATAATATTATCATTATGTTTCCCCACAAGAATAAAAAGCCGCCCCGTGTTTAAAGGTTTAAACGTGTTCTGCAGCACTTTTTCCAGTTGTGTTAGTTTATGTAAACAAACACGTTAATCGAGAGTATTGGGTTGTATAGGGAGAATGTTGTCATGTCGTTGTCAGGTCGTTGTCGGACCATTGTCAGTCTGCTATTTTACCACAGTCGGACTGTTGTCGGACCATTCTCAGTCTGCTATTTTACTATTATCGGGCCGTTGTCAGAACATTGTCAGACTGCTATTGGACCACTGTCGGGCTGTTGTCAGACCATTGTCAGTCTGCTATTTGACCACTGTCGGATTGTTGTCAGACCATTGTCAGTCTGCTATTTGACTATTGTCGGGCCATTGTCAGAACATTGTCAGTCTGCTATTTGACCAGTGTCGGACTGTTGTCAGACCATTGTCAGTCTGCTATTTGACCATTGTCGGGCCGTTGTCAGAACATTGTCAGACTGCTATTGGACCACTGTCGGGTCGTTGTCAGATCATTGTCAGACTGCTATTTGACCATTGTCGGGCTGTTGTCAGACCATTGTCAGACTGCTATTGGACCATTGTTGGGTCATCGTCAGACCATTGTCAGACTGCTATTCAACCATTGTCGGACCATTGTCAGACCATTGTCAGGCCATTGTTGGACCGTTGTCAGGCTGTTGTCAGATCGTTGTCCGACCATTGTTGGGCCATTGTCGGATGTATTGCATGGCTGTTGTCAAGCCATTGTCGGACTGTTGTCAAGCCATTGCGAGGCCGTTATCAAGCGATTGTCCAGTCGTTGTCAAATGATTGCACAGCCGTTGTCGGGCCGTTGTTGGGTCGTTATCGGGCGGTTGTCCGGCCGTTGTGGTTGCCTTATAATACCTTCATGATGGTGCATACTTTTGATCCATTTGCTCATTTAATTCACGCAAATCCGTCATGTTCGGCCTATGGTGTCAGAGTTTTCGCCTGCTTGCCAACATTAATTTTGCATGCTTGCACTTCAAATATCTCAAAGTTAGATATTTAAAATAAAAGTTACTTCAAACCAAAGTAAAGTACATTATAACAATCAACTTAAAGTTGCATGGTCCAATGGCGTTTGAATTTTTATTTTATTTTTTAGATAAATATATCAAATTGATCATTATAACCTACTAATCATTAGTCCGGTGTAATTTCGATGAAAAGTGGCTAGTTTTGAAGAAATTTGAGCTGAAAGAACCCAAAATACTTTTGACAAGTTTCCAAGAGTCTTCTAGCTCTGACACGTATTGACGTCTCGCGATGACCATGTGATGTGGGATGACCTAAGTCAAATGTAGCCTGGTCTCCTGGTATTTTCACTGATGGCACCATTGCACATCCTTTGTTTGTTGGCATCTGATGTGATGTGGGATGACCTAATGATTATCAAATGTATTGTTCCCGGATAATAATATACATAATTATTACATCACTCTTATTCAGATCTGTAATAATTATTTAATACAAAATTCCATGCAACTTTATATCAACCCAGGCTATGATGCCAGCAATACTACCACTGGACATCCTGGAACCTGACTAGGTACTTGGAATGATGGTCAAGGCTACTGAGCCCATGAGATTGACCCAATTGATTAATGGATTCCTTGTGTGATGGGTTTCTCAATGTTGGATGAGGTAGTAAATTCACTGATTATTCTATATATGCTGTCCCAAATCACTTGTTAATGCACCAATATCTAAGATGGATATATATAATCAAATTAAGATACATGTTATGGTTTTGAAAAATAAATATTTCATCGGACTATGCAACTTTAATAGAGCCTGTCAGGTACTGCTGAAGTCCATAGTGTCACATGTTGACATGATTACCGACATTAATTTAGCATGTTTTTCACTTCAAATATCTGAAAAGTTATCCAATTGAAAATAAAATTTGTTTCAACGTAAACTAAAGTAGATTATAATGATCAATCTAATATAGTTATCTCAGCAAATGGCAGAAACTCAAGGTCATTGCACGATGCAAACTCGAACCTTGTGGGTAGACCATGCGGTCGTGGGTTCGAACCCTGGTCCAGTCAAACTAATGACTTAAAAATTGATACTTGTTGCTTCCTAGCCAGGCGTTCGGCATTATTAGGATAGGGCAGGGACTGGTTGGCTCAGTGTCAGGATAATGTGACTGAGTGGCATATCAGGTCATGGTGCTGGTGGCCTGATCTCCCAGTGGGGCAGCACTATAAAGTCACCATGAGTGTGCACTGTCACAAGTCGGTACCCATCCTGATATGACCTTATGTGTTGCTAGGACGTAAAACAACAAAACAAATCTAACCTTGGGCATCAAACGAGAACCGGCGCTTGCTACATGATAGTGGGCCTCTGAACTGAAGAAATCGGTCACGGAATTTCCTCCCCCGCCCCCCTGGCACCCCCATCGTCCCCACATCTACACGTGCATACCGGGCGCGCTGGCCCAATCGGTAGAGCACAGACCTCCCGTGCGGGAGATCGGGAGTTCGATTCCCGATCGAGTCAAACCAATGACATAAAAATTTATACTTGTCGCATCCAAATCCTAGCTGACGGGATGGCCGAATGAGTTAGAGCGTCCGTCTCCCGTGCTGGTAGATCGTGGGGTCGTGGGTTCGAGTCCCGGTCGAGTCAAACCAATGACTTAAAAATTGATACTTGTCGCTTCCTAGCCAGGCGCTCGGCATTATTAGGATAGGGCAAGGACTGGTGTGCTCAGTGTCAGGATAATGTGACTGAGTGGGATACCAGGTCATGGTGCCGGCGGCCTGGTTTCCCAGTGGGACAGCACTATAAAGTCGCCATGAATGCGCACTGTCACAAGTCGGTACCCGTCCTGATATGACCTTAGATGTTGCTAGGACGTAAAACAACAACAAACAAACAAACCTAGCTAAGCGCTTAGCATCATTAGGATAAGGCAAGGACTGGTTAGCTCAGTGTAAGGATAATGTGACTGATTGGGATATCGGGTCATGGTGCTGGTGGCCTGATTTCCCCGGGCGGGGGGGCAGCACTAAGAAGTCGCCATGAGCGGGTACTGTCAGTAGCACAAGTTGGTACCCGTCCTGAACACTGTCAGTAGCACAAGTTGGTACCCGTCCTGAACACTGTCAGTAGCACAAGTTGGTACCCGTCCTGAACACTGTCAGTAGCACAAGTTGGTACCCATCCTGAACACTGTCAGTAGCACAAGTTGGTACCCGTCCTGAACACTGTCAGTAGCACAAGTTGGTACCCGTCCTGAACACTGTCAGTAGCACAAGTTGGTACCCGTCCTGAACACTGTCAGTAGCACAAGTTGGTAACCGTCCTGAACACTGTCAGTAGCACAAGTTGGTACCCATCCTGAACACTGTCAGTAGCACAAGTTGGTACCCATCCTGAACACTGTCAGTAGCACAAGTTGGTACCCGTCCTGAACACTGTCAGTAGCACAAGTTGGTACCCGTCCTGAACACTGTCAGTAGCACAAGTTGGTACCCGTCCTGAACACTGTCAGTAGCACAAGTTGGTACCCGTCCTGAACACTGTCAGTAGCACACGTTGGTACCCGTCCTGAACACTGTCAGTAGCACAAGTTGGTACCCGTCCTGAAAAGACCTTAGACGTTGCCAAAAGCAAAGGTTGTTTTATTTAACGACACTGGTGCCTATAAACTGAAGAAATAGGTCAAGGAATTGTCCCCCCCCCCACACACACCAGAAGCACCCCTGTCCCAACATCTACACGTGCATGACGTCACTGTGGGCGCGTTGACGGGGCGCGTGCAGGGTGACATCGCGCGCGTTCAAACTTGCAAGTGTGCAGGACGCCACGCTGGTCACGTGTTAGACCACGTGTTCGATCACGTGTTCAAGACACGCACGACCACCCACGGTGGAGGTTGTGCGGGTGCGTATGCTTGTGTGTGGATGTGTGGGTGTATGGGTGGGTGTGGGGGTCTATGGGTGGGTGGCAGTCGAGGGGGTGCGTAAATTCACTAGAAACTCGCGGCGTTGTCGAAAACTGTTACAATGCGCAATTTAAATGGAGGGAGGTGGGGATGATCAAAGACAGGGGTGGGGAGGGAGTCGGAGAGGGGAGACGGGAGGAAGGGGTGGGCGAAGGTAGAGGTAGGCCAGGGGACATGAGAGGGGAGGGGAAAAGGAGAGGTAGGAGGGAGAGGGGGAAGGTAGGGACAGGATAGAATGGTAGGACAGAGGAGGAGAGGGAATGAGAGGAAGGGAGAGGAAAGGGGAGGAAGGGAGAGGTAGGGACAGGAGAGAGGAGAGGGAGAAGAAGAGGGAGGAGGGGAAGGGGGGGAGAGGGGAGGAGAGTGGAAGAGAGGAGAGGAGAGGAATGGAGAGGAAGGGAGAAGAAAGGGGAGGAGAAAGGGAGAGGTAGGGACAGGGGACAAGAGAGGGGAGAGAGAAAGGAGAGATAGGAGGGTGAAGGGAGAGAGGGAGAGTGGGAGGAGAGGGGAGGAAGGAGGGGAGGAGAGGGAGAGGAGAGGAGAGGAGAGAGAGGAGAGGAATGGGGAGAGGGATGGAGAGGAATGGGGAGAGTCTCCCAGTGGGGCTGCACTATAAAATCGACATGAGAGCCCACTATCACAAGTTGGTTCCCATCCTGATATGACATTAGATGTTGTCAGGATGTAAAACTCCATTCATCCAACAACAACAATAACAACCATATCGCTGGTAGACGTGAGGTAGGCTGGCGCAATGGTTGAGATGGTGTTGGCAGGACTGCACAGGGAGGGAACTGTCAGAAAATGGTGATGTAGCTGGGTGCAGAAGACGGGGGGAGGGGGGGTGGATTTGTGACCTCGAATGTGGCCAGTGCTATCCCCTTTGTCCCCCCCCCCCCCCCCCCCCCCCACACACACACGGAAAAGAACTCCCCCGTAAGAGCACGCGCCCTTTTCCACGTGCAGTCACGTGTGACGGGTCTGTGTGCATGACTGAACGGCCACATGCAGCGCCCCCACCCGCCCCCACCCCGCCCCCGTCCCACCCCAACCCACCCCCTGTTCTCCACCACTCATCACTTCAAAGCACCACCAGCCGGCACAGGTGTACCCCGTTCCAAACCCCACCCCGCAGTCACACATTCACACTCACAGACACACTCACACACACACAGACACACATACTCACACACATACTCACACACACATACAATCGCACGCGCACACAGTCAGACACACACACATACTCCCACACATACTCCCACACATACAATCATACGCACACAGTCAGACACACACAAACTCACACACATATGCACACACATTCACCAACACTCACACAATACTCACACACATACTCACACACACGCACACTTACTCACACGCGCACACAATCAGACCCACTCACAGACACTCACTCACACACACGTACACACATACTCACACACACTGACACAGTCACACACACTCAGCCACAGTCACATACATGCACACATATGCGCGCCCATACTCACACACACGTGCACACTCACACACACATACACACAGTCAGGCACACTGACACACATACTCACACACAACCACACACTCAGACAGTCACACCGTCACACACACACGTACACATATGGACACACAGTCATCCACACTCACTCACATACTCACACACATACTCACACTCAGACACAGTCATACACAGTAAAACACTCACACACATACTCACACCCACTCACCCACATTCAAATGCTCGACATCGCCTTTACTTATTCACTTCCAAATGTACAAGTTGAACACAGAAGTACCAAACTACAATGCTTGTTTAATTAGTACAGTATAACCCCGTTAAACCAAGCTCGGTTAAACCAAACGATCGGTTAATCCAAACTTTTTTTGGCGGCCCGGCAAAATACTACCATTTGTTATATAAAAAGTTGGTTAAACCAAAGTAGGTTAATCCAAATGATCTGTTAATCCAAACAAGATTTTCGGGCCCCAGGCCACTTCCGGTATTGTTAAACCAAACTTTCATGTGGTTATAAGGTCATCTGCGACTTTTTTTATATGATAAATGGTAGTATTTTGACAGGCCGCCGAAAAATGTTTGGATTAGCCGATTGTTTGGTTTAACCGAACTTGGTTTAGCGGGGTCATACTGTATATTCATAAAACAAACAATAATCAAAGTGTCCACATACCTAATCATTCATAATATATTCATAATGTACCCACGTTTTTGCCAAAACCAAGTCAAAGTCGAAGCCAAAGCTCGGTTAAACCAATGATTGGTTAATCCAAACTAATTTCTAGGGTCCCTTCAAGTTTGGTTTAACGGGGTTATACTGTATCGAGATTAGATATCTAGGATAAAATTTAGGTAAGCATTTTGGCTTTAACAATTTGATGCGCTCATAGGATTATGCAGCTTTAGATATATCGCGTGCTATAAAGAACTGCTCCATATTTGACGCAATTGGAATAATGGACACACATTAAAGCGTGACATAAACACAAGTTAACAGCAAATTTTGAGTAAACATTTAAGTGAATGGGGCGTTTAGTTTGTGGAACACCCGATGGTGGCGCCAAGGTCACGTGACAAAAGAAGCGTGTGCGCAGCCTGCACAACCACGTGACCTTCCCGTCGTGCTCCGGGGCGGAAGTCAACAGTGAAACGGGACTGATCAGGATGGGCGGAGAAATCAGGTGCCAATTGGGCTTAGACTTGGGCTTAGACTTGGGCTTAGCATTGGGCTTAGACTTGTGCTTAGACTTGGGCTTAGACTTGGGCTTGGACCTGGGCGCAGCACCCTTCCAGGTGTTACTTTGTGTTGTTTGTTTATTGTTGTTTTTCGTCCTAGCAACATCTAAGGTCATATCAGGATGGGTACCAACGTGCGCACTCATGGTGCCCTTATAGTGCTGCCCCACTGGGAGATCAAGCCACCGGCACCATGACCCTATATCCCACACAGTCATATATATATATATATATATATATATATATATATATATATATATATGTATGTATTTATGTGACAAATGCTACGTTTCTATATATATATATATATATTATAATAAACAAACATAAATTCCAATGAGTACCATTTGCTGAACTGATTGCTTGTGTGACGTGGCGGGGCGGGGCGGTGTGTCCCTCCTCCTTGTTGCCTACCTTTATACCCCCTCCTTCCTTCCCGCCGCCCCGCCGCCCCGCCTTCCGGACACCCCGACGCCCCGTCGCCCCGGGGCCCACGTGCCCAGGCGCCGGCAGTAAGCGCCACGGGCCGCGGGCCAGCAGGCACGGCCACAAGCTGGGGTCCGCCCGCGGGCCCCCGAGGAGGCACAAAAACCCAACTTACCAAAGTGCCATCGAGAATTCCACAGCTGTCTATTGATTTATCTATCTAACCAACTGCTCAAATACAGATATACCTATACCTATCTAAACTATCTGTACTTCGTTTTAATTTTGGACAATTTGGATTTATGCTGGTTTGGGGTATTTGATACAATGTTTTAATACTTTTCCAGCCTCAGTTATTTGATGTGTGATTTATTAGTCTTCCAAAACTGCCGTCGTCAGCAGTACCAACATTCCCTTTTCCCAATCCACGACCGACCCACAGATGCTGAGGCCTCAGGGAATGTGGGATGGCTGGGGATGGCTGAGGATGGCTGAGGATGGCTGAGGATGGCTGAGGATGGCTGAGGATGGCTGAGGATGGCTGAGGATGGCTGAGGATGGCTGAGGATGGCTGAGGATGGCTGGGGAGGTGGGGGTGGTGAGGGCGGTGGAGGTGGGTGGGTAGGAGTGCGGTGGAGGTTGGGGTGTGGGAAGTGGGGATGTGGGAGGGCTGGGGATGTGGGGAGGTGGGAGGGCAGGGGAGGTGGGGTCAGGAGGGCTTGGGAGGTGGGGAGGTGGGAGGGCAGGGGAGGTGGGGTCGGGAGGGCTGGGGAAGCGTGGTGGGGTGTAAATGGGGTGTGGGGTGGGGTGCAGGTGGGGTGTTTGTTAAGGGTGCTTCTATGGGGGGATGTTTCTTCCGTCAGTGCCAAAGGTCAGGCCGCATTATATAGAAGTGTGTGAGGGAGGGTGGGGGTGGGGGTGGGGGGTGAGGGGGTGAGGACGTAAGGCTCGGGTGTGTCGGGGAGGTGATGGGGGTACCCAACTATTATGTACAGCCATGCAGTGTGTTGCTCATGTCAAGAGGCCAAGATGGCAATGCATGGAGGATCTCACTAACAACTAATCAACCAGACGGCATGGCCGAATTTGTAGGTCGTGGGATTCGAACCCCCCGGGGTTCGAACTCTGGCTGAGTCAAACCAATGACTTAAAAATTGTTATTTGTCGCTATCTAATCCAGCGTTCAGCATTACTAGATTAGGGCAAGGTTTGTTTGTTGTTTGTTTGTTGTTGTTTTACGTCCTAGCAACATCTAAGGTCATATCAGGACGGGGTAGGGCAAGGACCAGTGGAATAAGGAAGACCAATCGTCCACAATTGATTTGCACCCTAGAAACATCTAATCTCATATCAGGATGGGTGCCGACTTATGGCAGTGCACACTCATGGCAGCTTTATAGTGCTGTCCCACTGGGATACCAGGCGGCCAGCACCATGACCCGATATCCTACTCAGTCACATTATCATGGTACTGATATATCTCACTCCTCACCCAGATAGGGCCCCCAGTCCCCCCGCTCCGATGCCCCACCTCACCCCACCTCTCCTCTTTGGTTTGACTCGACCGGGAACCGAACTCCCGATCTCCCGCACGCGAGGCCCGTGCTCTCCACATTCGTCCACCGGGCCCTTTTCGGTCGGGGAATCCCCTTAGCTGATTGAGGCTAGACTTGGGTTCGAATCTTGCCCCAGTAGCAACAGCCTCATATATATGTAAACCGCCCTTAATGATAGGTTACTCTTTATTTTGTAAACTTGCTTTTATTGACCTATCACAAAGACACAGTGACTATTTTTCAGTTGGTCCAATTTCTTGTTACAATTTATAGAACTCCACCAACTAGGCTCATTTCAACCTGGCGCCGTAGCCGAATCGGTGAAGCGCCAGCCTCCCTTGCGGGAGATCGGGAGTTCGATTCCCGGTCGAATCAAACCAATGACATACAAATTTGATACTGGTCACCTCCTAGCTTAAGGCCCTGTCACATTACGATGCATCTCGCAAGTGCGCAGCCAACGTGTAAAATCACTTTTTTACATCGAGAAGTGTCAAACTTTTCGGCATGGGGGGCAAAGTTGTATACATAGCGTATGGCCAACGTATGACCAACATATGGCTAATGTGCCTCCAGGCGAAAAACGCTCGAATTACACTCCCGGTATGTTCGCAGAACGCCGGTGAATATTATATACGTTATTCGATTGCCAGAACTACGCTTCATATGTTACATACCTCAAGACATGCTGGAGAAATGCTAAACGTACGTTAGATGTATGTTAGACGTACATTATCTATAGGTTGTCAGTACGGACACTGTACATTACCACTGACTATAACGTACGTCAATGTAGCACAATGTAGTGAACAACGTTTGTCTAACATACATCTAATGTACATCGACGTATGCCTACCGTATACATAAAGTAGGGCCGACGTAAAATCAACACGTTGTCGAACCTTGTCGTACGTCGAAAGTTTTGTGCATGCACAAACTTTGCCGACCCTCTGACGTGCGATGCCGTATCTCGACGAATGTTGATGTACATTGACATATACCAACGAGCGCCTAATGCATGTGTAACGCATACCAACATATCCTGGTGTAGCGGCCAAAAATCACATACGTCGGCGTACATTGGTGTGATGCATCATAATGTGACAGTCCTTTAGTGCTCAGCATTAACAGGATAGGGCAAGGACTGATTAGCACAGTATCAGGATAATGCGACTGTGTGGGATATCTGGTCATGGTGCTGGCGGCCTGGTCTCCCAGTGGGGTAGCACTATAAAGTTGTTATGAGTGTGCACTGTCATAAGTCAGTACCCGTCCTCATATGACCTTAGATGTTGCTAGGATGTAAAACAACAACAAACAAACAACAAACAGGCTTATTTCAGGTGAGTAGGTTTATTTTATTGGTCTTCGTTGATTTTCAATATGAGTGATTAAGTGAAAGAAAAAAATAATCTCGATGGCGTCGTTGCACCGCAGTCTGACGCTGACAGCGGTCTGACGCTGACAGCGGTCTGACGCTGACAGCGGTCTGACGCTGACAGCGGTGTGACACTGACAGCAGTCTGACACTGACAGTCCAGCGCTTACAAAGGAACCGATGTCAGGGGAGGAGTGTGCTGTCAGACACCTGTCACGTGACTTCTTTACACATCACAGGCTGTGGTATGGAGGGAAGATTGTGATTGACTCCCGATGAAAAAGTGGTTACTAGGGGGGAAGGAGCTGACATATATCGATAACCTCGTGTGATGATTACAGGTGTTCCACTTTGAACGGAGTGTTCATAACTTCGAGATACCAACAACGCCAACGGAGGTTTCCATTGAATTACACACATAATGATAATACTGATAATGATGATGATTATAATATTAATAATATATCATAGTAATAACACATTAAATGATGCTGCTGCTTTTGCTCAGGCTGACGATTTTGTTTATTTGTTGGGGTTCTATGTCCTAGCAACATTCAAGGTCATATCAGGAAGGGTACCAACTTGCGATAATGCACATGCATGACGACTTTATAGTGCTGCCCCACTTGTAGATCAGGCCGCCGGCACTCTGACCCGATACCACACACAGTAAGAGTATCCTGATACTGAGTTATCCAAGTATAACACTTATACTTATACTTATACTTAAGAAATTAGGCATCAATGGCTGTTAGCAGCTTTGGCCTGTCTAAGTGGGACCTAGTGAAATTATAGTTTTCGTGCGGTGAGCGCTGACTGTAGCGGTAAATTCCCCAGTGCTTATCAAGGCGTGCTTTGAAAGAGTTTAAGCTTGGGGCATTCACTACATCAGCTGGTAATCTGTTCCAAGTGTTCCCGGCTCTTTCAGTGAGGAAATTTTGACGAACTTGCTTGTTAGTTCTGGGTTTGACGATCTTCTTATTATGCCCTCTGGTTATCAGACCGTGTGTTGGCTCGAGTATAAATTTTGGAAGGCATTGGTTTGAGTCGGTCTGGTTTCGAACTCCCAACATTCCACACGGGAAAACCTGCGCTCTACCAATTGGTCTACCGCGGCAAATGCTGCTGCTGCTGATTAACATGATAACAAATAGGCAGAGGATAAATCAATATTGTCCACAAGGGCCTGAAGGTAAGCTAAATAAATCCACACAGACAGGTTGGCATGGATAGGGTGATCGTGAAGGCCCGGTCACATACATGTTAGTGAACGTAGTTGAACGTAGTGGAGGCTAACCTAGTTGAACGTAGTTGAACGTAGTTGAACATACTTGAACGTAGTTGAATATACCGGCATCCATATTTCTCCGTGATGAGAACGTGATAAGAACGTGTGTGGGCCATGAGTTCCGATTTAAGCTTTGGACATCTTCAAAGGCGCACTATGTTTGAGGCAGACATAGCCTCTGTGATGATAAAATACTCTAGCGTACTCTAGCATACTCTAGCATACTTCTTACTGTACTCTGGCATACTCTAGCATACTCTAGCATACTCTAGTGTACTCTAGCCGACCCTAGCATACTTTGACTGGCACAAAACCATGGCTGTTCTGCCATGGTCACATAGCCGTTAGTGGCTGAAGTTGAATCTAGTTGAACATAGTGGAGGGTAACGTAGTTCAACATAGTTCAACATAGTTGGACGTACTGGGATCCATACCATAATGTACCGGGATCTGTACCTTAATGTATTTATCCATACCATAACGTAATTATCTGTACTATTAGGTGGGTGACCTGTGGTTCCTTAACGTAGTTTAAAGTAGTGATAGCACGTTTCACTCATGTCGATATATCCTCCGTTCAACTACGTTCAACTACGTTCACAAATGTGTATGTCACCAGGGCTTCAGAGGGAGCGTAGACGATGTAATTGTTAGGGTGGTAGTTCTGGTACCAGACAGGATGGCCGAATGAGGTGAGCATCCGTCTCCCATGTTGGTAGATCGTGGGATTCGAATCCGCGGGTTCAAACCCTGGTCGAGTCAAACCAATGTCTTAGAAATTTGAGATGTGTCACTGCCTAGCCAGGCACTCGGCATTATTAGAATGGGGCAAGGGATGCTTGGCTCAGTGTCAGGATAATGGGACTGTGTGAGATATCAGGTCACGGTGCTGGTAGCCTGGTCTCCCAGTCGGGTAGCACTATGAAGTTGCCACGAGTGTGCACTGTCACAAGTCGGTACCCGTCTTGATATGGCCTTAGATGTTTCCAGGATGTAATACACCAACAACCAACCAAGCTAGTCCCGATATGGCAGAAGTGTCGGTTCGAGTTCCGCTCTAGGCGCAATATGTTCCATTTGCAAAATCACACCCTCGACCCACGGTAATAGTTTTAAATGAACTGAGCACTTGTATATAACTGTAATACCCCCATCACACCAAAGTAGTTCTTACTACGTTCTTGAAAATCTTGCCGAACGGGCTCAAACTGATGGGAATGTAGTGAACATCGTAGCAAGTTTTACTAACTTTTTATGAACTACATGGGCAGTCAAGGATAGAAGGGTGCTCTAGAACTTTGAACATGTTCAAAACTTTCGGCGGCCACGTTCTACCCCGTTTTAGAACGGGGTCAGACTACTTTGGTGTGATAGAGGTTATCGGGAATTGGTAGACTAAATGTGGTATAGACAATGGACTATTCAATAGTTAATGTTGTGCAGACTACTACATTTACAAAACCTTTAACACACATACACACACGGGCACATGGACACACATGGATACGGGCACACGAACACGGCGACACACGGACACACGAACCCTCACGAACACACAAAGACACACACAGTGTTCCGTTCATGGTCAGGAAGCCATCCCTCCTCCGGGGTTACGGAAGTGACCTCGATAGTGACTTCCGGTATCACCTGTCACTTTGGATCCCAAAACAAGGAACGTCAGAGAAAGGACTCGCCTGTAGGAAAGAGAAGCGGCTACACACGCAGATGCACATTTCACAGACTGGTGGGCGTGACTAGCTGAGCCACTCTTTTTTTTTTTAAATTGAGGCTGTATTTATTCTGTCCATAGCATGTAAGCCTGGGTAGCCACACCCATACTTCGCGGGGTCGATACGGACAATGGGGTAGGGGTTCGGGTGTGCGGGTGTGGAAATGAGTGTGGGTGTGGGTGTGGGTGTGGGTGTGAGTGTGAATGTGGGTGTGGGTGTGGGTGTGGGTGTGGGTGTGAGTGTTGGTGTGAGTGTGGGTGTGGGTTTTGGTGTGGGTGTGGGTGTGGGTGTGGGTGTTGGTGTGAGTGTGAGTGTGGGTGTGGGTATGGATGTGGGTGTTCGTGGTTGGAGGTGGGTGTGGGTATGGATGTGGGTGTAGGCGGTTGGAGGTGGGTGTGGGTATGGATGTTGGTGTAGGCGGTTGGAGGTGGGTGTGTGGGTTGGGATGTTGGTGTGGATGGTGTGGGTGTGGGGTGGGGGTTGGAGTGGGGGTTCAGTGTAGTGTGGGTTCGGTGTGGGGGTTGGGGAGTGGGTGGGGATGTGCTTGAGGATATCAATGAGGGTGTGGACGGGGTTTGGGTATGAGTGGCTGTATGGGTGTGGGCTTGGGATGAGTGGGATGCAGGTGTGGGTGTGGGTGAGGAGTAGGGGTGGGCTGGAGGTGGGTGTGTGGGTTGGGATGTTGGTGTGGATGGTGTGGGTGTGGGGTGGGGGTTGGAGTGGGTGTTCAGTGTAGTGTGGGTTCGGGGTGTGGGTTGGGGTGTGGTTGAGGATATCGGTCAGGGTGTGGATGGGGTTTGGGTATGGTTGGCTGTATGGGTGTGGGCTTGGGATGATTGGGATGCAGGTGTGGGTGTGGGTTGGGATGTTGATGGGGATGTGGTTGAGGATATCGGTGAGGGTGTGGGTGGGGTTTGGGCATGGGTGTGGTTGACTGTGTGGGTGTGGATGGGGTTTTGAGGTGCAGGTGTGGGTGGGTGTTTGGGTTGGAGTCGCGGTGGGGCTGAAGTGGGTGTGGGTGTGTGGGGATGTGTGGTGTGTGGGTGTGGTGAGGGTGGGTGCAGGTGCGGGTGTGGGTGTGTGGGTCTTGCTAAAGGTGTGGGTGGGATGGGAGTGTGGTGTGGGTCTGGGTGAATGTGGATGCAGGTGCGGGTTTGTGTGGATATGGGGTGTGGGGATGGGTGTGCGAATGGGTGTGGGTGTGGGTGTGAGTTGGATGGAGGTAGGGTGTGTGTAGGTGTAGGTGCGGATGTGGGTGAGGGTGTGGGTTGGATGGAGATGGGGTGGGTGTAGGTAAGAGTATGGGTGTGGTTTGGGTGTGTGTGCTGTGATGTGGGTGCGCGTATGGGTGTGGGTAAGGGTGTCGGTGAGAGTGTGGTTGTGGGTGTGGGTGTGGGTGTAAGTGTGGGTGTAGGTGTGGGTGTGGGTGAGTGTGAGTGAGGGTATGGGTGTGGGAGTGAGTGTGAGTGTGTGGGTCACTGTGGGTGTGGGCATGGGTGTGGGTGTGGGTGTGAGTATGGGTGTGGGTGTGAGTATGGGTGTGGGTGTGAGTGTGTGTGTGAGTGTGAGTGTGAGTGTGTGGGTCACTGTGGGTGTGGGTGAGTGTGGGTATGGGTGTGGGTATGGGTGAGTGTGGGTGTGGGTGAGTGTGCATGTGTGGGTGTGGGTGTGGGTGTTCACATACAGGATGTTGAACTCCTGGCAAGTCGCCATCAATGCAGGTGTAACTTGGCAAATTTGACCTGAACTTACAGCTTCACTCCAACACCCAAGTACCTGTGAAACGTAGACATCTTTACTTCACACCCCGTGACCTTTCAGCAGAGTTGAGCAACTGCTCCACTCGCGTCCATTAGATCCACAGAACCGGTCACGGTGGCCGAATCCGTAGAGGGCGGGCCTCGCGTGTGGAAGGTCGAGTCAAACTAATGACTTATAAAATTGATACTTGTTCCTACCTAGCCAGCCACTCGGCATTACTAGGATAGGGCAAACACTGGTTAGATCAGTATCAGCATAATGTGACTGAGTGGGATATTAGGTCATGTTTCCAACGGCCTGATTTCCCAGTGGGGCAGCACCTGATTTCCCAGTGAGGCAGCACTATAAAGTCATCATGAGTGCACATCATCACAAGTCGGTACCCAGCATGATATGACCTTAGATGTTGCCAGGACATTAAACTCCAACAACCAACCAACTTAGATAGACAGTCACAACGAAACAAAATTAGTTTCAAAGTGCCTGTCTGTTGGGGTGGATATAGATTCCATGCAAATTCAGTGAAGACCTCTCAGGCCAGGGTGAGCGTGAAACACGAGCCAATACCCATGAATTGTTAATGCCCGCTGCTGTCATATTCAAACCCATTTTCTGAGATCTGGTTTCAAAATGGCCGACAGTAGCTGGGCACCGTTCTCCATCGCAACAATCGGCGACAAAACAAAAAGAGGTCACGTCTAGTTTAGTCTGTCTTCTTGAAGGCCATCTTTCTGATATATATGTGAGTTGGTAGGTTGTTGGAGTTTTATGTCCTGGCAACATCTAAGGTCATATCAGAACGGGTACCGATTTGTGACCGTGTGTACTCATGGTGACTTCATAGTGCTGCCACAGTGGGAAATCAGGCCACCAGCACCATGACTTAATATCCCACTCAGTCTCATTATCCTGACACTAAGCTAACCAGTCCTTGTTCTATCCTAGGAATGATGAATGCCAGGCTGTGAAGCAACAAGTTTACATTGTATAAGTCATTGGTTTGACTTGACCGGGAACCAAACTCCCAACCTTCTGCACGCGAGACTCGTGCTCTACCGATTAGGTCACTGCACCCGGTATATATATGTATATATATATATATATATATATATATATATGAATATATATATATATATAAGTGGGTGATTTTATGTGATTATGTTGTCATGAAATGTTAGCATTGCCGTAAAAAAAAATACCCCAAAAGTCACGATAATTGCTTTGAAATATATTATAATGTTTATAAAGTAAGGCAAAGCTCCATAATATGTTTCTTTCTTGTGTGTATATAGCTATATATTTGTGAAATATTTAATATAAAGATGTCTGAGGTATTATTGTAAATGAGATATGTAGAAAAGGGCACTGAAGAAGGCTACCGGATCAACCAATCCATCAACCATCCTGGTCCAGAGTAGTCCAGATAGCAGAAGCTCAAAGCAATTACTGTTAGCTGAAAAATAGGTTCTTGATGTAAGTAGTATTGCAAAAGTGTCACTTGACACTGGCCCCATTTAGGCACCATCCACGAGAATGATCAAATTGATATCTGACTGGTAGCAGTCTGGGAACGCAACATGGCTCAGGCAGTAGCATGTCCACTTGTGAAGCTGTCGGTCATTGAATCAATCCTTCTCAGTGGACCCATTTGCAGTTTGGGTTATTTTCCTTTCCAACCAGTGGTCCACAACTGGTTCATCAAAAGCTGTGGTATGTGCTGTCCTGTCTGTGGGGAAGTGCATATAAAAGACCCCTTGCTGCTTATCAGAAAGAGTAGCTTATTTGGCGGCAGCAGGTTTCCTCCAAAGAAATATGTCAGAATGACAAGATGCTTGATTTGATGTCCAATATACGATGGTACGAAAATCAATGTGCTCTAGAAGTGTCATTAAATAAAACAAGCTTTACATTTTGGCATGAGGAATTCTACTAAATAATGCCATCTCCCCTAATCACCAATAGACAACAAAAGAAAAAAAACAATAAAAAGCAAGGCATTCTAGTAAATAATGCCATCTCCCCCAATCACCAATAGACAACAAAAGAAAAAAAACAATAAAAAGTAAGGCATTCTAGTATATAATGCCATCTCCCCCAATCACCGATAGACAACAAAAGAAAACACCCACAAAAAGTAAGGCATTCTAGTAAATAATGCCATCTCCCCCAATCACCGATAGACAACAAAAGAAAACACCCACAAAAAGTAAGGCATTCTAGTAAATAATGCCATCTCCCCCAATCACCAATAGACAACAAAAGAAAAAAACCCACAAAAAGCAAGGCATTCTAGTAAATAATGCCATCTCCCCCAATCACCAATAGACAACAAAAGAAAAAAAACAATAAAAAGTAAGGCATTCTAGTATATAATGCCATCTCCCCCAATCACCGATAGACAACAAAAGAAAACACCCACAAAAAGTAAGGCATTCTAGCAAATAATGCCATCTCCCCCAATCACCAATATACAATGACAGAAAAACCCTAAAGTATGGCATTCTAGCAAATAGTAATGCTATCTCCCCCAATCACCAATAGCCAACCAAAGAAAAAGAATCTGAAGTAGGCCCCGCTGAGGCTGATGCCGAGGCTTCGGGTCGGGTCTGAATGAAATACACGGACTGTGTGCCACTGGGCACGAGACCGAGGCTGGTTGACACCTGGCAAATTTGTGCTCGGCCAATAGGCTTACCGAATACAAATACCACCCCCATCGTCCCCCCCCCCCCCCCAACTCCCACGTCCACAGCTAACTTCTAATAGATTCTGGATTCTAATCGAAGTCCACCGACCACCCTTCCCTCACCCCCCCCCCACCCCCCGTCGCCCTCTGCCCCTCCTTGTCCCTCCCCCTCTACTCCCCACTTCACTCTCCCTCTCCCACTTTCTGTCCTCCTCTCTCCCACTTTCCCTTCCCCTATCCCCCCTCTCTACTCTTCGCCATCGCACTCCCTGTCCCCTCCTTCAACCTTCCCATTTCCGTCTCCCTTACCTTCGATCGCTACTTCTCTCTCTCCCTCTCCCCAACCCACTCCCTCTCCCTTCTCCCTCTCCCCCTCCCTCTCTGTCACCCTCTCCCTCTCTCTCTCCGTCTCCCTCTCCTTCTCCCTCTCACTCTCCCTCTCACTCTACCTCTCCTCATCCCTTCCTTTCTCCCTTTCTTCTCTCTTTGATTTCCTCTCCCTCTGCCTTATTTTCCACTTCCTCCCGTTCTCCTCCCTCTCCACTCCCTCTCCGTCTTTCCCCTTTCCCCCTCTCTCCTCCTCCCGTTTCCGCAACCTCTCCATGCCCCTCTCCCCCATACCTTCCCTCCTGCCCCCGTGTCACTCTCCTTGTCCCCCACCTTCCACTTCCCCCCCCGTTTTCCCTCTACCCCTTCCCCCCTCCCCCACACTTCCATTTCACCCTTGCTTTCCCTCTCACCCATCTCGCTCCTTCTCCCTATTCCTCTCCCTGAACGTGTCTCCTCCGTACCTCCCTCTCTCCACCTCCCCCCTTGCCCTCCCCTCTCGCTTATCCCCTCTCTCTTCCCCCTCCATATATCTTTCCTCCATCTCCTTTTCTCCCTCTTTCTCCCGTAACCTCGGACATTTCCCTAGTCCTCCTTCTCCCCCTTCTCCCCCCTCCTCTTCTCCCCTCTCTCCCTGCTCCCTCTCTCCCATACCCTTTTTCCTCCCCCCACTCCCCCCTCCCCTCCCCCATTCCCCCTCACACCATCCCCATTCCCCCTCACCCCACTGCCTCCTCCTCTGCCCCTTCCCCTCCCCCCCTCTCCCCCCTTCCCCTCCCCTCCCCCCTCGCTCTCCCCCCTCGCTCTCCCCCATTCCCCTCCCCTTTGCCCCCTCCCCTCTCTCACCCCTCCCCCTGTTACTCCCGGCCAGCTGCTTGCTGACGGGTTCCCATGCCGACAGACAGAGACCTGCGTCCCGTCGTTCAATACTTGTCTGCGCAGGCGCAGTTGCCCGTCGATGTTTGGCGACATGTAGGGCGGCGTCCCGTGACACTGCGCCCCGCCTGGCTTCTGTCTAACCTGCTATACCTGTGATTGATAGGTGCATATTAGGTCGGAGCTATTTTTTCTCTTGAAGATTTATACTGCCTATCATAGATAAGTCTGAATAGACTTGTTTTCACAATTAGACAGTTGGTCAATAGAAAGCCCAAGCCTACACTTTAACCGACCCAAAGGATTTTTAACCTCCGACAACACATATACATGGTATGAGAGCAACTGGCCTTTGATGATACTGTAAGTTATACACAATGGTGGAAATCCAAATTGACAGAGGTGATAGCAATGATACCCTGGCAATATACCGGACGCGGTGGCCAAATCCGTAGAGCGCAGGCTTCCTGTGTGGAAGGTCGGGAGTTCAATTCCTGGTCGACTCAATCCAATGACTTACAAAATTGATACTTGTCACTTCCTAGACAGGTATTCGGCAGTATTAGGAGAGAGCAAGGACTGGTTGGCTCGGTGTCAGGATAATGTAACTGCGTGGCATATAGAGTCATGGTACTGGCAACCTGGTCTTCCAAGGAGGAAGCACTATAAAGTCACCATGAATGTACATTGTCACAAGTCGGTGCTTGTACTGATATGACCTTAGATGTTTCCAGGACGTAAAACTCCAACAACCAACCAACCCACCGCCACACAGGCTATCACGGGTGAAGTGGGGGGGGGGGTAGAGGTGGAGGTGGGGGTGGGGAAGGGGGTCGTGGGGGGGGTGACGACACACAAGTACCCAGACACTCCGAGAGCCGCCTCTCTCCCCCTCCCCGGCCTTACCTCACACACACACTCACTCAATCACACACACTCACTCCAGCCTACCCCCCCTCCCCTCCACCCACCCCCGTCCTCAAGTGGCCTAGTGCCAGGCCTTGGGTAGCCCTGAATGGTAGAGGCTAGTCACCGCGACACTAATGTGTACTCCATCAAAACGGACACCAAACTTGCCAAAACGGAGGGTGATTTGAAAGATATGTGTGGTGACGTGTGGTGGAGTGTGTGTCGAAGATCAAGTGAGCTTGTACAGCCTTCACTCAATTGTTTACAACAGGATGGCAATAAGTGGCATATGTGTGCACTGTGATCCTTCATGGGAATATAAACAGTACATCATTCTCCTGTCAGTTTCCTCTACGGTTCGCTAACCGATACTCACCATCTTTGTATTATACACGACTGGCTACAGTATCCTAGTTTCCCACACGGTGGTGCCAGCTGTGAGTGGTATCGTTGGTTTTTGTTTTTGTTTTGTTTTGTTTTTGTTCACATAGGTTTTGTTCAGGTATTCTGGTTGGTTACACCTCTGAATAAACAGTAACACCAGCGGCCAGCGGCATAAGATCTACAATGAGAGGCCCAGGCTTGAGGTCAGGAAAGACTCATTTTTCCTTCGAGTGACTGATCCATGGAACAGTCCTCCAGACCAAGTGGTTGAAGCACCAATGGTAGAAGCATTTGAGAGAAGGCCGGAGAGACATTGGAGAGGACACCCATAATCTTATTAGTTCAGGGCTCCATTGACCGCCATATGTGTTCATACACAAAAAAAAGTTATTTTTTACCATAATGAGCTGGCATTAGAGGCCCAATTGTGTCTAGATCAGCCAGAAGAGGATATGTAAGTTAATCTGTAATTGAATTCCTCTATTGCCAGTGTTGATGCGATGGTCTTCAAGTCTTCATGGCAAATGCTGCTACAAACTAAACAAGGTTATGCTAACATTGACGGATAATTACAAGAAAATTCAGAGCAAAACCTTTCTGGGAATGACGCGTAGAGAATGAGATAACAGAAATAAGAAGAATGGATGGTAGCTAAGTCAAACTCTCATGGTGAGAATTAGTGAGTTAGGTGGGGTGTAACTGAATATATTTGTAGAGGTGACATACTTATTAAAGCATATGTGTATAAGGTGAGCCTTTTGGGGTTGAAGTAACTTTCAAGGTAATCTCAGGTGGGGCCTATAGTTTATTTTGTGTGGGTTAATATTTATGAATTATATACCTCAGTAAAATCGTCTAGAATTATTTCCAGGCTCACTCAATTCGTAGATGGTGGTTTTACCTATTATTTTGAACTAGTTGGTGGCTACTAGACAAGCGTGTGCGTATGCAGTGCATGGGGTGAGATAGGGGGACCAAGAAAGTAATGCAAGCATCGACCACTGTCGACCTCTGTGTGGTGGTGTTCGACCTTGACCTTGGCAGGTTCATTCAAGTGTGTACGGAGGTTTATGCCAAAGTACCAATACTGTGACCCAGGAATGTGCTACTGTTTATATAAAGAACACGTAATTATACAGCTTGAAGAGCTGCTCGTGTCTTCTAACAGGAAATATAATAAACACCGCACAAAAGGAAAGTTTAAAATCTAGCCAGAAATGGTCACAGGCGAAAGGTGACTACTCACAAATGACGATCTCCTGTATAATAGCTGTATAATAGCTATATATATTATATATTTATTTGATATAGTTGATATGTTATATATCATATGCCATATGTCATAGGTCATATATCATACGTCATGGGTTCTAGGTCTTGGGTCATATGTCATAGGTCATATGTCATAGGTCAAAGGACATAGGTCATATGTCATGTCATAGGTCATATTCATAGGTCATATATCATATGTCATATGTCACAGTTCACATGTCACATGTCGCCTGTCAAATATCACATACCATATATCATATACCATATACCGTATGCGATATGCCACATACAATATACCACATGTCACTAGTCACATGTCACACGTCACACATCACACCTAATAGATTATACAAAGTGTATAATATATACTCTACACCCCACCATCATCCTCATGCTTCTAACCATGCACCGACAAAAGGAAAATATAGCCACACAGGGGCCAGTGTAGCTCTGAATCTGTTGATCCTGGGTTAATTTGGCATGATCCATACGTCTATATACTCCAGTTACGTGCATGTTCCAGGGTTGCTCTTAGTTTGGTGCATCTGCCCTACTCAAAAACGGATTAGCAATGCTCACAATGGCATCGGAGATAGGTGAAGTGAAAACCATGCTAAGTTAATTCTGACATGTATGTTAAAATGCTGGCCACCATAGGCTTAAGCAGAAATAGGTTCTAGTAAATTGACTTGTATGCGGCAACATATGTTTAACAAGTGCACTAATATGTAGAATCAAACATAGGTCAGTGCTTTTAAACAAAAATTCAATCTTCCAGGGGACTATACATTTATTTGAAAAGTTTCTTGCAATGAAAGGGTTCTCTATTTGTAAATTTGTAAATTTGTGTGTTGAATTTTTGCGCGGATCTGCACTGTGTCATGCTACACCGCACCGCATTGCACCGCACCACACCGCATCGCACCGCCCCACACCCCACTGCACCACACCGCACCACACCGCACAGCAATGCACCACCCCACCCCACCCCACACCCCACCACAGCGCACCACACCGCACCACCCCGCACCACATCGCCCAACACTGCACCGCACCACACTACACAGCACCACACCGTACCACCCCACACCCCACCACACCACACCGCACCGCACCACACCGCACCACACCGCACCACACCACACCGCACCGCACCGCGCCACCCCGCACAGCACCGCACCGCCCCATACCCCACCCCACCACACCGCACCACACCACACCGCACCACACCACACCGCACCGCACCGCCCCACACCCCACCGCACCGCACCACACTGCAACGCACCACCCCACACCGCACTGTACCGCACCAGCGGTACATACACCACAGCGCACCACACCGCACCGCCCCACACTGCACCACACTGCACCGCACTGCACCACACCACATCATCACCCCATCACACCGCATCGCACCGCCCCACACCCCACTGCACCGCACCGCACCACACCGCACAGCAACGCACCACCCCACACCGCACTGCACCGCACCACCCCGCCCCACACCCCACCACAGCGCACCACACCGCACCACCCCACACCACACCGCCCAACACTGCACCGCACCACACTACACAGCACCACACCGTACCACCCCACACCCCACTGCACCACACCGCACCGCACCACACCGCACCACACCGCACCGCACCACACCGCACCGCACCACCGCACGCACGCACCCGCACCGCACCGCACCGCCCCACACCCCACCCCACCACACCGCACCGCACCACACCGCACCACACCACACCGCACCGCCCCACACCCCACCCCACCACACTGCACCGCACCGCACCGCACCACACCACACCGCACCGCACCACACCGCACCGCACCGCACCACACCCCACCACACCCCACCACACCACACCACACCGCACTGCACCACACCACACACACCGCACCGCACCCCACCGCCCCACACCACACCGCACAGCAACGCACCACCCCACACCGCACTGTACCGCACCAGCGGTACATACACCACAGCACACCACACTGCACCACCCCACACTGCACTACACTGCACCGCACTGCACCACACCACATCACACCGCACCCCCCCCCCCCCACCCACCCCCGCACCACACTGCACGCACCACACCGCACTGCACTGCACCGCACTGCACTGCAACGCACTGCACCGCACCGCACAGCAACGCACCACCCCACACCGCACTGCACTGCACCGCACCACCCCGCCCCACACCCCACCGCAGCGCACCACACCGCACCACACCACACCACACTGCACTGCACTGCACCACACCGCACCACACCACACCACACCTCACCGCACCGCACTGCACTGCACCGCACCGCCCCACACCCCACCGCACCGCACCGCACAGCAATGCACCACCCGACACCGCACTGCACTGCACCGCACCACCCCGCCCCATACCCCAACGCAGCGCACCACACTGCACTGCACTGCACCGCACCACACTGCACCACACCACACCGCACCACCCCGCCCAACACCCCACTGCACCACACCACACCACACCGCACCGCATTCCCCGCAACGCACCGCACCGTTCCGTGCAATTCCGCGCCGTTCCGTTCCTCTCCGTGCCGTGCTGTGCCGCGCCGCTCCGTGCAGTGCCGTGCCGTTCGATGTCGTGCCGCGACGCTCCGTCTCGCGCCGCTCCGTGCCGCGCCGCACCGTTCTACGGTGTGCCGCGCCACTCCATGCCGTGCCGCGCCGCTCCGTGTCGTGTCGCGCTGCACCTTTCCGCGGTGTGCCGTACCGTTCCGTGCCGCGCCGTACCGTTTCGCTCCATGTCATACCGTTCCACGCCATGCCGTACTGTTCCACTCCATGCTGCGCCGTACCGTTCCGCACCGTTCCGCCCTGTACCGATCCACACCATGCCGCGCCGTACCGTTCCGCGCCATACCGTTCCATGCCGTACCGGACCGTGCCGTACCGTTCAGCGCCGTACCGTTGCATGCTGTACCCAACCGCGCCTTACCGTTCAGCGCCGCACCGTGCCGCGCCGTTCACTACTGTTCCGCGCCGTACCGTGCCGTACCGTACCGCGGCCATGTCGTGTAGTGCCGCGCCGCTCCGTCTCGCGCCGCTCTGTCCTCCGCCGCACCATTCCACGGTGTGCCATGCCACTCCATTTCGTGCGGTGTCGCAGGGCACCGTTCCGCAGTGTGCCGTACCGTTCCGCGCCGCGCCGTACCGTTCCGCGCCGTGTCATCCCATTCAGCGCCGCACCGTTCTACACCACGCCGTTCTGTTCCGCTCTATGCTGCATCGTACCGTTCCGCACCATTCCGCCCTGTACCGTAACGCACCATGCCACATCGTACCATTCCAGGCCGTACCGTTGCATGCCATACCGGTCCGCGCCGCACCGTTCAGCGCGCACCGTGCCGCGCCGTGCCGTTCCGTACCATTCCGCGCCGTACCGTGCCGTTCGGGCGGCGGGCGGCGGGCGGCGGGCGGCGGGCGGCGGGCGGCGGGTGGCGGGCGGCGGGCGGCGGGCGGCGGGCGGCGAGGAGTGGAGGGCGCGAGGCCTGATGGGGTATGTAATCACGCCAAGACGACCAGACGGTGTGTTCCCACAGCGAGGCCGCGCCCTGAGCCGGCCCTGGGCAAGCCGCCAGTCCACTCCTGCCTGCCGCGACCGGCCCCGACCCGCCCCGGCCTGTCCCGGTGTAGTAAGTTCAAAACACTACCCCACAAAAACACTAGTAGTGTAGTGTTTTCAACCTAGGTTCAAAACACTAAGGTAGTGTAGCGACAAGTATCAATTTTAAAGTCATTGGTATGGCTCGACGGGGAACCGAACTCCCGACCTTGTTAGCACGTGAGGCCCATGCTCTACCGATTAAGCCACTGTGCCCGTTGGGGCAGTACGCAGTAGGATGGGGCTGTATGCATTAAGGTGGTGAAGAATGCGGAAAAATGTAGTAGGGTGGGGTAGTGCGCAGTAGTATGGGCAGTATGTGGTAAGGTGGGGTATATGCAGTAAAGTGGGGCTGCATGAAGGAAGGTGGTGCAGAATGTAGTAGAGTGGGGCAGTATGTAGTAAGGTAGGGAAGAATGCAGTAAGGTGGGAAAGTATGCAGTAGGGATTGAGGTATGCAGTAGGGTGGGGCAGTATGTAGTAAGGTAGGGCAGTATGTAGTAAGGTGGGGCAGTATGCAGTAGGGTGGGGCTGCATGAAGGAGGGTGTGGCAGTATGCAGTAAGGGGGTTCATGATGCAGTATGGTGGGGCAGAATACAGTAGGTTACATTTTGCTGGACTACAGCCCCCCACTGCCATGTCATCACAGTGTTTTGAACTTGGGTAGTGTTTTGAACGTACATAGGGGTAGTGTTTTGAACTTAACCATAGTATTTATGAACTATTCATAAGACTACCCTGCCCTGCCCTGCCTCGGCCCGCCGCACTCTGCTTAGACAACCGGGCGACCCAATCTGACCCCGACCTGACCCCCGCCCGTCCACCCGCCACCCCCGCCTCTGTCCGACTCACAGGCAGGACGCGTCAGAGGGGGACTGAACGTGGGGAGTGGCGTAGTTTAAAGTTGCATAGTCAGATGGGTTTGAATTTCTGTAATTTTTTAAAGATTTATATATTAATTTGATTGTTATAATCTGCCTTACTTTAGTTTGTAGTAACTTTGACTTAAAATGGCTTAATTCTTTTTAGATATTTGAAGTGTAAACATGTCAAAAGAGAGCTAAATGCACTGCTAGGCTAAGGACAACAACAAATAAAATGAATTAAAAAAGAAAAAGAAAGATAGATAAATAAATTAATAGAAAATACACTGATAATTCAAGCAAAGTTTTACATACAAAAGGTCAACTTTAAGCTTAAAATCAAAACCTAATGACCACTAACACAGCAAGGTGAAGCCATTCAGAGAAATTAACTATTGGTAACCAAACAATTATCCGATTGTAGAATGAACAAACTCACAGAGGTTTGGGGGATGTGTGAGAATGCTAACAAACAGAGAATGGATGCATGCAGTAGTTAGCTACACAACAACTGAAAGTGATAAAAAGAAGGGGAGTCACAAGACTATTACTGTCTAGCGGTGAAAACAAGTCATTAGACTTAACCATTATGGGCAGCATAAATACACCCATCACCAAAATTAAAAAAATTAACAAATGTTTTGGCAAGCACGCCAAAAACTCTGACACCATAGGCTTCTGCAGTTACAGGTTCTATTAAATTGGCTCAGTGGTCCCTTGTATGTGGTGATCAATGCTTAATAAGTGCAACAATATTTAAGTTAGACATGTAGTATTAATTCTAAATCATTGTTTTGGTTTAACAAATTTGAAGCTTCATCGGACTATGCAGCTTTAACCGCGGCCTGGTGAAAATTCGTCGCCCGATATTGGAGGGAGGAGGGGGGGAGGTGGCGCGGGGAAGGTTTGGGGGGGGGGGGAGATTGGGGGTGGAGGTAAGAGTTGAGTGAGTGCTTTGATCCGTTGATTGTTTGGTGTCAAATGTTGTGAGTGTTGCATTTGCTTTCGCTTTTCTTTGGCAGTACTCACCAAGTTTTACTCGTTTTCAGCTGGTAAATAGTTAGCATCATAATGAACTTAGTTGAACGTAGGTTAACGTAGTGGAGGCTAACGTGGGTCAAACGTGGTGTAACTATGTTAAATTACATTGAAATACGCTAAGGTATGGCAGGTTTTGGTACAGATAAATACATTACGGTATGGATAAATACATTACATATGGATAAATATGTTATGGCACGGATAAATATGTTAAGGTATGGATGCCGGTACGTTCATCTATGTTCAACTATATTCAACTATGTTAGCTTCCACTATGTTCACCTACGTCAACTAACAACTATGTGACCAGGGCCTCGTCCAAGTATGCTAGAGCAATATAGAGTATGCTAGAGTAAGCTAGAGTATGCTAGAGTATGCTAGAGTATGCTAGAGTATGCTAAAGTATGCTAGAGTATGGTAGAGTACACTATAGTACACTATAGTACACTAGAGTATGTTAGCATCACGGATGCAAATTCAGCCTCTAACGTAGTGCTCTTTTGAACATGTCCAAAGATTAAATCGGAACTCAAGGCCCACCCATGTTATTACCAAGTTAGCATGATGGAGAAGTATGGATGCTGGTATGTCCAACTACGTTCCACTATGTTCAACTACGTTAGCCTCCACTACGTTCAACTACGTCCACTAACGTGTATGTGACCAGGCCTTTGAACCCTCAACCCATGCGTTTATGACAAATAACATGATGCATCAACCCGCCGATCCAGCAGTATGCAACATTCAACATTCTTCCAACATTTTTGTTTCACTGATTTAGAATTGTTATGTCCACCTTTTTTTCTGATGTTTTACTTACCTAGTCCATAATGAGTAATTCACATCACAGCTTGTTGTCATCGCTGAACAGCAATAGCTCCAATTTGGTAGTTGCCTCATCATCTCAGCTGTTTGTAATTATGTTTGATTTTTTGTGTGTCACATTTGCAACATTTTAGTGTATACCTACTCCATGTTCTACTACTGTTAGTAGGGATACTCAGTTTACGCTGTGACTTTGTGAGGTCGGGTATGAGGTCATTTGAAGAATTGCTAGGAGGTCAATCTTGAATCATGGTCGTGAGTGCACACAGACTACATCAGACATGCTTATATACTTGAGCTGGAACACCTTTTTGATTAGGTTGTTAAGTTTTAAGACGATTTTATTTTAGAATTGGCTACTACAGAAACGCCACATAAGAATATGGTATGCATTATCCAAACGTTGCAGTAAGTGTGGTCAGTTGGTTGGTTGTTGCAGTTTAACGTCCTGGCAACATCTTAGGTCATATCATGACGGCGGTGTGGGTAGTGTGGGATGAGGAATGTGAGTGTGATAAGTAGTGAGTGTGTTGACTGTGCTGTGGGTGTGGTGGACGGGTGAGTTCACACTTATCGCAACTTTATAGTGCTGCCCCAGTGGACGACCAACCCACCTGCAATATGATGCAATATCTCAGTCAGTCATATTACCTTCATACTGACCACCAGACTAATTAGTGAGAGGTATACATTTTGTGATGAAAAACTGCATGCCTTCATGATGCGACATCTGCGTTCAATCATGAGGCTAACCTGGAAGGACAAAGTGACAAATAAGGAGATATTTGAATGGACGGGGCTGCCCTCTATGGAAGATCTTCTGATCAAAAAGAATCTCCGGTGGACTGGACACCTCATCAGGATGTCATCAGACAGGCTACCAAAGCAGATCCTCTACTCTCAACTGTCTTCTGGTTACAGAAAGAGAGGGCGCCCTCGTCTCCGGTTCAAGGATACAATCAAGAGAAACCTGAAGCTGAGAGACATTAAGACCGACTCATGGACATCACTCTCACAGCAGAGAGCTAAATGGAGAGTGGCAGACAAGTAATGAAAGCAGTCTTTGTCGCATCATGACCGACAGCATGATGATGATGATGATGATACATTTTGTAAGTCATTGGTTTGGCTCGGCCAAGGTTCAAACCCACGATCTCCCACATTTGAAACATTAGCCAGTCAGCGCTCTTACCGATAAGACCATCCCGTCTGGTAGGATCATATGCAGCAAAGGCTATACACGTATGAAGATACTAAAAAAATTAATAGAATGTTTAAAGTGGCATAGTCCAATAAAACCATAAAATTTTCAAAACGAAAACACATATCTAGATTTGATCCTATATATCAAACTTAGATATCAGTGTGTCCTAGTTAGCATTTGTTGCCACATAGAAGAGGATACTGAGTTAATTTAATAGAACCTGCTACTTCTGAAGTGTATGGTGTCAGAGGTTTTGGCATGCTTGTCAAAATTAATTTGACATGTTTGCACTTCAAATATCTCCAAAGTTGGCCATTTAAAATAAAAGTTGCTTCAAACTAAAAAAAAAAGTAAGATAGATTATAACAATCAATTTAATATATTTATCTCAGAAAATGGCAGAAACTCAAACCTATCGGACTATGCAACTTTAAAAAAAACATCCAGAATAAAACCTCATGAGACTTTTCCCAGAATAAACAAGCTGACTCTGGTTGCAGGTGTGGTCTTGTCCGATGGCTGGCGGAGTGACAGAAAGAGGGGTCTCGGGTCCGACAACATCGTTAGTCCGCGCCTTCACCCACACCATAGACAACATCATCAACAGCAGAAGTCTGAGGTAAGTCAACACCAATAGCCCTTTGCTTAAGGTTGCACAGTGCGATGGCTTTGAGTTTCTGTCATTTTCTGAGATAAATATATTAGGTTGATCGATATAATCTACCTTGGTTTAGTTTGAAGTAACTTTTGTTTTAAATGGCTACGTTTTGAGATATTTGAAGTGCAAACAATGAAAATTAATTTTGGCAAGCACGCCAAAACTATGACACCATAGGCGCCTACAGCAATAGGTTCGATTAAATTGCCCAGGTTTCCCTTCTATGTGGTGACTAGTGCACCAGTATCTAAGTTGGATATGTAGAGTCAAATCTAGGTGATCGTTTTGGTTTTGAAAATTTGATGTTTTCATCAGACTATGCAGCTTTAATTCGATGTGTTATTCAATTCAACCAACTTTGACTGCATACTAAGTAAACAGCAATTAAGCGATTTAGACCATTCTTGAATCTTTATGCATCGATACATTTGGGGTGCTACTACTGAAGCACAATAGTTTTCTCTGATCTCTGCACCTTTGTTTGATTTCTGCTGAAGACAGATTCATCCCATCCCGCACCCGACTCCATTCCATGGGTGTCCCATTACAGTTGCATAGTCCGATGAAAACATCAAATTTTCAAAACCAAAACAATTATCTAGATTTGATTCTACATATCTAACTTATATACTGGTGCACTTATTACACATGTGTCATCACATATAAGGGAATACTGAGTCAATTTAATAGAACCTGTTACTGCAGAAGGCTATGGTGTTAGAGTTTTGGCAAGCTTGCCGAAGTTAATTTTGCACATTTGCACTTCAAATATCTCAAAAGTTAACCATTTAAAGTAAAAGTTACTTCAAACTAAAGTAAGGTAGATTATAACCATCAACCTAACATATTTATCTCCGAAAATGACTGAAACTCAAAACCATCAGACTATGTAACTTTAAGGGTTGGCTCCATTCAATGGCGTACTGTTACTTATGGGTGCACTTGTGTCTTCGCCCCCAAACACCTGAAAACCTATGTAAATAGCTGATAAACCTGATACTAATTATTCTACACACTTATAACTTACCCAATTGGGTTTCTATTGCACTTCATTCCATACTCCATGAAGGTCCACTCCCCCCCACGCGATTTTTGTTCATGATGGAAACAGATTTGTATGTCACGCACCAAGCGCTAAATATCCATGCTTGAGTAAATAATCTTGATTTGAACAACGGTCTCGAAGAAAGAACCTGTTCAGCAGAATAAAATGGATTTACAAATAATATATCGGAAAATCTTGAAATTGTATCAGTTAGTATTACTGACACCAGAAAGATACCTATATCTATGTTCCCGTCCTGATATGACCTTAGATGTTGCCATAACGTAAAACCCCAATACACAAGTAAACATATATTTGCAGTGGAAGACCCTTATCTAATTAGGCGAGTGAAGGTTAATCGCCCAGTCGATTAACCTGATTAGCCAATTATCAATGTTTTTATTCTGCCATGGTAGGGGAAGCGGGACATAGCTCAGGCAGTAGCGTGTCCACTTGTGAAGGTGTTGGTCATCCGATCGATCCTGCTCAGTGGACCCTTTTCCAGTTTGGGCTATTTTCCATTCCAACCAGTGGTCCATAACTGGTTCATCAAAGGCTGTGGCATGTGCTGTCCTCTATATGCAAAGTGCATATAAAGACCCATTGCTGCTTTTCGGAAAGAATAGGTTATGTGGCGGCAGCAGGTTTCCTCCAAAAGAAATATGTCAGAATGACAATATGCTTGACGTCCAATAGTTGATGATATGAACATCAATCTGCTCTAGAGACGTCATTTAATAAAACAAACATTTATTGGCACCAGTGTTGTGGGCCTGTTGCAAATAAATGGCAAACTCTCCATAGAACGGGGGCACGAACTCTCCATTTCTACCATTAATGGCTCCCTGATGCAATTCACCTAAACACACCTACCTGTGCATGTGGCATTGAGTGCACGTGGCTACTACAGATTCGATACACACTCTCCAAACATTGGTATCAATACTATTGTGTGTACATTGCTTATTCACCTGATAAGGACCCAGCCTTTTGATGGTGTTGGCAAATATAGCAATTACTGAATGAGTCTTAACTGCCAATATTAGAATATCTGATTAATCACTGATTCACTCCAGCTACAAGTGCAGATAAAGACTTTGGTTTCATTACATCTTAAAGTTCAGACTCTCAGTGGCAGGAGTAAACACTCAGTTGCCAATTAAGACCTCGTCTATCCCCAACCCTTATTTGGGGCAGGTGTCCTATTTCAGGAGGTCACATGACACTGCATCCAGTTGTAAAGTCGACGGCTGGCAGCTGTAGTTGTGTAGGCAGGCTAAATAGGAAATCACTACCGGCAAGTAGAAGAAGGTAGAGTATAAAGTGCACAGAAAGACAGAGAGCTTGCACCCTTAGGTTTATTATTATATAGTGGTTGATAAATCCAAGATGGCTGTCACACCTGACCAGCTCCTCCAATCAACAGTAATCATTCTCCAATCTAACAATGAACAGTCAGCATGCTTATATCCATGCCTTGGTTGTTTATGGCTACAGTGCCCTGTTGTGTCTGGGTGTGCAGTGATCCATAAATAACAGTTGGGGGGGGGGGTTTGTGAGCAGAGCTGCTAAGGCCGTAACACACTAATAGTAGTGCCCCTCTCACACTATCTATATAATACACAAAGTCTATCTAAAATAAGGAAAGTATTACCAACACTACACGATACCACATGCATTTGGTCACATTACATCATTTACCTTTATTGGGTGGGTGTTTATTGGCCATTTGTAATCTCATATAGACCAGTTCACACTACCCACCAATGCCTAATTATCGGGAAATTGTACACAGTGTTGTTGTTTATAGCCTTCTTCTCCACCCACAAATATTGACAATTACTGAGTGGAACAAACAATTTCCAACCAGGTCGCGGCTGTTTAGCAAAAGAGAGTGGACAAATTCCATTGTGACTGACCTGTCAATCAGTAACTCCACCGGTGTTTTCCTATTTGAATTAAAGTTGTACAGTCCGATGTTTTGAGTTTGTTTCATTTTCTGAAATAAACATATTAGGTTGATTGTTATAATCTACCTTATTTTACCTTGAAGTAACTTTTATTTTAAATGTATAACTTTTGAGATAGTTGAAGTGTAAATATGCTAATTTAATTTTGGCAAGCATGCTAAAGCTCTGACACTATAGCCTTCAGCAGAAACAGATTCTATTAAATCACCTCAGAAGAATTCCCATCTATTTGGAAACAAGTGCTTAATAACTGCACCAGTATCTAAGTTAAATATGTATAATCAAAGCTAGATCATTGTTTTGGTTTTGAACATTTGATGCTTTCATCGGACTATGCAGCTTTAAAATTCTGTAGAACCCTGATTTTTAGCAATTAGGCAATATACTATTTCCAAGCAGATAAGTGTTTATGTGCATTGAATGTTCATACAAAAATGTAATACAAAGATAATTAGCCACCTAGCTCTAGGGTGATTATCTAAATACAGTGGAAGGAGTGGCAGAGACGAGTTGGGTTTCAGAAAGAGGTGGGAATTTCAGACTGTTGACATGCACTCTCTATGTAGTCTGTGGTCAAGCTTTAAGTACACCGGACCCGGTGGCCGAATGGGTAGGAGCGCTGGCTTCTCATGTTAACGATCAGGTGTTCGAATCCATGCCGAGTGAAAGCATTGACCTTTTTATCTCTTGAGGATTAAAATTGCCTATCATGGATAAGTCTGAATAGACTTGTTTTCACCATTAGACAGTTTGTCGATAGAAAGCCTGAGCCTACACTTTTACCGACCCAAGGGATTATTTACCTCCCACACCACATACACATGGGAGCAATGGGCATATGGGAGCAACGGGCCTTTGATGACGCTGTAAGTTATAGACAGCAGTGGAAATCCAAATTGGCAGAAGTGGGGGCACGAGGAATCAAACCACCAACCTTCAGATTAGGAGTCCGATCTAGAAAAAAGTCAGACACTCTAAGCACTCTGCCACAGAGATCACCACAAAATTTACATTTGTCGATACCTAACCTGGCGCTCAGCATTGCTAGATTACGTTCGCTTGGTATCAAGATAATGTGACTGAGTAGGATATCGAGTCATGCTGGCGGCGGCCTGGTCTCCCAGTGGAGAAGCACTATAAAGTCTCCATCAGTGTACCGTCCTGATAAGACCGTAGATGTTGCTAGGATGTAAAACCCCAGCAAACAAAGCATGTGCCCCATAGCTTAGTCACAATTCAAAATAAAACTCAGCACATATAACAATTGAGTTGTCGTTGGAAAGGGGGAAAAAAGCTGGTTTCTTATTTTGGTCTGTGGCTTATTTTATCTATGTAAGTCAAAAGGATTGTTTGATTTAACAACACCTCTAGAGCACATTGATTTTCATATCATCGGCTATTGGACATCAAACATATGGTCCTTCTGACGTATTTCTTTGGATGGAAACCTGCTGCTGCCACATAGGCTACTCCTTCCGATAAGCAGCAAGGGGTATTTATATGCACTTTCCCACAGATAGGGCAGCACATACCACAGCCTTTGAAGAAGCATTTGTGTACCACTGGTTGGAATGAAAAATAGCCCAAACTGCAAATGGATCCACTGAGCAGGATCGATCGGATGACCCACACCACAGGTGGACACTCTACCGCCTGAGCTACGTCCCGCTCCCTATTTATGTAAGTCATGAATGAGCTCATCTCTCACTAAGTAGAAATAAAACCATCCTCACTTCCTTTGTATGTGCATGCATTTCTCTTTTTTTTCCCCTCCCAGAATGACAACTCCATTGCGTAAGGAATACTGTGATCGTGAAGTTCTTTGATAATCAGGACCCTGGCATCAGACAGTGCCAATAAATTACAGATCAAATGGTGTCCGACTGGCAGCTTCCCAAATTCAAAGTGTGACAATATTCACAAAGCTGCGTCTTCTATTATCATACACACACATATAATTATTCTAATTTGAGCTATTATAGGACAAGAGAGCTCGTTAGACCTCCACAAGATGACATCAACAGACTAAGCTTTATATAGCCACCGGAAAATGTCTACCATGTAGAGGATCTATTTAGAGAATGGTATTTGTTTGCTCATGTAGTAAGTAGTCTGCAGTAATCTCACGGGCAGGGCGCCATTTAGACAGGTAGGTGTGGGTAGGTTGGTTGTCTGTTGGAGTTTTCCATCCTGGCAACATCTGAGGTCATATCAGGACGGGTACCGACTCGTGACAGTACGCACTCATGGTAACTCGGTAGTGCTGCCCCACCGGGAGGCCAGGCTGCCAGCATGACTTGATATCCCACTCAGTCACATTATCTTGACACCATGCCAACCAGTACCTGCCCTATTCCAATAGTGCCAAGCACCTGGCTAGGAAGTGACAAGAAGTATCAATTTTGTAAGTCATTGGTTTGACTCGACCGGGAATCAAACTCCTGATCTCCCTCATGGGAGGCCCACGCTCTACCGATTCGGCCACCGCACGCTGTGGGAATATTAGGTCAATTTAATAGAACATGTTACTGTGCATGGTAAGACCGTTCAGTTTTGTGATTTGTGTCACATAATTCTGCTGTTGACTTTTTTTGTGTGAGTGGTGTGGAAGGAAGGAAGTCCCTACCCACTTATCTTTTCCCCTGGCTGCTTCGAGATGTATCAAGTCTGTGTTTAAAACAAATCGATTTCCCTTTGAACCTTATTTAGTCCCCTGCCTCTTAGAATGTAGAAGATCCACAATAGTGCTGGGGCTTGATTCAGTTATAACTGTTGACGTTGGCCTTATGTGCGCGTGTGCGTTTCGTCCACAGTGAAGTGTGTAAACGCATGAAAAAACCCTCATATTCATGTATAAAGTTGCTGCAGGGATTTCAAGGTGTTTTTTTCACATCCGCTCATGTTTCCATTCATATACTTATTAAAGAAGAAAAAGAAAAAAAAAGACTAAAGTGGTTTGGCGAGTTTACCGGCAATGTCATTTCTGTGAACTTATTCCAAATGGGGTGTGTGCAGAGAGGTGATTGATTGATTGTCTATTGCAGAATATGATACATGCATGTTAATTACATGACAACTTAGTTGTTTGTTTGCTGTCTACGTCCTAGCAACATCTAATGTCATATCAGGACAGGTACCGATTTGTGACATTGCACACTTATGGTGACTTTATAGTGCTGCCCCACTGGGAAATCAGGACCCTATATCCCACTCAGTCACATTATCCTGACACTGAGCTAACCAGTCCATGCCCTATCCTGTTAATGCCGAGTGCCAGGCTAGGAAGTGACAAGTATCAATTTTAAAGTCATTGGTTTGACTCGACCGGGAACCAAACTCCCGACCTTCCGCATGCGAGGCCCTACACGACAAGATATGCATTTCAATTACATGACAATACATAGCCATGCTAATTACACAAGAAGACATGTCCATGTCAATTACACAATAAGACAGACATGCAAATTTCATAACAATATTCAGGCATATCAATTACAAAAATGACATCGGGATGTCAAACCCAAGATACAAACATGTAAAATATTGGCATGCCAATAGACCTATTTCATACAATATCAGCATAGGTATTTAGTTCAGTGCGTGCACTGTTTGGCTGCAGGACGACACACTGTCACATTGCAAATCCAATGGCAATGAGCAATTTTCATCGAGAAAAGGTGAAATATCTCTAAAACCACACCACCTAGAAACGAACTGCTTGGAACACATATAGAAAACATATTCAACTATGAGATTATATTAAATTTATAAGGTTAGGGTTCTGGATTTCAATTAATTTGAAATAAAATTGACATTTTGAACTGCGCGTATCGGCAAACGTAATGCATTGTCAATGGCCATGAGCAATCTTCATACAGAAAAAGTGAAATATCTCTAAAACCACACCATTTGGAAACAAACCGCTGGGAACACATATAGAAAACATATTCAACAAACAGATTATATTAAATTCATCAGGTTAGGGTTCTGCTTTTCTATTAATTTTGAATAAAATTGACGTTTTGAACTGCATGTAATCGGCAAACTCAATGAGTCAATGCATTGCCAATGGCCGTGAGCAATCTTCATACAGAAAAAGTCAAATCTCTCTAAAATTACACCACCTAGAAACAAACTGCTCGGAACACATTTAGAAAACATATTCAACGAACAGATTATATTAAATGTATATGGTTAGGGTTCTGCATTTCTATTAATTTAGAATAAAATTGACATTTTGAACTGTGCATATCGGCATACTCAATGCATTGTCAATGGCCGTGAGCAATCTTCATACAGAAAAAGTGAAATATCTCTAAAACTACAGAATCTAGAATCAAACCGCTTGGAACACATATAGAAAATATCTTTAACAAACAGACTATATTAAATTTATGAGGTTAGGATTCTGCATTTCTATTGATTTTGAATAAAATAGACATTTTGCAGTGCGCGTAACAGCAAACTCAATGGCAGTGTGCATTCGTTCTGCAGCCAAGCTGCGTGCGCATACACAATGTTTATATACATTGAAAGGGGTCTATTACACAAGACATAAACACATAATCTACTCTTACACCAAACCCACCTGCAAAAGAAATTAATTTGGTATAATTCTTCTTTTTAATGCTGTAAGTGGCCAGATAGAATTCTAGGCGCATGTGCATGCACCTATCTGAGTCAGTACCTGTGGCGCACTGTCATTTGATGTGAATGCCCTTTGTCCAACACATGGTGGTGATATATACAACAAGGACAGCTGGGTAAGAATTTGGATGCAGGCGATGGCGGAGGAGTCTAAAAGCACCGTTGTCTTGGGTGACCTTGACCTTCACTCAAGGTGACGTCACTGTCCGCTAATGTCACACCTTGAGACAGATTCTGCAGCAGCCACTGTTGTGTGCCTGTCTGTACACAAGAGGTATGTGGGGGTGGGGGGAGGGGTGGGGGAGGGGTTGGAGTCGGGGGGGGGGGGTACTCAACGGACACAACGGAGTAATGCACAGCATGTGGGGTGGGGGAGAGTGTAGGGGAGAGTGAAGGAGAGAGTGAATGTGAGGAGAATGGAGCTTTTCCTTGCTGGGTAAGAAACACCATGCCCTTGTTCCCACTGCGTTTCTAGAATGTGTCGGACTGCTTGTGTGATTGGGGGTGGGTGGGGTATGGGGTGGGGGGGAGGGGATGTGTTTGGTTGTGGTGTTTACGTAAGCAAAGTGAACATTGTGCCTAGAGTGGGATTCGAACCCACACTGGACCTAGACTGGAGGTAGCACACTAACCATTAGACTATCGAGGTCTCCTCGTGCTATCACCCTGTTCGCGTCTGCAGGAAGAGTTCAGTCGCAAAACCCCGTAAATGCCAATCCGAAAATTGCCTTAAGATAACAGATTTCTATGTGAAAGCAATTTCAATTCTCACTAATTCCACTTTTCTTGTAAAGAAATGGTTACGGGGCAATGAACAAAAGGATAGGAATGTAAAAAAAGAACTTTTCTAAGTCTGTTTCCAATGTTTATCTCAATTTCTGGATTGGCGTTTATGGGGTTTTGCGCCTGAACTCTTCGTATTGTCTATATCTAAAGGACCGGTCACATACACGTTAGTGGAAGTAGTTGAACATAGTGGAGACTAACGTAGTGGAACGTAGTTGAATGTACCAGAGAAGTATGGATGTTGGTACATTCAACTATGTTCAACTACGTTCAACTACGTTCAACTACGTTCAACTACGTTCACCCACGTTCAACTATGTTCAACTAAGTTCTACTAAGTTCTACTAAGTTCTACTAAGTTCAACTAAGTTCAACTACGTTCAACTACGTTCAACTACGTTCAACTACGTTCAACTACGTTCAACTACGTTCAACTACGTTAGCCTCCACTACATTCAGCTACGTCCACTACTGTGTATGTGACTGGGCCTTAAGCATCTCAAACAAATACCATGTTGCTAACGAGGAAGTCCATGCCAAGCAAGCAATTGGACCATGAAAATGTCTCCTAACATGAAAATGCCTCCATAAAAGAAGATGCAAACTGCATCAGGCTTGACCAAAATCAGGCACAGTGAAAACGGAAGAAAACAAGGCAGACAAAGGAAGAGGTGGGAAGACAACATTAGTGAAATGACAGGCCTGGAGTTTGGCAAGTCCCAGAGGGCAGTGGAAAACAGAGAAAACTGGAAAAACAACTATTGTTTTTTTGTGTGTATATTAGTTGTTTAAGCAGGGGAAATTTCAATCACGGGCGATTGTCTTCCTCATTCCACTGCTCCTTGCCCTATCCTAATAATGCCGAGCGGCTGGCTAGGAAGAGACAAGTATCAATTTTTAAGTCATCGGTTTGACTCGACCAAGATTCGAACCCACGACCCCACGATCTACCAAACATGGGAGACGGATGTTCTAACTCATTCGGCCATCCCGTCTGGGTCTAACTCATTCAGCCATCCTGTCTGGTTCTAACTCATTCGGCCATCCCGTCTGGGTCTAACTCATTCGGCCATCCCATCTGGTTCTAACTCATTCAGCCATCCTGTCTGGTTCTAACTCATTCGGCCATCCTGTCTGGTTCTAACTCATTCAGCCATCCTGTCTGGTTCTAACTCATTCGGCCATCCTGTCTGGTTCTAACTCATTCGGCCATCCCGTCTGGTTCTAACTCATTCAGCCATCCTGTCTCATTCTAACTCATTCGGCCATCCCGTCTGGTTCTAACTCATTCGGCCATCCTGTCTGGTTCTACCTCATTCGGCCATCCTGTCTGGTTCTAACTCATTCGGCCATCCTGTCTGGTTCTAACTCATTCGGTCATCCTGTCTGGTTCTAACTCATTCGGCCATCCCGTCTGGGTCTAACTCATTCGGCCATCCCGTCTGGGTCTAACTCATTCGGCCATCCCGTCTGGTTCTAACTCATTCAGCCATCCTGTCTGGTTCTAACTCATTCGGCCATCCCATCTGGTAATCCCGTTGTTGCAAAGTCATCTGTGGTGTCCCACGTTACTCGTGGTTAAGGGATTGATGATGATGTTGATGATGACGATGTCTATGTGGCTCTTTCTCTGAGAGATTAGTGCATATTACTCCAATCATAATGCTAATAATGTAAGTTTAATAGAGCGTCCACACCAACATGAGCTGCTGTACAATAAAACCACGATATGAAATATTTACAACTATGACTGCTCCGTTCACCTAGCGGTGCTGACAGGAATTACGGAGTATTGGGTATGAGTGTTAAATATATTCTTTTATCTTACATTACACTGATTTAGTTGGTTGGTTGTTGGAGTTTGACGTCCGGGCAACATCTAAAGTCATATCAGGATACTGATTTAGTTGACTTTTTTTTATACATTAGTTGATTAAGCAGAGGAAATTTCAATCACGGACGATTGGTCTTCCTCATTCCACTGCTCCTTGCCCTATCCTAATAATGCCAAGCACCTGGCTAGGAAACAGCAAGTGTCGATATTTAAGTCAGTAGTTTGACTCGACCAGGGTTCGAACCCGTGAGCTCGAATCTCACGACCTACCAAAACGGGAGGCGGATGCTCAAGTCATTCTGCCATCCCGTCTGGTCAGACTTTATGGCTGAATCAGAGTTTCTGCAGCACTTCATATCTTTAGGTCATCGCCCATCTAAGTTATGATGAGACTCAAGTATTATCTATCCCCTGCTAATTTGATCAATTATAAGCCTGTATCAGGATGTCTGCAGTACCTTGTATTCCCAGATCGTCACCCATCTAAGTTATGATGAGACTCAAGTATTATCTATCCCCTGCTAATTTGATCAATTATAAGCCTGTATCAGGATGTCTGCAGTACCTTGTATTCCCAGATCGTCACCCATCTAAGTTATGATGAGACTCAAGTATTATCTATCCCCTGCTTTTTTTTTTATCAATTATAAGCCTGTATCAAGGATGTCTGCAGTCCCTGGTATTCCCAGATCATCAATGATTTAAATTATGATGATACTCAATTATTACTTATCCTTTGCTGATTTGATCAGTTATGTGCCTGTATCAGAATGTCGGCAGAACCTCGTATTACCAGGTCGTTACCCATCTAAGATATGAGGAGGCTCAACATTGTTTACCTTCAGTGGTCGATCGAAGAACCAGCATTTCCAACGTCATGTTGGGCATATAATGGATAAGGCTTCCGTTAGTGTTGCTATGTATAGATTGCGCGCCATTCTATATTGTGAGTGACGTCATCGAGTGATTGTCTGGCGCTGAGGTCCAGCTCGTCGAGAGAGGGGTGTCCATGGCAACCGCACCAAGCTACCTACCACATGAGATGCATCATCGGGGGGCTGCCTTACCAATAATTCAGTGGTACTGACAGGCGAAATTTGCCAAATATTCCTACCAGTTCCGATGACTCTAAACACGCCACCGCAGCCACCGAAGCCCCCCTTGTGAGTTTATTTATATCGATACCGTGTGTACACTGTGTCTGTTTTATATATACCATGGTATATATGTGTGTGCTGCATAAGCAATTATACGAAAATAATTATCCGGAAACAGATGATCTATGAACTTGTTCATATCAACTGACACTACACCAACCAATGGCACTTATCTACTCATCAACTGGTCAGAATCTTCTGCCTCGCCTGGGGCTGCCACCTGGCTTCTTCCTCCTCACCTGGCTCTGCCTCAAGCCCGTACCAATCGCTCCAAAATATATATATTTCATTTGTAGCCATGGGAGTGGCGGTTTGATGATTATCCTTATTTTCAGGAATTGCAACACCCTGTTACCCCTGTGGAAGCTCCTGGAGGGTTCGATCCCCGGCCGAGTCTAACCTAAAACTAACAAAATTGACACTTCCCGCTACCTAGCCTGGCGCTATGCATTACCAGGCTAGAGCAACGGTTAGTCGGCTCACGATCAGGGCAACGTGACTGAGTGAGTGGGATATTATGTGTTGGTGGTACGGTATCCCAGTGGGGCAACGCTATGTGTGAAGCATATGGGAGTGCCCTCACTGCGGCACAGGTCTCATCGATCCTGTGATGACGGTAGGTGTTTCTAGGAGGCAAACTTCCTCCTACCAATAAACTAAGACCGAACAATCAGGAGGTGTGACAATTGCTGGTGCTGTGATATATGGCGTGTGGTATGTTTGATATGTGGTGGGTGTTACGCATTGTGGTGTGTGGAATGTGGTGTGTGGTATGTTTGATATGTGGTGGGTGTTACGCATTGTGGTGTGTGGAATGTGGTGGGTGGTATGTTTGATATGTGGTGGGTGTTACGCATTGTGGTGGGTGGAATGTGCAGTATGTGGTGTTTGGTATGTGGTGTGTGGTATGTGGTGTGGTGTTTGATAGGTGGTGTGTGATGCATTGTGGTGTGTGGCATGTGGGGTGTGTGGTGCTTGATATGTGGTGTTTGTTATGCGTTGTGGTGTATGTGGTGTGTGGTGTGCAGTGTGTGGTGTATAGTGTTTGATATGGGGTGTGTGTTATGTATTGTGGTGTGTGGTGTGTTTGGTGTGTGGTATGGCTGGTATGTGTGGTGTGTGGTGTTTGATATGTGGTGTGTGTTGTGCATTGTGGTGTGTTGTGTGCAGTGTGTGGTGTGTGGTGTTTGATATGTGGTGTGTGGTATGTGTTGTGGTGTGTGGTATTTGGGGCATGTGTGTGGTGTGTGTAGTCTATGTGGTGTGTGGTGTGAGGTGTGTGTGGTGTGTGTGGTATGTGTGGTGTGTGTGGTGTGTGTGGTGTGTGTGGTGTGTGTTATGCATTGTGGTATGTGATATGTGTGGTGTGGTGTTTGATATGTGATGTTATGCATTGTGGCATGTGGTGTGTGTGGTGTGCCCTTTGATATGCGGTGTTATGCATTGTGGTATGTGGAGTGTGTGGTGTGGTGCTTGATATGTGGTGTTATGCATTGTGGTGTGCAGCGTGTGTGGTGTGGTGTGTGTGGTGTGTGGTGTGTGTTACACATTGTGGTATGTGGTGTGTGTGGTGAGGTGTTTGATATGTAGTGTTATGCTTTGTGGTGTGTCGTGTGTGTGGTGTGGCGTGTGGTGTGGTTTTAGTGAGTGAGTTAGCAAAGCCCCTCGTCCAGGCGCGTAGTAATACACCTGTGGAACCCCGTCTTTGAGCCGTCCAGGTGTTCGCATTGATCTGTTCCTGGGACCCGATACTGCCACAGCCAAAACCAGTCACTATTGTGGCACACGTAGTTAGCGTTAATGGCTGGGTCTCCTTCCACCCAAGTACCTCCCCCCTCACACTACTCACCACCCACCACCCCCACACACCCACCACCCACCACCCACCACCCACCATCCACCACCCGTCACCCACCACCCATCCACCACCCACCACCCACCATCCACCACCCACCACCCCACCACCCACCATCTTCCCCTGCCCACCCACCACCCACCATCCACCCCCACCCACCCACCACCATCCACACACCCACCATCCATCCCCACCCACCATCCACGACCCATCTACCATCCTCAAGGGGACGGTGTCACTAATAAACAGCGCACATGCGCACTGATAGCAGCGCACATGCGCACTGAGGGCAGCACACATGCGCACTGACAGCAGCGCACACACGCACTGACAGCAGCGCACATGCGCACTGACAGCAGCGCACACGTGCACTTCCAGCAGCGCACACGCGCACTGACAGCAGCACACACGCACTGACAGCAGCGCACACGCGCACTGACAGCAGTGCACACGTGCACTGACAGCAGCGCACATGCGCACTTCCAGCAGCACACATGTGCACTGACAGCAGCGCACACGCGCACTGACAGCAGCGCACACGTGCCATGACAGCAGCGCACACGCGCACTGACAGCAGCACACACGCACTGACAGCAGTGCACACGTGCACTGACAGCAGCGCACATGCGCACTGCCAGAAGCACACATGCGCAATGACAGCAGCGCACACGCGCACTGACAGCAGCGCACACGTGCACTGACAGCAACGCACACGCGCACTGACAGCAGCACGCATGCACTGACAGCAGCGCACACGCACACTGACAGCAGTGCACACGTGCACTGACAGCAGCGCACATGCGCACTGAGAGCAGCACACATGCGCAATGACAGCAGCGCACATGCACACTGACAGCTTCACACACACGCACTGACAGCAGCGCACACGTGTACTGACAGCAGCGCACATGCGCACTGACAGCAGCACATATGCACCACAACCACGAGATAAAAGATTCACCCCTATGCAGAGTAGGAGCTAAAAACAACACATTAGAAAAAGTGCCGAAAGGATGGGTGAATGAAATCAGCATATAAATTCGTAATTTACGAAGCAAAATTTATTCTTAATTATACATCTTTATATATACCCGTTAATTTTTAATTGAAAAATATAATAAAACATGTACTTTATTCGACTTTAAAAGTGAAATCGACAGCATTCTGTAGTCGCCATCTTGTCCTTTTGCATTATCTCCCATTTCACCAACTCTGTGCCAATATATGTAGCCATTAGATACTGGAACCAGGAATTCCACTTCCTGTTCCACACTAAAGCTATTTTCGCTGATATTTAGACGATGTTGTCATTCATCCCTACTGCAAGTACGGGGTAAATCTTTTATCTACACAACCATCCGCTATAATATAATCATTGACGGTTTTACTGTATATACATAATCATATACAATATACAGTAAAACCTCTCTAAATCGACCGACCATGGGAGTGACTTGAAATGATCCATTTAGGGAGGTGGTCGGATTATGGAACCATTTAATCGTTAGAATTGTATTTCATGGCGGTCATTAGTGATCCAAATAAAGCGACCGATATCCATAAGGGAGTGGTCGGTCTGTGGAGGAGGTCGGTTAGAGAGGTTTTACTGTATATAAGCATATATTTATATCAGTACTTGGCTTTTACAGGCTTAGGTAATATGTATTTCAGAACTTGGGTTTTACAGGATTAGGTAATATGTATTTCAGTACTTGTCTTTTACAGGTTTAGGTAATTGTCTTTCAGTACTTGGCTTTTACAGGCTTAGGTAATATGTATTTCAGTAGTTCGCTTTTACAAACTTAGGTAATATGTATTTCAGTACTTGGCTTTTACAGGCTTAGGTAATATGTATGTCAGTACTTGGCTGTTACATGCTTATCTAATATGTATTTCAATACTTGGCTTTTACAAGCTTAGGTAATATGTATTTCAGTACTTGGCTTTTACAGGATTAGGTAATATGTATTTCAGTACTTTGCTTTTACAGGATTATGTAATTGTATGTCAGACCTTGGCTTTTACAGGATTATGTAATTGTCTTTCAGTACTTGGCTTTTACAGGATTAGGTAATTGTATTTCAGTACTTGGCTTTTACAGGCTTAGTTAATATGTATTTCAGTAGTTCGCTTTTACAAACTTAGGTAATATGTATTTCAGACCTTGGTTTTTACAGGATTAGGTAATATGAATTTCAGTACTTGGCTTTTACAGGATTAGGTAATATGTATTTCAGTACTTGGCTTTTACAGGATTAGGTAATATGTATTTCAGTACTTGGCTTTTACAGGATTAGGTAATATGTATTTCAGTACTTGGCTTTTACAGACTTAGGTAATATGTATTTCAGTACTTGGATGTTACATGCTTATCTAATATGTATTTCAGTACTTGGCTTTTAGAGGCTTAGGTAATTGTATGTCAGACCTTGGCTTTTACAGGATTATGTAATTGTCTTTCAGTACTTGGCTTTTACAGGATTAGGTAATTGTATTTCAGTACTTGGCTTTTACAGGCTTAGTTAATATGTATTTCAGTACTTGGCTTTTACAGGATTAGGTAATATGTATTTCAGTACTTGGCTTTTACAGGATTAGGTAATATGTATTTCATTACTTGGCTTTTACAGGATTAGGTAATATGTATTTCAGTACTTGGCTTTTACAGGATTAGGTAATATGTATTTCAGTACTTGGCTTTTACATATGTATTTCAGTACTTGGCTTTTACAGTAATATGTATGTTGGGTGGGTAGGTGTGGGTGGGCATGTGTATGCGTGAGTGGGTGTGAGTGAGTTGGAGTTGTCGTGGATGAGGCGTGGGAGAGTCGGGATGGGTGGGGGTGACGGGGGGGGGGGGAGGAGATGAAGGGGGCAGGAGGTGGTCAATAGGGGGTGGGAGCGGGGTGGGAGGGGATTAGTGAGAGTGGTTGGTTGGAGAGGTCTGTGGAGGGGTAAGTGGTGGGTGGGGTGAGTTGGAGGATGATAGGTAGGTGGTGGTGTTTGAGAGGGGAGTGAGGGTTGGCGTGGATGGGTGGAAGGTGTTAGTTGGGGGGTGGGGGGTGGGAAGGGGTGGTGATGATTACTGTGGGTGGGAAGGGATGGGTGAGCGTGTGGGTGTTGTGTGATGGTGGGGTGTTGTGTGGGGATGGGGATATTGGGTGGCGGTAGGTGTATTGCATGGGGTGGGGGTGTTGTGAGAGTTGGGGTGCTGTGGGGGTGTTGCATGTTGTGGAGGGGGTTGGAATGTTGTATGGGGCTGTTGCATGTTGTGTGTTGTGGAGGTTGGAGATGTTGTGTGGGGTGTTGCATGTTGTGTGTGGGGGGAGGTTGGAATGTTGTGTGGGGTGTTGCATGTTGTGTGTGGGGGGAGGTTGGAATGTTGTGTGGGGTGTTGCATGTTGTGTGTGGGGGGAGGTTGGAATGTTGTGTGGGGTGTTGCATGTTGTGTGTGGGGGGGAGGTTTGGAATGTTGTGTGGGCGTGTTGCATGTTGTGTGTGTGGGAGGTTGGAATGTTGTGTGGGGTGTTGCATTGTTTGTGTGCGGGAGGTTGGAATGTTGTGTGGGGTATTGCATGTTGTGTGTGTGGGGGAGGTTGGAATTGTTGTGTGGGGTGTTGCATGTTGTGTGTGGGGGAGGTTGGAATGTTGTGTGGGGTGTTGCATGTTGTGTGTGGGGGAGGTTGGAATGTTGTGTGGGGTGTTGCATGTTGTGTGTGGGGGAGGTTGGAATGTTGTGTGGGGTGTTGCATGTTGTGTGTGGGGGAGGTTGGAATGTTGTGTGGGGTGTTGCATGTTGTGTGTGGGGGAGGTTGGAATGTTGTGTGGGCTGTTGCATGTTGTGTGTGGGGGAGGTTGGAATGTTGTGTGGGGTGTTGCATGTTGTGTGTGGGGGAGGTTGGAATGTTGTGTGGGGTGTTGCATGTTGTGTGTGGGGGAGGTTGGAATGTTGTGTGGGGTGTTGCATGTTGTGTGTGGGGGGAGGTTGGAATGTTGTGTGGGGTGTTGCATGTTGTGTGTGGGGGAGGTTGGAATGTTGTGTGGGGTGTTGCATGTTTTGTGTGGGGGAGGTTGGAATGTTGTGTGGGGTGTTGCATGTTGTGTGGGGGGAGGTTGGAATGTTGTGTGGGGGGTTGCATGTTGTGTGTGGGGGAGGTTGGAATGTTGTGTGGGGGGTTGCATTTTGTGGAGGAGGTTGGAATGTTGTATGGGCCTGTTGCATGTTGTGTGTGGGGGAGGTTGGAATGTTGTGTGGGGGGTTGCATGTTGTGGAGGGGGTTGGAATGTTGTATGGGACTGTTGCATGTTGTGTGTCGGGGAGTTTGGAATGTTGTGTGGAGCATTGCATGTTGTGGAGGAGGGAGCGGAGTGTTATGTGGGGCTGTTGCATGTTGTGTGTGGGGGAGGTTGGAATGTTGTGTGGGGTGTTGCATGTTGTGTGGGGTGGGTTGGGTGGGGGTGGGATCCGAGTAGGAGGTTTTTCAAACACTTATAAAAGGACACAAGATGGCAGCACTAATCACTTCAGTACACAATCCCGTCACACCGACGCACACCAACCCACCCACCTCCACCCATAGAAACACACACACGCCACCAACCCCTCCCCCCCATATACACACCAACACACACACACACCCTCCCAAGGCGCCATCTACACGCCGGCGGGAGGAGAGTGGACTTTTCTTATACACTGGACAAAGCTGCACCCACCTTCTTTGTACCCGGGTGCCTTGCGGCAGAGCCTAAGTGACGAGTGTCTACAGACAGGTGTTTTCTGAACAACTGGCGGGGGTTTAATGCATCCTCGTGATGACTCATATCTAAATCACAACAACCATTCTCCGAGTCAGTGCAGAGAGCTTCATTCTGGAGCTTAAAAAGTAATAAATATTATGCCCATCTTCAGCGAAGCTCATCTAAAAAATAAGGGCGGGAACTATAAAATACAGAGCAAGCAGCGCGTCTTCCCAACAATTGTTAATAATATTCTCCTAAATATATATGCCGCATAAACCATTATACAAATATATTTAACCTACAAGATTCCTTCTATTCCCCAGCCTCCTCAGTCATTGGCTGGCGGAATGTACATATTAGGTCATCTACTGATACAACCTCAGCTCTGCACGTAGTGCCACCTACCCAGCCCTGTTTCAGCGACCATTACGCTTACTCACTCTACCACTGACAACTCTTTTGTTTAGGCTAGAGGCGTTTGTCCTCTAGCCGGAGATATACTTGTACCACTATTGTGTCTTATTGTTCCTTATTTATGTATTTAACTATTATGTTCTCTATAATCTATTATGGGAATATAAACAAGGACACTATCACTTATCATTTCTCTTCTATATATTAGTTATTACCTACTATCCTCCTGTCATAGGAGTTAGTTCCTGCTTCTGCCACTATGGTGCCACCTGTGAGTGGCTCCTGGCCACCCTGATACCAGCTGTGTCTGGTCACTACCGCCTCCAGACCTGCTTGGATGGTCAGATTTTTCATTTTAGGTGGGCAATTAACATATTCCCACCAGAGAATATATACTCGTCTCAACCACTCCAGTCTCTTGATATTCTGTTTACATATTCCCACCAGAGAATATATACTCGTCTCAACCACTCCAGTCTCTTGATATTCTGTTTACCAGGGGCCAACTGTTTTATATATTGTAAACCACTGTGGTACAGGTTCTTGACAGAACCGAAGGCTAAGGGAGCAAACCCTAAACAGAAAAACATGTCACTGTGGCAGCATTAAGGGCGGTTGATGTATGGAACTCCCTACATCTACCGACTAGCCACTGCAGGGACAAATAGTTTTGCGCCTGTCTTGACATGTTCTTGCCAGTGTGAAGCCTCTATTTGCCCCCTGAAAGAGTGCCGCTGTTAACTTGCAAAAGCCAGCAGCACTTCAACACCTTTACGGCAGCTTTCATGAAATGTTATACCATCAAGCGAAACCTGAAGCTGAGAGACATTAAGACCGACTCATGGACGCAACTCTCACAGCAGAGAGCTAAATGGAGAGCAGCAGTCAAGTAATGAAATCAGTCTTTGTCGCATCACAACCGACAGCATGATGATGATATATATATATGTATATATGGGTGGTGATAATCTGAGTTATGACATGGAATAAACAGGAAGTATTCATGGCTATTGCCAACCACCCACCCTAGATATGGGTTGGGCCGCTCTTCTATCAAGAGACACTCCCCCCCCCCCAAGAAAACAGGGGGAAAACTACAACAACCAACAAAACACACACTTGTCCTCTTTGTTCTGGAGGATTCTAACCACCCGTGCTTCTTTTTTAATCAAAAAGAAAATTCGCACAATTCGATGAAAGTATGAACTTTTCAAAATCAACACAAGTACCTTGATTTTGGTCTACATATTAAACTTAGATAAAGGTTCACTCATTAATCATTTGCAACTGCTTTCTAAAATTCTCCAGCATCTAAGTTTGATATATATATATCTACCTATAGGGCAAGTGCTTTGGCTTCGAAAAGGGTCAGGTTTCAATGGATTATGCTGCTTTAAGGGCTATCGAATGGGGTTCTGGGTACTGAGCTCTGTTGGGTAGATGTTTAGTAACACTAACCTCGGGTTGAAATGCGCATGCGCGTTTCTGCACAGGCGCACTTCCTGTGCAGATCCACTATGTATGTCAGTGCTCCTTGCCCAGACCTTTCTCAAAGACCCGCGTCTGTTTTGTGTGTGTCTGTGTGTGTGTCTTTGTGTGCACGAGTGTGCGCATTGTTTTGCGTGTGTCTGTGTGTGTGTCTGTCTGTGTGTGCGCGTTGTTTTGTGTGTGCTTAGCGCTTGTGTTTCCTGGCAATCCAATACGGTTGTTAATGTCTTACAACAATAATAGGAGACCACTGAGGCGCATACACCAAGTGTCAGGCTCAAAGGATGCCTAGCTAGCTGTCAGTAGTGGCATTGGCAGCGTTATGTGTCATCAACAAATCAACCACCAATGATAAACAGCCATCGGTAAACGCAGCAAAAAAAAAGCCAGAACAAAACACATAGCACAGACCGCCCCACAAAAGACCCTCAAAAGCTAACAAAACCTAACAAAGTCCAATCAAGCCCCGCAAAAGTCCACAAAACCACACAAAGCCACAGAAAATACAACAAAACATAACCAAACCCAACCAAACCCCACAAAGGTCCACAAAACAACAGAAAACCCCTCAAAACCACATAAATCCAGACAAAGCCATACAAAACCACACAAAACCACACAAAACCCCTCAAAACCACACAAAACCTAACAAAGTCCAACCAAGCGCTGAAAAAGTCCACAAAACCGCACAAAACCACAGAAAAAACAACAAAACATTAGCAAATCCAACCAAACCCCACAAAGGTAAGAAAAACA